>JAZKJV010007150.1:390000-757677 GCA_037367405.1 Ottelia alismoides
AGGCTATTTAAAAATACTTAAATAGCCTATAAAATCCTAGCAATAATTTTATGAGAAACTAAAAATAAAAATCTAACTACATAAAAAGAAATTGTATTTTTTGTATTTTTGTGAATTTTTAATAATTTTTCTAAGTTTTTTAGTGTTTTTCAATTTTTAGGGTTTTATAAATCCAAATGCAACAAAAATTTGACACACCAAAATGAACAATCACTAATTGTTTTGGTTTTTGGAGGATTTTTAATATTTTTAATTGAATTTTTAAAAATAGACAAAAGCAATTTTGGAGGTTTTTGAATTTTCAAATATAATAACAAAAATAAAATGAACCCAAAAATTCAAGGAAATTCCTACAACATGGCAGGAGCCATGTGTCAAAATTTCATGAAATTTGGGTGAAATTTGCTATTTATTCAAGCCAATCAAAGAGGCACAACACACGAGGACCTAAATGTAATTATGGAAAAGTTATCAGCCAAACAATAACACGTGGAAAAAGTACAGGGCTAGATATGCAAAAAGTCTCACGAGGGCAACACATGAAACATATAAGCAGGGGTATAAGTTTAATTCCTATTTATAAAACTTCATTTGATAACAGCAATAAAATCCAGACAAAAACATGCAAATAACCCACAAGGCACGTGCCAGACCACGTGAACTACACTCAGAGGGACCAAATTGCAAATAAAAGAAACACGAGGTCCTAAGTGCAAACTGTCCAAAATAAAAACAACTACAGAAACTATTTACATGACTACGAAATAAATGCAAAAAGCAAAGAGGGTCTGTCTAAATTACCCTTCTTATTACAGATCCAACGGTTGAACATGTCCTCACTTAGGATCGGACGATGGAGAGTCTCAATTACCAATTCGGTGATGGACGTGCGAGATCTGATCCTCAGATGGATCGGATAGTCGAGAGCTCCTCGAAGACGAACGATCACGATCATAACTGGCGGGAGACTCGATCCAACGGCGGAGACACCTCCTAGAAGAACGGCGAAGAACTCGCCTCCGGCGAGCATCGACCGACTGCTATGTGCGGCTGAGGCATCCTCCGAGGCTGCTAGGATGGGGAAAAGGAAGCTGATGACGATCCACAGCTGCTGATACGCTCCGATGAGGTCGGGGACATCTGGAATGCCCCGGTGTCGCGAGGGACCTGGAGCGGCTGTGCTCTGAAATCCGAACCTCCAGATGAGGTGCTCTGGCATCCACACCTGCACAGATGAATCACTGGGTCGAGGGAAAAGTGCCTCGACCCATTAGTACGCAAAAAGGGTGAAAGATGAGGCAGGGTGTAGCCCTCCGGTGAGGCGGCGGTGGAGGAGAGCTGGATTCCTGTTCCTGGGCGAATCACGGTAAACGTAGGGGTGCAGAAGATGGGGAGAGGACTGATGAAGGTGATACGATTGTCGGTAGGGCAAATGGATGGTCCGATCACGAAGGATGATTCGATGAATGCTAGTTGACCAGAAATCGAAAAGTTTGAATGTAAAGCTAACAAAGAGCTATCGAGGCTACCTGGTGAAGGAGGTCGTTTGGGCTGAAGGTCGCGGACCTTCGGGGTTCTTTGCCTTGATGGATTGATGTGTCCAGAGGCTGCAACCCACCTCGCAACGGAGCACGACGATGAAGCTCGCCGGACCTAGGGCTAGACACCTCGAAACCTCACTGCAACACTCTCCCTCTCTTGCTGTCACTCAAGGAAGAAGATGGAGCTCCCAGGAAACGAGGGCAATGGCCGAAGATGCGGAAAAAGTTGCGGCTCCAGGTGACTTTATACCCAACGGGGTCCGAAAAGTTTGGAGCACGGGCGCGCAATCCGAGTAGCGGATCCCTAACGGTATCGTCGGGCATGGATCACGTATCAGCCCTGAATAATCGGAGAGCGAAATGGAATGGAATGACGATCGGATCGGCTCATGAAAATTCGGAGAAGTTCGGGTGAAAACCCGGATCCGCGGAGGAGGTGGTCCAGGGGTGCAGTTGACTGAGGTCAACGTTCCCCCTGGACCAATCAGATATTAGCTTGGTCAAAATTATTTGTAAAATACTTTAAAAATGGAAAATGATTTTATTTTAAAATGTTTTCAAAATAAAAAATGGTTATTATTTTTCAAACTATTTTTTAGTCATTTTTATTTATTTTTATGAAACATAAATTATGGTATATACATTATATTATATTATATATTGGTATAAAATACTATATATTTTATATAATTATTTTTATTTTCTTATTTTTATACAAATACTCTAATTTTATATTTTATTTATTTACAACATAAAATATAAAGTATAAAATAATTTTTATTTTTCTTTTATTGATTATTTACAAGTGTAAAATAAATAGAAGTATGATACATATATACATGTAATATTTACAAGATTGTAGAGAGAAATTATTTTTATTTTATTTTTCTAATTTTTGTTTTATTTTTAGGAACATATACAAGGGGTTAGAAACATATTTTTATTTTTATTTTTGTGAAAATAAAATATATACATATAGGAAGGAATATCCACAAGGTTGAGTGGCCCTATCTCTCTCTACTTATTTTATTTGACGATCAGGCCCATATTGGGCCTTCTCTTAGGATTAGGTCACTCAATATTTATTCTAAAAATTTTCTTCTTTTCTTTTATTCTTTATTCTTTTATTTTTACACAAATACATGCTAATTATTACTATTTAACAAAAGCATGCTTATTGGTAACTTATTATATTTACAGCTATATACATCGTATTTTGCCAAGATATTTAGCTAAAATA
The DNA here is from genome assembly GCA_037367405.1 of Ottelia alismoides. Taxonomy (NCBI): domain Eukaryota; kingdom Viridiplantae; phylum Streptophyta; class Magnoliopsida; order Alismatales; family Hydrocharitaceae; genus Ottelia; species Ottelia alismoides. The sequence continues at coordinate 392,782 of JAZKJV010007150.1, forward strand.
AAAGAATAAAGAGTGATGAATGAGTATTCATCACCCCCCTATACTTTACTTTTGCTAGTCCCTTAGCAAACACTTATTTGAAAAAGAAGTGAAAAGAGAAAGAAAAACAAAAAGAAGATGAAGATGAGCCAATGTTGATTTTTAAACCTGTCTTCATTAAATTGAAGTATGGAGCTCGGTCAGATCTTTGGGTTATTAGTTTGTCGGAACCTTATTTGTACTTAGGTTTAAAACTCAACAGCCTCTAAGTTCCACTAATCTATAGTCAAGACTCCTCAACAATCCAGATCAGAACAAGTCTACATACACAAACTCTAATGACCATGAATCTTTTCTTGTACTGTGTAAGTGATATGTAGCTCCCCACCTAAGAAATGGCAAAGTGACAACCCCCCCATCAACATGGTAACTCTAATACCCTAGTCTGGAAGCTTTTTCCTCAAGGAGCGGGGTATTCCCTTCTAAGTTCAAGTTCAACTGGCTCAAGAAGAGGAGGAAGAAGAGAATGGACCATGGCCAGTGTAGCCATGTATCCTAGGGAGCCTAACCAGTGTAGCTAAGTCTCCCTCCTGCAAGCTTCATGAGATGGGCATGGATAACATAAGCTTTGCTTTATTTGACTATGTACACTCCGGTGGGTATTTCATTTTCTATCAGACCCACCACTTTTTTGGAGTTTTTCTTTTTGCACTTTTTTTTATGTGCATATGTGCAAGATATCTACATGGTGCAGCATATATACATATGGAGTTTTTCCTCTTGAGCCAGTAGACTATCCCTCTTTTGAAGCTTTATTGCAACCCACAACTCCTGTCTTTAGACCTCACTACTACCAGACCAAGTTGAGACGCACTTCCTTCACTAAAAGAAGAAGAGAGGTTCCGCCTAGAAGTACTACCCTCATATGCTACCCGAAGTCAAAGAAGACTGCCTCCTTACCACCTCATCCGTAGAGAGCTAGGTGTAAAGTGCTGGTGCAAGTAAAGCCATTGTCCGTGAGAGTCATGTGTGTGTTGTTAAGTATTCTACTCAGGCTCATCAAGATGACATATGATCATAACCTAGTGGACTCAAAGAATTAAGTCACCATGGACCTGAAAAGTCTCAACCCTAAGCCCTATAAGGTTCCTCTAAAAATTAGGTGGATTAAGATCTTAACCAAGCTCCATTTTTCAATTTAATTCTAGGCTAGTTTAAATGTCAACTATGATTCAGAAAAACTATACATGTATTTACAAAAATACAATTTGTACAAAATTTTGAAAATGTGCAAAATTTTTGAAAATATTTGAAAACATGACTGTATCCATGAATGAAGAAGTTTTGCAAAATATTTACATACATTTACAAAAGGATTTTTGCAAACTTTTTGTCTTTCAAACATTTTACAAATATTTTGTACTATATACATAATTTTGTTATTAAAATATTTACAAAATCTTTACATAAAACATTTTTACAAATATTTTTACAAAAATAATTGTGTAAGTAGCTATGTATGTGCAATAAAGAATTTTTTAAATACAAGAAAATTTCTTAATTTTTATGGATTTTTACATATTTTAGCCATTTTATTTATTAACACACTCACACAAAGTACGAGTTATGGCTAAAGTATATAGGGACTATATATGACACCCCCCTATACTTAGCTCGAACGATGTCCTCAGAGTGAATCAAGAGCGATGAAGAAGACATAACTCGTGCTTAGTATAGGAAAGTGAAAAGGAAGACTATACTACAACGACGAATGAAAGAAATAGAATGGAAAAGAATCTCGAGGGTTTCCCCTATACTTAGGATTAAGTAATCCTAAGTATAGTAGGTTGTACACAAAGGGAACTCCGAGTGGAAGAATGTACAAGGTCTACCTCCCCTATACTTAGGGTAAAATATCCCTAAGTATAGGTGATTACATGGATTTTACGAGGGTCAAAATAGTCCACACAAGGCGGGACTACAGTGTCGCTGAGCGACCGCTCACGAAACCCATATAAATCAACAATTAACTCACAACAATCAATCAATCAATGAAAAGCAAATGTGGAGTTAAAATTTATTATAACGCTACAATAAGTGTGTATAGGTACAAGTATGTGTAGAGTGTCGATCACAGGGAGCAGACATGTAGAATGGGGCACTAATGCACAAAAGTGAACCTGATGATTTGTCTATTTATGTTATTTTTTGTGGGTTTTTAATTTTATATTTTTTAATTTTATTTTTAATTTTATTTTTTTATATTTTGATTTTTAATTTACTGATTTTGTATTTTTTTTTTATATTTTATGTTTTTTTATAATTTCTTTTTCTTTTGAATTATAAAGTAGACTATATATACAATATAAGAACGGAAAAGGGTAAATATTTATAAAAATAGGCAAAAATAAGGAAAATTCAGCTTTTATGGGTTTTCAAGATTTTTCCTAATTTTTTTGATATTTTTAAAGTCAAGAATACTGAAAACAATGAATAAAATAAAAAGCTGACACTAAAATGGAGAAATAAAATATCAATAGATGCATGAAACAAATGCTAGAAGCAAAGAGAAAATGGACTGCTAGCAGGGGCATTTGTGTAATTAGCAAAAAATTGAAGGACCAGATTGCAATATTTCCAGAAATTATATAGCTAAATAAAAGCTTTTCAGGACCAATTATAAATACTCAAAGTCGCTAGCCGCAAAATTGCCAAGGTTCACGTGGAGAACCACGATGCACCTGACAAGGGTACAAATGTAATTTCAGCAAAATCAAGGGCTAAATTGCAAATTTACCAAAAAAATTATAACTTGATGTTAAAGTTCCAGTACTGAGTGACAATATCAAAAAGCCCGAGGGGCCTAGGACACAAAATGTCCCTCACGTGGTCGCCCACGTGAGGTGACGTGGCCTGGGCTGGATTGTAATAATTAAAAGGTGCATGGGGAATTATGCAAATGTTACAAAATTTTAAACGGCAACTGAATGGTTAATGTTCAATATTTAAATACAAAATGGCACGAGGGCTAAGTAGCAAAATACCCAGGTGCGGGTGGATAGGATGGCAGAGGATGTTTCACTTATACACTTGTCCTCTCTACGTCGAATGATGCCCCTTTGCAGATGAGGGGCCAAGATTAGATCATGGCCCTTGATCGAACGGAGCTGGCGAAACCAATCAGACGACTGCTGAATGATCTGACACAGACTGAAGATCCAACGGCTCCCGGCAAGGCTGGAAGAACACGTGAAGAACTCGTTGTGGGCGAGTTTGAAGCTGGTGCAGATCGCTCCTCCGACGTCTCCTGGAGCTGCGGATGATCTCAAATGGTTCCTTCATCAGCCGTGCGTCTCCCAGAGTCGCGAGAGAGACCGGAGGGCCACGGGATGACCCGTCGGCAGCTCGATGGCGTTCCGGCGACCTAGAGCTCCTTTTGGGCAAAAAGACGAGGCTCAGACGCCTCCTTCTCATCCTGCAAATAAAACCAAAGGGGATAGCAGATTTCTCGCAAGAAGGGAGAGGCTTTTATCGGCGGTGAATGACGTGCGTGGGGTCGGTGATGGTCGCCAGAGCTCAAGAGCTCCGGCAAGGTGTTCGATTGTGAAACCTAAGCTAACTAATCGATGAAACAACAAAATGAATGCACGAAACAAAACCTAAGACTATCAGCTAACTAAACGACGAGAAAACAAATAGAATAAGACCTCGGTTGGCTGGGAAGACCAAGAGATAGACCTCACGGCAACTTGGCCGGAGATGGGGTGGAAGCGCCCAAACGACGCGTCAAACTCCTCCCAGATTGGCTGGAGGTAGTGCTGCCACTACCACCGGTCTGGAGCGCAAGCAAGGGGAGAAGGGACGGTCAAAATGAGGTTACCCCATGGAAGGAGGTAACAAGGGAATTTTTGTACAAACATACCCAGGGGCTCGAAGATTGAGGAAAAGCGGACAACACTACGATCCAAAGATCGAAGCAATCCATCGGCGTGCATCATGGATCTATGGGGAGAAACAATGCAGAAGAAAGTATCACGAAAGGATGAAAGGGGCGCCCTCGAAAAATCCGTTAAAAGAGGCCAAAAAATAAGGTCTCTGACAAGGGCACAGGCGTGGGTCAGAGAGTTGACCGCTGGTCAACTCTCCAGCTCTCCTGGTTGGTCCATGTGGACCAACCAGGAAAAAGCTTGGAATAAATACTTTGTTAATTCAATTTAAAATAATAAACGTTTTTATTATTTTTAGGTTGTTAAATAAAAAATATTTATTATTTTTTAAAGTGTTTTATTACGATTTTTATTTATTTTTTTGAGATTAAAAATTACATGTTTCCTTTTATAGCCTACATAGGTATACAAATCTATATATTTTAATATTTTATTTTTATTTTGTATATTTAATTTTATTATTTTTATTTATTTTTTTATAATTTTATAGAATATATTTATACACTTAAATATATTTTTATTTTTTTGAAGTGTTTTGTGTATTTAATAAAATAGAAGAATTAATTATACAGGTATACTTATAGGTATTATACCTATGTATTATATACATGTGCTTGATTTTTATATTTTCTTTAGGTTTTTATTTTGATTTTAATGTACATATATATTATAAATAATATTTTCAAAATTATAAAAATATAAAATTATAATGAATAAGTCATAAAATGAATATTTTAATCTGTACAAGTATACAATAGGGGTCCAAAACTCAACTTTCAAACCGTAGCTCCGTAAAATACGAAACCACCTTCATTAATTAGCTTATTAAGAATTATATATAATTAAAGGTGATTTTGGTACATTTTGAGTTTTTATTTGAGAGATTCAGGTCTGGGAAGTTGGGATTCTGGAATCTTATTCAGATCATAACTTTTTATCTTTACATTATTTTTATATGAAATAAATTTTGTATTTTTCTTTATTTAATTATCTATAATTTTATGTACAAAGTTTCTTTATTTGAGGTATAAAATGTAGAGCCAAAAATAGGTCCAAAAATTAATAAAGATGAATTAAATAAAAGGGATTTTTATTGTATTTTGGCCCTTATCTCCCCCTACTTAAATCGTTGTCGACCTATTCATCTAGATGCCTAGGTCTTGGGGTTTAGGGTCATAAAATATTTACAATATTTTATTCCCTTTCTTTTCTTTTCTTTATTCTATTATTTTGGCTTTAAAAACTATATTTTATACAATATTTACAAAATAATGCATGGATGATAAAATACATGAATTAACGGTATTTACAAGTGTTTACTAGGGTTTTTAAGGCCAAAATGATAGAATAAAGATGTTGAAACGTAGATTCATCATCCCCCTATACTTGCCTTTGCTAGTCCCTAGCAAACACTTATGCAATAAGTGCAGAAAAAAGAAAAAACAAAGAAAAGAAAAAGAAGAAATTGGATTTAGTTTAATTATCAAACTTGTCTTCACAAAATCAAAGCTTGGAGATTAAGTCGGACCTTTAGAATTTCAGTGCGGGCGGAACCTTAATGAGAACCAAATTTGAAATCCAACAGCCTTCGAGAATCCCAAAACTCTGCTCAAGTCTCCTCAATAGCCAGGTCAGAAATATCTCAACTCATGCGCAAATCCTTACGACTATGAATCTGACTCGTATAGTGTAGGTGATAGTGGCTCTCCCCAACTAGAATGGAAAAGAAACTGACTTCTCCAGTATGTCAACCTAATGATTCCCCAATCCAATAACTCCTTCCTCGAGGAGTGGGGTATTCCCTTCTAAGTTCAAGTGGCAACCAGCTCAAGAGGAGGGGGTGAAGAGAAGAATGGACGGTAGCCAGTGTAGCTACCTATCCTAGGATGCAAGATCAGTGTAGTCAAGTCATCCAGGTGCAGGCTCACATGATTTGTCTTTGGAACTCAAGCTTGCTTATTTTCTATACAACATATGTACACTCCGGCAGGCATTTTATTTTTGTACAGGCATGAACACTTTTTTGGAGTTTTGTTGAATGCTATTTACAACATCATTTACATAAGGAGTTTTTCCTCTTGATCCAGTAGACTATCCCTCTTTTGAAGCTTTATTGCAACCCACACTCTCCTATCTTTAGAGTTCCTCATCATTGGACGAGTTGGGGTGCACTTCCCTCCCTAGAGGAGGACAAGTGTTTCCACTTGTGTGTGTCTCATACCGGCAAATCCAACCCCCTCACCACTCCAACTGAGTTGAGCCATGTGAAAGGTGCAGGTGTCCAAGTTAGGTCATTGTCAACAAGAGTCGTGCGTGTGTTCCGAAATACTCTACTTAGGTAGTCAAGAATCCATTGAATCAAGTTCCGTGGTCCTCAAAGAATTAAGTCAACTAGACCTGAAGTACCTCAATTCCAGTTCCTATAAGGTTCCTGTTATTAGGTAGATTTTAAGGTCCAATCAAGCTCCAATCTCAGGATTTTATTTAGACTTGTTCAACTTTTAAACTCAATCCTGCAAATGCAGAAAATATTTTTGTGATGCACTTTTTCAAAGATTTTGATCTTTTTATGGATTCTTGAAAAGATGATGCATATGCATTTTTTTCTGTATTTTTCAAAAAGATTTTTCAAATGTTTTTGGTATTTTAGTTTTGCAAGTGTTTTTGAGAATTTTGAAAACAAAAAGATTTTGGATAAAAGCTAGGTTAAAATATTTACACAGGAGTGCTCTTATATTTATAAGAAGTGGATTTTAAGAATTTACAAGGGTAAGTGATCAATTATATAAATATATGTAATAAAGAATTTTAGGTGTGATGTATGTATTCCTTAAACTTATTTGAAAAGGTTTTCTGAACAATTTTGAAAAACTATAGTCCAAAATAATTTTTACAAATATTTTTACAAACATGTACACACATTTGAAAATCATTTTGCAAAGGTTTCTCAAACAGTATAGATAGATTTTTCAAAATATTTTTGCAACCATTTTTCAACCCATTTGCAAATCATTTTTCAAACATTTTATTTCACACAAAGAAAATAGTTTTTTTCAAACAAAATGTTTTTACAAAGGTTGAAAACATGTAACAAAATGTTTTTAAATAGTTTTCAAAAGATTTTTCACAAGGATTTTCAAACTATTTTTCAAATATTTTACAAAAAACATTTTCACTTGATTTATTAATCAGTAAATACAAAAGAATTTGAGGAATAATCAACATCTTTTTATTAGAATTTTTAATGAATTTTAAAGAATTATTAGCCATGATTAATAGAAATACGAAAGTACGAGTTATGGGTGAAGTATATACACCATATATACGACCCCCTATACTTAGCTTGAGCTATATCCTCATAGATCGGAGAGAAAAGAGAAGACATAACTCGTATTGATTATAGACAAGTCTTAACGAATAAATAAATAAAGGAATAAAGGAATGAATGAGAAGTTGACCGTCTCTCCAATACTTAGGATAAAATAATCCTAAGTATAGCAGACTGTACACTACGCAGGGAGGGTCAAGGGTGGGAATGAATAGATCGTACTCAGATTGTCTCCCCCTTTACTTAGGGTAAGATATCCGTAAGTATAGACAAGAAGAGGAGACAATGGAGAGGATCAAAGAATATAAGAAAACTCAGGGTGCACACCCCCTATACCTAGGACAAAGTATGTTCTAAGTATAGAAGACTGTCAACAAGGAGCGACACCTTTTTGATAGATAAAGAAGATAGAAAAGGAAATGAAGAAAAGAAGAAAAGAAGGAAAGAGATCTGAAGATGGAAGAGAAGAGATGAATATAGAAGAAGAAAGAAATGGATGTACGCATCACTCCCCCTATACTTAGGGTAAAAGAAGCCCTAAGTATAGGAGACACCAGTAGTAATGAAACAAGACGAAGAATGAACACTCGGCTCGTCCACCCCCCTATACTTAGGACAAAGTACATCCTAAGCAAGGCAAACACGAGAATGGGTAGATGAGCAAAACGAGAGATGGACAGAGATGAACCGAAGCAGATGTACAACAGAGATGGATGTACACATGATCAAGAAGGTAGAAAGCGAACCTTCTTGCAGGACCGCTGAGGAATGGATCTAGTGTGGTGCAGGTCGACATCGGGGTCCATAGTGGACGGAAGCCGATCAGGGTTGACAGAGTGAAGATTCTCGGTGGTCCTAGAGTGAAGAGGCACAGTCTGATGAGTGGAAGAAGTACGTCTAGGTCCGGCCTTGGGGGTCTCGTTGATATCGAAGTGGAATGGGACGAACTCATCATCATCGGAAGTAGTGTAATCAGTGTCGTCCTGTGAGGTCTCATCTAGGTCAAAACCAAAAGGAATGAACTCATTGGTGGAAGTAGTCAAACTCTGTTCATCCTCTATAATCTCAACTGGATCGTCTTTCTCATCAAAAGGCTCGAATTCCCGAATAAAAGCAATCAAATCAAATTTGGCCTTTGTCTCATTCGAATCTAAATGAACAAGAGCAGACTCATTGGTGAAAGAAGTCAAGTCATGTCCGCCCTATCTAGTCTCTAAATCTGAACTCCACACAATGGTATCGATCATGTAAATCCCACTGACGTCATCAACACATCGCCAATCACAGGAAGCAGAAACACCAAGATTTATGCTTTCCGAGCCTTCCTCCTTGGAGAGGAATTCTCGGGTCTCATCATCGATCATAAAGAAAGTCTCTCTGATATCCTCATAAAGGTCATAGGCCTTAGGGTCAGCTAGAATAGGTGTAGTCACATCAGGTGCAGGTCTCTGGTCAACTGTGGGTGCGGTGATCGACACTTCACTCTCGTCAACAAGACGGAAGCGAATCTCTCTTGATCCATAATCAATAATGACCCTCGCAGAGGCGAGGAATGGTCATCCCAGGATGATTGGAGAGTGCTCCCCTGTGGAGGTCTCCATGGACAAAACGACAAAGTCAACATGGTAGCTTGTGCCCTGAATCGATATGACGATGTTTTCAAGGATACCATTTGACCTCTTGATTGATCCATCAACAAACTGAACGATCATCCTGGTCTTCTTGAGAGGCCCTAAGTGAAGAGATTGTACCAGCGAGAAGGGTAATATGCTAATCGAAGCACCGCCATCTAGGAGAGTGTGATCACATGTGAAGTCAGAGATGGTGCAACTAATGAAAGGTGTGGCAGTGTCCCTCTTCCTAGGAATGAGACGGTGTGTGATGGCGTGGGCAGTGGCCATGGTCAAGATATGACGCTTAGATCTGCTCCTCCGCTTTCTCTTTTTGGGAAGAGGAGCAGATAAATCGGTCATGGCCTGCTGAAGTGGGGCACGGATGATCTCATGAATGGTGGCCACCACTTCAGGTTCAGTCAATATTTTTTTGAATTTTGGAACCTCCTCCATACAAGGGAGGAAGTCGGAATCATCATCTACACGAGGAATGCTAAGAGCAGTTTGTATAGAAGCCTCCTCAGGGTCAAAGGTGGGACAGGGTGTGAATGGATGTGTGATCAAAGGGTCTGACAAGTGAGCACTCTCCTCACAGTCTGAATTGACTACGTGTCTCCCGAAATCTTTTTGTATTTTTAAAATTTTCTTATTTTTTTTGTATTTTTGGTGATTGCAAGCTCTCATGGAAATCCTCGAATGAACCCATATCATCAAATGGTGGAATATCATGGTCGCTCTTGGTGAGGTTGTCAATCCTCTGTCTCATATTATCCATCATCTGGGTCAAGTGCTCAAGGGTGGACTCTATGAAAGGTGACTCCAACATATCAGTCTCTGGTGGATGTGAATGTGGAAAATATGGAGGTGGTGGTGGGTAGAAGTCCGAGGTCTGATACTGTGGCTGAGGCGGGTATGTACAAAAATCAGAAAAAATCAGAGGAGGGTCCTCCTGATAAAAGGGAGGTGGACCGGCTGGAGTGAACGAGGGATCCGCAAAGTCCGAATAGAAAATGCTCCAGAGGTCCATCTAGAAAACAAAAGGAACGATCGGGAGAGCACGGAGGTCAAGTCAAGAGAGTGAAGAAGAAGGCGCAAATGCGCAGGGATGATTTAGTATACACACAAGCAAGCACAAACTCATACAAGACAAACCCTCAATTCAACTACTCAACTCGGTAGAGATCACGAATGCGGTCTTTTTATCTTGTCTGTTTTAAAGTTAGGCGAGAAGTCAAAGAATTTCACAAACACTTAGGGGGCTTGAATAGGATTTGGGCACTAGCCTTAGTGTGCGCGCGAGCAAGTAAAAGCAAAGACAATGAGGGGATTACTCGCCCCAAGACAAATGATTTTCTTTTTGATTGATTTTAGGGTCGAGTAATGTTAGCAGTCCCAATTTTATTTGTTATCACTTTTTTTGGATTTTTAGTGAGAAATGCACGAGCCTAACGAGGAGTCAATTTCACTTGGCACCTAAGTTGGCAAAATCAGAGGTAGAGACAGAAAAGCAATGCAAGTGGCAAAACGATGATGTACGCTAAAGCGTAAATGCTCACCCTGCCTCCAGTACTCTACATGCAAGGATGCTCAACAGAATTGAAACCTAAACTATATGCAAATGCAACCGATGAAATCGCCCTAGTGTGCGAAGTTGATATTAACGTGAAGAATAGTTTTCAAATTTGACTAGACCCAATCGTCACTATAGGCACATGCAAATATATTAAGTATTTGGACCTAATTCTATCGACAAGCAACTCCTAAAACTAAGGGCTCAATCACACAAATAAATAAAACAAAATCGAAAAACAAAATAAAAAGATGCGATGAAAACCATGAAAATCACGGTGAGCCCCCAAGTGTACAAACACCTGGAAATTAGGCCCGAATGTCCAGAGTTCGGTGTACCTGTATTATTACAATAATAGAGTCTCTCTCACTAAAATTACAAAAACAAATAACTATACAAAAGATGCTCAAAATGTGGCTGTCTTCTTAAGTCCTCCCTGCCTCCTTTGATGCTAGGTCAGAAATCTCCTACCACCTTCACGTGGGTGCGTAGACGCCTAGGGTAGAGCGTCTCCCTCGATCCACGGTTCCTCGCACAAAGTCAACAAAGAGGATGATTAGACAAGTCAAGCAATTATATCAAATGAAAAGCAAATAAATAAAGCTGCAAAAATAGACGAACGATCACAATCAAGCAAAAACCCAAACTAAGCGCTGTTGCTCCCCAGCAACGGTGCCACTTGTTAAACGCGAAAATCGGGAGGTCGTGTTGACTCACAAAAGGCAAATCAACAGTCGCTGAGTTGACCTCACGTGAAATCCGCAATTCAAACAACAATTACCCCACAACAACAACCAATCAATGAAAAGCAAATGTGGAGTTAAAATTTATTATAACTCTACAATAAGTGTGTATAGGTGCAAGTATGTGTAGACTGTCGATCACAGGGAGCAGACAGGTAGAACGGGGAACTAATGCACAAAAGTGAATGTGATGATTTGTCTATTTATGCTATTTTTTGTGGGTTTTTAATTTTTAATATTTTTATTTTATTTTAAATTTTATATATTTTATATTTTGATTTTTAATTTACTGATTTTGTATTTTCTTTTTATATTTTATATTTTTTATAATTTCTTTTTCTTTTGAATTATAAAGTAGACTATATATACAATATAAGAAAGGAAAAGGATAAATATTTATAAAAATAGGCAAAAATAAGGAAAATTCAGGAAATAGGATATTTTTGGGAGTTTTATATTTTCATAATGTTTTTGTGGTTTTTCTAGATTTTTCCTAATTTATTTTGGTATTTTTAAAGTCAAGAATACTGAAAATAGTGAATAAAATAAAAAGCTGACAATAAAATGGAGAAATAAAATATCAAATAGTAAAAAAAATTCTCCAAATTAATTTTAAATGAAAGAAAATAAAATATAGAAAATTTAGAAACAAAGATTATATTTTTAGAATTTTTAAGGATTTTTTAATATTTTTATGAAGGTTTTTAGAGTTTTGTAATTTTTAGGAGTTTTGTTTTACATTTTTATGATTTTTGGTCAGAAGTTAAAACACACTAAAACACACAAAATATATATCTTTTGGGTTTTTAAAGGGGTTTTATAATTTTTATGTATTTTCTATTGCAAACAGTAGAAAAAATGCATGTTTTTGAATTTTTATAAATATTAAAATACAAAAAAATGCAAAATAAAAATATGGCGTGAAAGTAGAATGCAACAGGAGCCTATGCAAATTTTTGTGGATTTTTTAGGGATTTATAGATGCATGAAACAAATGCAAATAGAAAATGGACCGCTAGTAGGGGCATTTGTGTAATTAGCAAAAAGTTGAAGGACCAGAGTGCAATATTTCCAAAAATTATATAACTGAATAAAAACTTTTCAGGACCAATTTTAAAAACTCAAAATCGCAAGCCCTTCCTCGCAAAATTGCCAAGGTGCACGTGGAGAACCACGCGCGCACCTGACAAAGGTACAAATGTAATTTCAGCAAAATCAAGGGCTAAATTGCAAATTTACCAAAAAATTATAACTTGATGTTAAAGTTCCAGTACTGAATGACAATATCAAGAAGCTCGAGGGGCCTAGGATGCAAAATGTCCCTCACATTGTCGCCCACATGAGGTGACGTGGCCTGGGCTGGATTGTAATTATTAAAAGGTGCAGGGGGAATTATGCAAATGTTACAAAATTTTTAAACGGCAACTGAATGATTAATGTTCAATATTTAAATACAAAAAGGCGTGAGGGCTAAGTAGCAAAATACCCAGGTGCGAGTGGATCGGATGGCAGAGGATGTTTCACTTATACACGTGTCCTCTCCACGTAGAACGATGCCCCTTCGCAGATGAGGGGCCAGGATTAGATCCTGGCCCTTGATCGAACAACGCTGGCGAATCCAATCAGACGACTGCTGAATGATTTGGCATGGACTGACGATCCAACGGCTCTCGGCAAGGCTGGAAGAACACGTGAAGAACTCGCCGTAGGCGAGTTTGAAGCTGGTGCAGATCGCTCCTCCGACGTCTCCTGGAGCTGCGGATGATTTCAAATCATTCCTTCCTCAGTCGTGCGTCTCCCAGAGTCGCGAGAGAGATCGGAGGGCCACGAGATGACCCCTCGGCAGCTCGATGGCATTCCGGCAACCTGGAGCTCCTTTTGGGCAAAAAGACGAGGCTCAGACGCCTCCTTCTCAACCTGCAAATAAAACCAAAGGGGACAACAGATTTCTCGCAAGAAGTGAGAGGCTTTTATCGGTGGTGAATGGCGTGTGTGGGGTCGGTGATGGTCACTGGAGCTCAAGAGCTCCGGTAAGGTGTTCGATTGCGAAACCTAAGCTAACTAATCGATGAAATAACAAAATGAATGCACGAAACAAAACCTAAGACTATCAGCTAACTAAATGACAAGAAAGCAAACAGAATACGACCTCGGTTGCCTGGGAAGACCAAGAGATAGACCTCACGACCACTTGGCCGGAGATGGGGTGGAAGCGCCCAAATGATGCGTCAAACTCCTCCCAGATTGGCTGGAGGTGGTGCTGTCACCACCACCGGTCTGGAGCACAAGCAAAGGAGAAGGGGCAGTCAAAATGAGGTTCCCCCATAGAAGGAGATGACGGGGGGATTTTCGTACAAACGGACCGAGGGGCTCGAAGATTGAGGAAAAGCAGACAACACAACGATCCAAAGATCGAAGCAATCCATGAGTGTGCATCATGGATCTATGGGGAGAAACAATGCAGAAGAAAGTATCATGAAAGGATGAAAAGGGCGCCCTCGATAAATCCGCAAAAAAGGCCGAAAAACAAGGTTTCTGACAAGGGTACATGCGTGGGTCAGAGAGTTGACTGCTGGTCAACTCTCCAGCTCTCGTGGTTGCTCCACGTAGACCAACCAGGAAAAAGCTTGGAATAAATGCTTTGTTAATTCAATTTAAAATAATAAACTTTTTTATTATTTTAGGTTATTAAATAAAAATATTTATTATTTTATAAAGTATTCTATTACAGTTTTTATTTATTTTTTCGAGATTAAAAATTACAAGTTTCCTTTTATAGCCTACATAGGTATACATATCTATATATTTTAATATTTTATTTTTAATTTGTATATTTAATTTTATTATTTTTGTTTATTATTTTATAAATTTATAGAATATATTTATACACTTAAATATATTTTTATTTTATTTTTCCGATGTGTTTTGTATATTTAATAAAATAGAAGAATTAATTATACAGGTATACTGATAGGTATTATACCTATGTATTATATACAGGTGTTGGATTTTTGTATTTTCTTTAGGTTTTTATTCTGATTTTAATGTACATATATATTATAAATAATATTTACAAAATTATAAAAAATAAAATTATAATGAATAATTAATAAAATGAATATTTTAATATGTACAAGTATACAATAGGGGTCAAAAACTCAACTTTCAAACCGTAGCTCCGCAAAATACGAAACCACCTTCATTAATTAGCTTATTAAGAATTACAATTAAAGGCGAGTTTGGTACATTTCGAGTTTTTATTTGAGAGGTATCGGTCTGGGAAGTTGGGATTCTGGAATCTTATTCAGATCATTACTTTTTATCTGTATATTATTTTTGTATGAAATAAATTTTGTATTTTTCTTTATTTAATTATATATAACTTTTATGTACAAAGTTTCTTTATTTGAGATATAAAAAGTGGAACCAAAAATAGGTTCCAAAATAAATAAAGAATGAATTAAATAAAAGGGATTTTTATTGTATTTTGGCCATTATCTCCCCCTACTTTATTCCTTGTCGATCTATTCATCTAGATGCCTAGGTCTCGGGGTTTCGGGTCATAAAATATTTACAATATTTTATTCCTTTTCTTTTCTTTTCTTTATTCTTCTATTTTGGCTTTAAAAACTGTACTTTATACAATATTTACACAATAATGCATGGATGATAAAATGCATGAATTAACGGTATTTACACACGTTTACTAGGGTTTTTAAGGCCAAAATGATAGAATAAAGATGATGAAACGTTGTATCATCAATAGGCAGCAAAACATGTTTAGAAATGAATCAAAAGGAAATCAAAAGTCTCGCACCCCCTATACTTAGGGTAAAGTGCACCCTAAGTATAGCGTAATCAATGATGCAAATGGGGTGTTGGACTGAAGAATAGTGTGATATGGAAATCTGGATCTATGCAAAGTGGGAGACAGTGATAATCAGGCGTGAGATGCAATAGATGTGAGTCAAGAGACCACATCTCACGCAAAATGAATAGGGGCGACGTCAATGACCAACGGCTCATGATCTAGATATGGTTTGAGCCGCTGCCCGTTGACACGAAAGGTAGACTCAGATGACAACTCTGATATGTCAATGCTCCCGTTGTCATGTACCTTTCGGACCAGGTATGGTCCCTTCCACTTGCTCTGTAACTTCCCTGGAAATAATCTCAACCTGGCATTGAACAACCATACTCTCTGTCCTGGCTCAAACTGCTTGTGGCTGATATGAGAATCATACCACTCCTTCACTCTCTCCTTGTACTGTAGGCTGCTCGAAAAGGCTGCATCTCTAAGCTCCTCCAGGGCTGCCAACTCTGCCCTCCTCTGGTCTCCTATACTCGCTGGATCCAAAAGTATATCTGTGACTACCCAAAGTGACCTATGTCTCAGCTCAACAGGTAAATGGCAAGGCTTGCCATAAACGAGGCGAAAGGGAGATGTACTCAAAGGTGTCTTGAAGGACGTTCGATATGCCCACAAGATCGAGTCCAAAAGCTGTGACCAATCCTTTTGGTTAGGGTGAATGACCTTCTGCAATATAGTCTTGATCTCCCTGTTCGACACTTCAGCAAGACCATTGGTCTGAGGATGATACGGTGTAGCTACTCGACGGTCAATGCTGAACTCGTTAGCAAGGGCCTTTACCTTGTCGCTGACGAAATGAGACCCCCCCGTCAGATACCAATACTCTAGGCCCCCCGAACCGTGAAATGAGATTCTTCCTCAAAAATCGGCATACAATCCTAGCATCTGCGGTTCTGGTAGGGATGGCCTCAACCCAACGGCTCACATAATCCACAGCCAACAAAATGTACTTGAATCCCTGACTCTTAGGGAATGGACCCATGAAATCGATGCCCCATGCGTCAAAAACCTCACAGAAATGAATGGGCTGCATCGGCATCATAACACGCCGTCCACAAGTGCCCATCCTCTGACAGTCAGTACACCTCTTCATGAATTCATCAGAATCCTTGAAGAGGGTAGGCCACCATAGGCCGGATTGGAGCACTTTCTGTGCCATTCTCCTCCCAGAGTGATGTCCTCATGCCTCAAGCTTGTGGAAGTAAGTGAGGATGCTATGGTGCTCCTCCTGAGGAATGCACCGACGCCAGGCGCTATCCCCTCCTTCATGATAAAGGACGGGATCCTCCCAATGGTAGAACTTGGCCTTCGCGAGGAAGGTCTCACGTGGCTGCCCGGGCCAACCTTGTGGAACTTTCTTGGAAATAAGATAGTTCACAATGTCGGCGTACCACGGGAGAGAGGCGATAGCAAGGATCGCCTCATCTGGGAAGGTCTCAGAGATAGGGCCAATCTGCTCAGAATCCACAAGATGCTCTAATCGGGAGAGATGATCTGCCACCACATTCTTGACTCCAGGGTTGTCCTTAATCTCTATATCAAACTCCTGGAGTAGAAGGTTCCATCTGGTCAATCTCGCTTTGGCATCCTTCTTGGCCATGAGGTACCTGATGGAGGTGTGATCTATGAAAATGGTTATCTTAGATCCAATGATGTATGATCTGAACTTATCTAGGGCAAACACTACGGCTAGCATCTCCTTCTCAATGACGGTATAGTTCCACTGAGCGGCATCCAAAGTACGACTAGCGTAGTGTATGGCAAATGGTGGTCCATCCCTCCTCTGTCCCAACACGACCCCTACGACAAAATCGGAGGCATCCGTCATGATCTCGAATGGGTAAGACCAATCGGGTGGCTGGAGGACAGGTTCCTCAACAACTAGACTCTTGAGAGTCTCAAATGACACTAGACACTTATCATCCACAATGAACTCGGTGTCTTTCATCAGCAAATCAGTCAACGACCAGGCAATCCTACTGAAATCGTGAATGAAGCGTCGACAGAAACTGACGTGTCCTAGAAAAGACTGTAACTGTCGTAAGTTGGATGGTGGACTGAGTTTCCTAATGATATCCACCTTGGCCGGATCAACCTCCATGACCCTATTGGAGATGATATGGCCAAGCACCATCCCTTGAGTCACCATGAAGTGACTCTTCTCCCAAGATAGCACAAGATGGACCTCAATGCATCGCTGAAGGACGCGGTCTAGGTAGTCAAGACAATCTTCAAACCCATCGCCATAGACCGAAAAGTCATCCATGAAGACCTCCAAGCACTCACCCACCATGTCCGAAAAGATGGACAACATGCACCTCTGGAATGTCGCCGGAGCGTTGCATAGACCAAAGGGCATCCGTTTGAAAGCATATGTCCTAAAGGGACAGGTGAATGTAGTCTTGTCCTGGTCTTCGGGCGCAATGGCCACCTGATTGTATCCGTAGTACCCATACAAAAAGTAGTAATGACTCTTCCCTGCTAGCCTCTCTATAATCTGATCAATAAAAGGCAGCGGGAAATGATCCTTCTTGGTGGCCTGGTTCAATCATATGTAGTCCACACAGTCCCTCCAAGAAGTGTGTACCTGGGTAGCGATCTTCTCTCCAGACTCACTAACAACTGTGGTGATGCCCGTCTTCTTGGGCACCACATGTAACGGACTGACCCATTTGGAGTCGAAGATGGGGTAGATAAAATCGACGCTCCACCATTTCGAAATCTCCTTCATGACAACCTCTCGAAGATTCGGGTTCAGCCGTTGCTGGAACTCACGCAACGACTTCGCGTCCTCTTCGAGATAGATATGGTGGGAGCACATGGCCGGACTTATCCCCTGGAGATCGGCTACGCTCCATCATATTGCCTTGCGGTTCTTTTCAAGAACACCCATCAGACAGGATTCTTATTCTCCAGTCAAATCTGCTGAGATAATGACTGGGTGCATCTCATGCTCGCCCACAAGAAACCTATACTTCAGCGATGACGGCAAGGGCTTCAGCTCTGGACAGCTGGGTGCTGGCGCATCTGGCCTCTGAAATGTCTGAGTGAATGCGACCAAGTCTGCATGGGAGAATGAGAACTCTCGCTGAAAATCAGAATCTGATGAAGACTGCTCTGCTGGTGTTTCTCTGCTATGAATGGAATCAGCCTCCACCCTAGATGCTGGCTCTGTGGATGTCAGATCTAAAATCATATCATCGAACTCGACCCAATCAATATTTGACTCCGAGGGATCTGAATCTGTATCACACAAATCAACTGCCTCGCTATCGGGAATACGATCTGGTGCCTCATATGTGTCCTCTACAAGGAATGTACTCTCCAAGCTCTCCTCTACTGGAATCTGCTCATCAGCGGGATCTGAAGGTAAGAGGATGGCTTGTGAAACAGGGTTTGACCAAACTGCCTCATCGTCTGTGATCACAAAATCACACTCCTAGTGGTCGTCTCGCTCTGCCTCTGTCATCTGCTCTGAATATGTAGGCGGGTCTGAGCAAGCTAAATCTCTGGCTCTAGTCTCCTTGATCGTCTCTATTTGTATACTCTCGCCCTTGACGTGAATGTATACCTTCCTGCTATCATGATCGGATACTGCCTTGGTTGTGGCCAAGAACGGTCGTCCTAAAATGATGGGGGTATCGGTCATAGACTCAAGGATCTCCATGTCCAACACAACAAAGTCCACGAGGAATTTCAGGCCCTGAATCGTGACGACAACGTCCTTCAGCAACCCCTTCGGCCTCTTGGCAAATCGATCAGCAAACTGAAGGACCGTCCGGCTCTGTTGGAGAGGGCCAAACTCAAATCGGTCGAATAAGGATGCTGAAGTAGGTTGATGGAAGAACCGCTATCTAATAGAGTCCGATCGAACCTCTGCTCATAAATATAGCATCTGACATAGGGAGCTCCTGCATCTGGCCTCTTAGTTGGTAGACGGTTCTGGATGGCAAAGCAAGTGGCACGAGTGAGCACATGGATCTCTGACTGGTGGTTCCTCCTCTTCCTGCGAATAGTAGTCCTGTCTCTGAGGTTCCTTTGGAAGAGGTAGATGTGCTCCAAGGCCTCCTGTAGAGTCATCTGTATATGAAATCTGTCCATCATCTGCTGGCTGAACTATAACTGATGGGATTTTTTTGGATTTTCTTTTTTACGCCCCTTCTCCAAGCGGAGTGCTTGGGGGAAAGGGGACGGATGGGCCCTTCTCAGATGAAGGGCTAGGATCGGGTCTATGCTGCTGTGGAAAAGTAGAATCCATACATAAATCATCAAGTAATACAGATGGACTCGCAAATGACAAACCCTTTCCTTTATTCACAGAATCATCCTGAGATACATCAATAGCAGAAAATACAACATGAATGAAATTGGTAGCCTCAGTACCACCTTCGACATCTGGAATCGCGGCATCGGTACCACGCTCTGGCTCAGCAACTCTGGTGGCATCAGCACCATCTCCTGCATCTGGTGAAGTGACGGCCTCAGTACCGTCAGCTGGATCAACATCCTTGGTGGCGTCAGCACCACCGTCATCATCATCATCATCACGAGCAGCATCAGCATCGCCCTCCTCTTTGTCTGGTGCTCCTGAAGCTGCATGGGGTCGTCGCTCAAACGAGGCACCACCGACTGGCATCCTACCACTCCTAAGTGTAACAAAGTCAGCATCAAACATGTATGCGGAAATATCACCAAGTAAATCACTAGGAGTGGTACCCTCTGTAAACTCTACCTGCTCAGACTTCCTCTTGAGGTTGTTCGGGTTTGGCTCAATCTGAGCAGGGATGTCGGCCTTTCCTTTGATGATCTCTCTCATCTCCTGACAGAACTCATCCATCTCCCGTCGGAAGGGAGCCTACTGGTCGGAGATGAGGCGAGCTAAATCATCTAAAGCGGGGTTCTCATTGGCGGGCCCATGAGAACCTGACGGGTGGCTGATGAATCCACGATCCATCATCTTAATATCTTGATCTTAGCAAAATCCCCAAGTAAAATCCCAAATAATTGTCCATAAAATCCATAAATTAACAAAATGACTCTTGTAAATAAAATACACTAATTATTGTATATAAGATTGTACAAAATGAATTAACAATAAAAAGCCGCAAAAATAAAGGAGTTTTATACTAGTAAATAGCCCAAAACTTCATGTTTTTTAATAATTTCATTTCAACTCCTTTTTGTCTAATTCTTTCTCTAACTTGTTTATAAAAATGTATATACAAATACAAAAATACAAAACAGATTTCACCTCAAATAAATGCTCCTAGATCCCAAAGAGAAAAAGCCGTAAAGTCCAACTTCCAAGCTAAATTCCCGCTCCGTCTGAACTCCAAATTCACCAAACTCACTTTTAAAGTTCAAGTTAGAAAATTATCTATCAAACGGAAGTGGTTTCATTAAAATCGGAGCTCATTTGCAAAAGTTGGATTTTGGGACCTAGATGTACATTGTACATTATGTATATATTCATTCTTTAGTCATTTTTTTATTTTATCTTTCTCAATTACTAAAAATACAAAAAAAAATTATTATGATTGTGTTGTATTTTGATTTTTGTATTTTATTTTATTTTTTCGTTGTAAATATCTCTTATTAAAAAGATAAAAAAATACATATTAGAAAAGCAAACAAAAAAATGTACATGTTGTATGTATTTACTTGTAAATTCACCACTATTTTTTTCCTCTTTATTTTTGTTTTATTTAAAGTAGCATACTTTATATCATTATTTATTTGTTTATTTTTTCTCATTCTCTACAATAACTTCCATTTTCCTCCATTAGCCACCAAGTCTTCATCTAACCTCCATTCCACTCCACCATTTTTTTAACCTCCCATTCAACTCCACCATCTTTCTAACCCCCATTATTCTTCTCTTTATATTCATATGTACATCCTCATTTTTCCCGATCCGCCATTCTTATAGAAAAAGGAGAGAGCTTGGAACGTGGCATTGGTGACAGCGGCGAAACGTCTTCCTCAAGCGACGACCTCCTTCAGGAGAGATCCGCGGAGCTCCGCTCCGCGTCACGAGTTCCACATCGAGCTCTCATAGCTTCTCCGATTTTGATTTCGCCAATTGGATTGAAGCGATGATAGGAGTCCAGCGTAGCTGCTCCACAAATCCGGCGGACATCAGGTAAGTTATCCCTCTCATATCTCTTGTTTTTTTTGTAACAATTTTTTTGTTGTTTCACCACTACTTATCACCTCCACCATACCCTTTTTTTTTATCATATACCACCATCATTATAATATCCCCATCATTCTCATTTTTATTTTCATTCACTGTTTAAAGAAAATTTAAAAAAAATATAAAAAAATTTAAACAAAAAAGTTCTTTTTATTATTACAAGCAACAAAACAAAAAAAAATAAAAAAAAAACTAAGAAATTAAAAAAAAAACGGAAGAGGAAGGAGGCAGCAGCCGCCGCCCCCTCCCCCTCCAGCTGGTTGCCACCGCCGCCAGCCGGCAGCCTCCTCGCCTTCAGCCGCCCCCACCGCGGGCATCTCCGCGGCGCCGCCCCCGACTCCACTCGCGCACCTCCGCCCAGACCCTCACCAGCTGCGCGCCTCCGCGCCTCCGCCCAGCAACCGCTGGATTCCACCACGCTTCATCTCCACCGACGCCGACCGTCTCGTGCCCCCTCCCATCCGCGCTCCGCCGCGGCCGCACATACGTGGGCGACGCCGCCTCCAGCCACAGCGGCGAGCCGCCATAGTCGCCGTCGACCCACCCCCACGTTGGGTTCCCCATCTCCTTGCAACGAAGAAGGAGGAAGGTCTTTTCTTTTCTCTATTTTTTTATTGTGAAAATTGCAAGTTTGTCCATCCTGTTTCTGTAATTACAAAAAGGTCCTTGTACGTAAGTTTGAGTTTTCTTTTCTATTTCTGTATTGCACAAATACCCCTGTGTTTGTACTCGAATTTGGACCTTGTTTTGGCATCCTTTTATTTAAAGAAAAGTAGCATTGTCTTGAGCAGCTTATTGTCTTCCCTCAGAAAATTTATTTGTATTTTTGTGAGATATTGTGAATTAATTAAAATTGTGCAACTGAACTTTTGCATATTTTACCCAATCTAGACTTCTTAAATTATATCTCACACACGGTTGCTCTAACAATTCCACAAAAATTAGGAATGATGCCTTGATATATGATTAACTTACTATCCAAATTTCATCCAAAATGGAGTTGTCTTGTGCCTGGAATAATTTGCAGAGTGGATTTAGTGTTTGATTTTTAATTAAATCTACATAAATCATTTTTGCGAAATTTTAAATCTTCTGGATTCTACATGAAAATATCTATTTGAGATAATTTGCTCTCTGACTAATTTGATAACTGGATTTAATAGAAATTAATTACTCCTTGCCACTCTATTTTCACTAAAAAATTCATACTTTGCCAAAAAATTCCAAAAAAATTACTGTAGTCTCCTTGCATCATGTTTTAGTTCCACTATTTTTTTCATAATTTGTGCTTACTGTTTGTGTGAGAAATTGCGAAAAAACTCATAAAAAGTGTGTATTTTTCATTGTTGCATTTTACCCCATAAAATTCCAAAAAAAATACCTTGCATTCATCTATGGATTAGGACTCTAGGAAAAATATATTTTGGCTAAATTGGAATATTTTGATATTAAAATTAATTTGGCCTTGTTGTATGATTTCTTAGTGTCTTGATTCACTTGCATTTGCATTCTTGTTGCAAAAAAAATATAAAAAATATTTGCACTGAAATCTAGACATAAATTTTCAAACTAACCCCAAAGTTGTTCCTTTGCCTCCTGTGTTCGACCCCGGGCTTGCCCGGGATATAAATTAAGCCGAGACACTTTTTACGGAGATCTCCTCTCGGTTCTGACTGAATCGCTAAGTACACGTGCTACAACGTGCTCGAATTAATCATCGTATTTAGTGACCCGTCAGTGGCCTCTCTGGAAGTGAGGTTGTTGCTGCTGGGAGTGAGAGGGATATTGGGGCTGACAGTGATACTGCTGAGGCTATTTGATGAATCCACGTTTCATCATCTTTATTCTATCATTTTGGCCTTAAAAACCCTAGTAAATGCGTGTAAATAGGCTTAATATAGGCATTTTAGCATTCATGCATATGTGTATAAATACTGTATAAATTGCGGTTTTTAAAGCCAAAATTATAGAATAAAGAAAAGAAAAGAAAAAGAATAAAATATTGTAAATATTTTATGACCCGAAACCCCGAGACCTAGGCATCTTGATGAATAGGTCGACAAGGAATAAAGTAGGGGGAGATAAGGTCAGAAATACAGAAAAAAATACCTATACGTTCTATTCATTCTTTATTCATTTTGGGACCTATTTTTGGTTCCACTTTTTATACATCAAATAAAGAAACTTTGTACATGAAAGTTGTAGATAATTAAATAAAGAAAAATACAAAATTGATTTCACAGAAAAATAATGCACAGATAAAAAGTTATGGTCTGAATAAAAATCCAGAATGCCAACTTCCCAGACCCGTATCTCACAAATAAAAACTCCAAATGCACGTACTCACCTTTAATTGTATATAGAAGAAAATAATCTAATTAATGGCGGTGGTTTCGCATTTGGCGGAGCTACGGTTTGAAAGTTGACTTTTGGACCCTCATTGTATACTTGTACATATTAAAATATTCAATTTATTATTTATTCATTATTTTTATATTTTTATATTTTTATAATGTTGTAAATAATACTTGTAATAATTATGTACATTAAAATCAGAATAAAAGCATAAATTAAACTCAAATAAAAATACTTGTATATTTGATACATTGGTATTATACATACACTTATACCTATATAAAATACACTTCTATTTTATTAAATATACAAAATATATCAATAAAATAAAATAAAAATATATTTGTGTATATAAAAGTATTTTATAATTTTATAAAATAACAATAATAAATAAATAAATTAAATACACTCAATAAAAATAAAAAATACAATACATAGAATATTATACCTATAAAGGGTATAAAAGTCAACTTGTAAAAATACACTTCCTAAAAATAAATAAAAATCACTATAAAATACTTTATAAAAAAATAAACATTTTTCATTTTATATAAAAAATCAATAAAATCGTTTTCTATTTTAATTTGATTTTACAAATCTTTTACCCTAGGTTTTTCCTGGTTGGTCCACGTGGACCAACCAGGGGGCTAGGAGAGTTGACCTCGGTCAACTCTGCCCAACACCTGGGCTGTGTCAGAACATGATATTTCTTGGACTTCGAGGATTTTTGGAGGCCGTTCCTTTCATCGAATCAGGTCGGCCTCTTCACGAAACTTGTAGCCCTATGACTGATCTATCACGCCTAGCCTTCATCTCGGGGATTGGATCATCATGCCGCCCGTGATCTTGCCTCGAAGGTTGCTCCAGGACCATGTTTCAAAACCATCCCCATTCCCTCCATTTTCACTTTGAACCCTTTTGACCCCTTGATTCGACTCTCAGATGCTGGGCTCTGGACGGGAAGCGTGACAGGCTTCCTCCAGCCCTTTCGCGGAGCCCAGTCGAGGGCGGCGGAGGAGCTTCCATCACCTCCGGCGACGCTTGGCCGTCGAGGTCTTTCTCCTGGTTTTCTTGACCAGTCGAGGTGTTTTCTATCTAAGTTTCTTCGTTTTTTATTACCTGTAGGATTAGGCTTTTCAGATATAGCTTAATTAAGTCGTTTAATCTGTATTTTAAGCTTCAAAACCGTCCACGCCTCCTCGCCGGAGTGCTGCTCCGGCAAACCTTCCACCCGACCTCCTTTATCCATATCCACCATCGCAGGAAGCCCCATGTTCCTTATTTTTTGACTGTGCTAACCTCCTTGCAGGTCCTGGTGGCCAACGACCCCAGCGGGGGTCGACTTTTGCCCCTGCCGTAGCCACCTGGAGCGGCCTCTCCCCTTCACTTCGCGGCGGTCTACCGGCGACTTCCTCGCCATTTTGGCTCCGCCATCCACCTAAGGTCACCTCCAGGAATCACGCCAGCCCGTTTGGGGGCTCAAACTGCCAGGGAGAAGGCGTGACGCGGCCAGGGAAGTTCGCCCACCCAGGCGTTCTTCGCTGTTCATCGTCAGCAGCTTCCCACCGTTGATCCGGGTCCGTTCTTGCCGCATAGCAGCAGCCGTTGGATCCCTCACGTCGACAGCCATCGGATCAGCCAGAGAGGATCTAATCGTGGCCGTCAAGACGAAGAGGCATCGCGCTTTGTGGAGAGGACACGTGTCCTAAGTGGATGCGCCTCGTCCGTTCATCATCGCCAAAGGCGAGGGTATTTTGCTTAATTTCCCCTGAAATTTTTGTATTTGCATGATAGTGCTGAAGCTTTCATCTGCTGCTGATTAAGTTTTGTATCATTTGCAATTGTGCCCCCCGCGTTTTTGTCAATTGCGAAATCCCCCCTCCCAGGCGCGCGTGTCTCTGCACGTGAGTTTGGGATTTTTGCTGGCATACCCTTGGCATTTGGTGTGTCTGATAATAGTCCAGAAACTATTTTCTTTAGTTAAATATTTTGTGAGAATATTGCACGCAGGCCCTCACAATTTCATTCTATTACATAAATGCCCCTGCGAATGTGTAGTTTCTTGTTGTTTCTTGTATTTTATGCACGCATCTAGAAAACTCCAAAAAATCCCCAAAATTTGCATTACGCTCCTGTTGCATAGTAGATTAACTCATATTTTTATTTTTCGTAATTATTGCATTTTTATATTTATTAAAAATCAAAAACATCTATTTTCAGCACTGTCTAGCTTATAAAATCCCTAAAAAATATAAAAACACTCCTGAAAATTCCCAAAAAAATATATTTTGTTCCTTTTAGTGTGCTTTAATTTCAGACCAAAAACATTAAAAAATATAAAACCAAACTCCTAAAAATTGCAAAACTCTAAAAACATTCATAAAAATTTATAAAATCCATTAAAAATCCAAAAATAGTGTTTTCTTTTCCTAAATTTTCTTGGTTTCATTATCTTTCATGGAAAATTAATTTGGAGAATTTTTGTTACTGTTTTCTATTTTATTTCTCCATTTTAGTTTGAGCCTTGTATTTTCTTCACTGTTTTCTTTATTTTGATAATTAAAAATACCAAAAACATTCTAAAAATTACCCAAAAATCACAAAAACAGTAGAAAAATATAAAAAGACCAAAAAGACTTTATTTTCTAATTTTTGAACATTTTTATCTATTTTTATAAATACCTCTTTCCCCCTTTTATTACATTACTTTTATTTTCCAATATTGAAAAAGAAAATAAAAAAAATATATAAAATATAAAAAGAAAATATAAAAATCAGTAAATTAAAAACCAAGATACAAGAATATAAAATAAAAATTAAATAAAAAATATAAAATTAAAAACCCACAAAAAAAATAGCATCATAGACTCTTGATCACATACACACACATTTTTGAGCACTTGTGCTCCGTTCTACCTGTCTGCTCCCTGTGTTCGACCTCTACACATACTTGCACCTATACACACCTTGTTGTAGAGTTATAATAAATTTTAACTCCGCACTTTTACTTTCATTGCTTGATATATTTGTCGTGGGTTAATTGTTGTTTGAATCGGGATTTCGAGCGGTCACCGCATCGACTGCGGTTTCGCCTTGTGAAACCGTACGACCCTCAATTTCTGGGTTCAACAAATGGCGCCGTTGCCGGGGAGCAACAACGCTTAGTTCGGGTCTTGTTTGTGTTTGTGATTTATTGTCTATTTCGCGGCTTTTATTTTTCGCTATTGTATTTTCTTTATTTTTGATATATCTGTTGAGCTGTCTAACCCCCTCTCTTGTTGACTTTGTGCGAGGAACCGCGGATCGAGGGAGGCGCTCCACCCTAGGCGCCTACGCACCCACGTGAAGCCGGCATCTGCCAGCCGAGCACCGAGGAGACGAAGAGAGATTTTTGAAGACCGAGCTCCACCTTTAGTTGTAGAATTTATTTCCCGCATTTATTTTTGTAATTTAAGTGATAGAGCGACCTATATTTGTAGTAATACAGGTACCCTCGGACACTTGGACATTCGAGCCTAATTTCCAAGTGATTGTTCACTTGGGGGCTCACCGCGTTTTTACGGTTTTCTTCGCATTTTTTATCTTATTTTGTTTTCCGATTTTATTTCTTTTGTGTGATTGATCCCTTAGTTTTAGGATTGCTTGCGTAGAATTAGGTCCAAACATCTTAATCAACATTGTATGTACCTATAGTCGCGTTTGGACTTAGTCAAATTTAAACAGTTGATCATCACATTCAATCCGTCGCGCCGCGAGCTCTCCCCGCAAAGCGCTTTCTCCTACCCTCAATTTGTTGAGCAGAGGAGGGGTGAGCCTAGACCGGACTCTAGGGTTGAAGATTGGTGGTCAGCTTGTGGTTCTTCCCGCTAATAGCAATTTCTGAAACTTAGGGCGATTTCATCGGCTTTTGCATTTGCATATAGATAGGTTTCAATTCTGCTGAGCATCCTTGCATGTAGAGTGCTGGAGGCAAGGTGAGCATTTCTCTTTAGCATGCATCATTGATTTGACGCTTGCATTGCTTTTCCGACTCTACCTCTGATTTTGCTAACCTAGGATCTTAAAGGAATTGACTCCTCGTTAGGCTCGTGCATTTCTCACTAAAAATCCAAAAAAAGTGATAACCAATAAAATTGGGACTGCTAATTTCACTTGACCCTAAAACCGATCAAAAGGAAAATCTTGTATTGGGGCGAGTAATCCCCTCATTGTCTTCGCTTTTATTCGCTCGCGCACACCTTAAGGATTAGTGCCCAAATCCCATCAAGCCCCCTAAGTGTGTGTGAAATTCTTTGACTTCTCACCTAACTCTAAAACAGACAAGATAAAAAGACCGCATTTGTGGTCTTCACCGAGTTGAGTAGGTGAATTGAGGGTTTGACTTGTTTTCATTTTTGCTTGTGATTGTTTTGTGTGTGTCCTAGATCATCCCTGCGCATTTGCGCCTTCTTTTCTACTCTCTTGACTTGACCATCGTGCTCTCCCGATCATTTTCTTTTGTTTCGAGATGGCCGACTGGAGCGTATTCTATCCGGACTTTGCGGATCACTCTTTCACTCCAGCCGGTCCACCTCCTTTTTTCCAGGAGGACTTTGCTCCTGACTTTTGTACATATCCGCCTCAGCCACGGTATCAGGAATCGGATTTCTACCCACACCCACCTCTATCTCCACCTGTGTATTATCCGCCTCCACCTTCACATCCACCCGAGACTGAGCTGATGGAGTCACCTTTCATGGAATCCACCCTTGAGCACTTGACCCAGATGATGGATCATATGAGACAGAGGATTGACCATCTCACTAGTACCAATAAGAGCGACCATGATATTCCACCATTTGATGATATGGGTTCATTCGAGGATTTCCATGAGAGCTTGTAATCGCCCAAAATACAAAAAAATGAGAAAAATTTAAAAACACAAAAAGATTTCGGGAGACACACGATCGAGTCGGACTGTGAGGAGAGCGCCAACTTGCCAGACTTTTTGACCACACATGCATTCACACCCGGTCCCACCATTGACCCCGAGGATGCCGCTGTACAGACTGCTCTTGGCATACCTCGTGTATATGCTGATTCCGACTTCCTCCCTTGTATGGAGGAGGTCCAAAAATTCGAAAAAATGCTGACTGAACCCGAAGTGGTGGCCATCATACATGAGATCATCCGTGCCCCACTTCAGCAGGCCATGACCGATTTATCTGCTCCTCTTCCCAAGAAGAGAAAGCGGAGGAGCAGATCTGAGCATCACATCTTGACCATGGCCACTGCCCACGCCATCACACACCGTTCCATTCCTCGGAAGAGGAACACTGCCACCCCTTTCATTAGCTGCACAATCTCTGACCACACATGTGATCACACTCTCCTAGACGGCGGTGCATCGATCAGTATCATACCCTTCTCGCTGGTACAGTCTCTTCACTTAGGGCCTCTCAAGAAGACCAGGATGATCGTACAGTTTGCTGATGGATCAATAAAGAGGCCGAAGGGTATCCTTTAAAACGCCGTCATTTCGATTCAGGGCACGAGCCACTATGTTGATTTTGTCGTGTTGCCCATGGAGAACTCCACAGGGGAGCCATCTCCAATCATCCTGGGACGACCATTCCTTGCCTCTGCGAGGGTCGTTATCGATTACGGATCAGGAGAGATTCACTTTCGTCCTGCTGACGAGGGCGAAGCAGTGATCACCGCACCCACTGCTGACCAGAGACCCGCACCTGATGTGACTCCACCTATCTTGGCTGACCCCGAGGACTATGACCTATATGAGGATATCAGAGAGACCTTCTTCATGACCGATGATGAGACCCGAGAATTCCTCTCCAAGGAGGAAAGCTCGGAAAGCATAGACCTTGGTGTTTCCGCTTCCTGTGATTGGCGATGTGTTGATGACATCCGCGGGATTTACACGATCGATACCATTGAGCGGAGGGCAGGTTTAGAGACTATACAGGACGGACATGCTTTGACTACTTCCAGTGATGAGTCCGTCCCTGTCCACATAGATGTTGATGAGCCAAAGGCCGAATTTGATTTAGTTGCTTTTCTTCAGAAATTCGGGCCTTTTGATGAGAAAGATGATCCAGTTGAAATTATAGAGGACGAACAGAGTTCGACTACTTCCATCGATGACTTCGTGCCTTTTGATTTTGACCTGGATGACACCTCGCTGGACGACTCTGAGTACACTTCTTCTGATGAGGATGAGTTCGTCCCATTCCACTTTGATATCAGCGAGACTCCCAAGGCCGGACCTAGCCGTACTTCTTCCACTACCCCGTCTGTGCCTTTACACCCTAGGGCCCCTGAGGACTTACACCCCGTCGACCCTGATCGGATTCCGTCCACTGTGGACCCCGATGTCGACCTGCACCACACTAGATCTATTCCTCCGCGGTCCCGCAAGAAGGTTCGCTTTCTACCTTCTTGACCATCTGTATATCCACCTCTGTTGTACATTCTCCTTTGTTCATCTCTATCTCTCCCGTATTGCTCGTCTACCCATTCCTCGAGTTTGCCTTGCTTAGGACGTACTTTGTCCTAAGTATAGGGGGGTGGACGAGCCGAGTGTTCGTTCTTCGTTCCGTTTCATTACTCCTGTTGTCGCCTATACTTAGGGCTTCTTTTACCCTAAGTATAGGGGGAGTGATGTGTATATCCTTCTCTATCTCTTCTTCCATCTTCATCTCTGTTCTTCTTGTCTTCTTTTCTTCTTTTCCTCTTCTATCTTCTTCATCTACCAAAAAGGTGCCGCCCCTTGTAGACAGTCTTCTATACTTAGGACGTACTTTGTCCTAAGTATAGGGGGGTGTGCACCCCAAGTTGTTCTATTCTTTGATCCTCTCCATTGTCTCCTCTTCTTGTCTATACTTAGGGATATCTTACCCTAAGTATAGAGGGAGACAATCTGAGTATGATCTGTTCATTCCCACCCTTGACCCTCCCTGCTTTGTGTACAGTCTGCTATACTTAGGATTATTTGATCCTAAGTATAGGGGGGACGGTCAACTTCTCATTTGTTCATTCATCTCTGTATTCCTTTATTCTTTAGATTTTCCTATACTCAGTACGAGTTATGTCTTCTCTTTTCTCTCTGATCTATGAGGACATAGCTCAAGCTAAGTATAGGGGGGTCGTATATACTACGTATATACTTTAGCCATAACTCGTACTTTCGTATTTTCCTAATAATATGGCTAATCATTCTTTAAAATTCATTAAAAATCCTTAATAAAAAGATGTGGTTATTCCTCAAATTCTTTTTGTATATACTGATTAATAAATCAGGTGAAAATGTTTTTTGCAAAATGTTTGAAAAATAGTTTGAAAATCTTTGTCAACATCTATTGAAAACTATTTTGAAAATATTTTGTTACATGTTTTCAACCTGTGAAAATTGTGTGGTTTGTAAAAATTTATTTTCTTTGTGTGAAATAAAATTTTTGAAAAATGATTTGCAAATGGTTTGAAAAATGGTTGCAAAAATGATTTGAAAAACCTATATATACTGTTTTGAAAGCCTTTGCAAAATGTTTTCAAATGTGTGTAAAATGTTTGTAAAAACTATTTTGGACTATAGTTTTCAAAAATTGTGTGTAAATTGTTTTCAAATAAGTTTGAGGAATACTTACATCTCACCAAAATCCACTTTATATATATACTTATAAAATTGATCACTTACCCTTGTAAATCCTTGACATCCACTTCTTGTAAATATAAGAAGCACTCCCGTGTAAATATTTTAACCTAGTTTTCAGCCAAAATCTTTTTGTTTTCAAAAATTCCCAAAAAATTTGCAAAATTAAAATCCAAAAACATTTGAAAAATCTTTTTGAAAAATACAAAAAATTGCATCTGCACATGCATGCATCATATTTCCAAAAACCCATAAAAAGTTCAAAATCTTGAAAATTGCATCACAAAAATATTTTCTGCATTGCATTGCATAGCATTCGCATTTTTCGGATTGAGTTTGATAGTTGAACAAGTCTAAGTAAAATCCAAAGATTGGAGCTTGATTGGACCTTATAATCTACCTAATAACAGGAACCTTATAGGAACTGCGTTTGAGGTACTTCAGGTCTAGTTGACTTAATTCTTAGAGGATCACGAGACTTAGTTCAATGGATTCTTGACTGCCTAAGTAGAGTATTTCGGAGCACACACACGATTCTTGTTGATAATGACCTAACTTGGACACCTGCACTTTTCACATGGCTCAACTCAGTTGGAGTGGTGAGGGGATTGGATTTGCCGGTATGAGACGCACACAAGTGGAAACACTTGTCCTCCTCTAGGGAGGGAAGTGCACCCCAACCCATCCAGTGATTAGGAAGTCTAAAGACAGGAGGCTGTGGGTTGCGATAAAGCTTCAAAAGAGGGATAGTCTACTGGCTCAAGAGGAAAAACTCCTTATGTAAATGCTGCTGTGAATAGTATTTCAAAAAAAAAAAAAAGTTCAGGCATGTACAAAAATAAAAAGCCTGCAAAGTATGTACATATGTTGTAAAGTCAATAAGCAATCTTGAGTTCCAAAGTCATAT
Source organism: Ottelia alismoides (assembly GCA_037367405.1). Lineage (NCBI taxonomy): Eukaryota > Viridiplantae > Streptophyta > Magnoliopsida > Alismatales > Hydrocharitaceae > Ottelia > Ottelia alismoides. Next base: position 424,936 of record JAZKJV010007150.1, read on the forward strand.
CATGTGAGCCTGCAGCAGGATGACTTGACTACACTGGTCTTGCATCCAAGGATAGGTAGCTACACTGGCTACCGTCCATTCTTCTCTTCACCCCCTCCTCTTGAGCTGGTTGCCACTTGAACTTAGAAGGGAATACCCCGCTCCTCGAGGATGGAGTTGCTGGATTGGGGAATCATTGGGTTGTCGTACTGGAGAAGTCAGTTTCTTTGTCATTCTAGTTGGGGAGAGCCACCATCACTTACACTGTACAAGTCAGATTCATAGTCGTAAGGGTTTGCGTATGAGTTGAGATATTTCTGACCTGGCTATTGAGGAGACTTGAGCAGAGTTTTGGGATTCTCAGGGACTGTTGGATTTCAAATTCGGTTCTCATTAAGGTTCCGCCCGCACTAAAATTTCAAAGGTCCGACTTAAGCTCCAAACTTTGATTTTGCGAAGACAAGTTTGATAATTAAATTTAGTCCATCTTTCTTCTTTTTCTTTTCTTTATTTTTCTTTTTCTGTACTTATTGCATAAGTGTTTGCTAGGGACTAGCAAAGGCAAGTATAGGGGGATGATGAATCCACGTTTCATCATCTTTATTCTATCATTTTGGCCTTAAAAACCCTAGTAAATGCGTGTAAATAGGCTTAATATAGGCATTTTAGCATTCATGCATATGTGTATAAATACTGTATAAATTGCGGTTTTTAAAGCCAAAATTATAGAATAAAGAAAAGAAAAGAAAAAGAATAAAATATTGTAAATATTTTATGACCCGAAACCCCGAGACCTAGGCATCTTGATGAATAGGTCGACAAGGAATAAAGTAGGGGGAGATAAGGTCAGAAATACAGAAAAAAATACCTATACGTTCTATTCATTCTTTATTCATTTTGGGACCTATTTTTGGTTCCACTTTTTATACATCAAATAAAGAAACTTTGTACATGAAAGTTGTAGATAATTAAATAAAGAAAAATACAAAATTGATTTCACAGAAAAATAATGCACAGATAAAAAGTTATGGTCTGAATAAAAATCCAGAATGCCAACTTCCCAGCAGGTATCTCACAAATAAAAACTCCAAATGCAGCGTACTCACCTTTAATTGTATATAGAAGAAAATAATCTAATTAATGGCGGTGGTTTCGCATTTGGCGGAGCTACGGTTTGAAAGTTGACTTTTGGACCCTCATTGTATACTTGTACATATTAAAATATTCAATTTATTATTTATTCATTATTTTTATATTTTTATATTTTTATAATGTTGTAAATAATACTTGTAATAATTATGTACATTAAAATCAGAATAAAAGCATAAATTAAACTCAAATAAAAATACTTGTATATTTGATACATTGGTATTATACATACACTTATACCTATATAAAATACACTTCTATTTTATTAAATATACAAAATATATCAATAAAATAAAATAAAAATATATTTGTGTATATAAAAGTATTTTATAATTTTATAAAATAACAATAAAAAATAAATAAATTAAATACACTCAATAAAAATAAAAAATACAATACATAGAATATTATACCTATAAAGGGTATAAAAGTCAACTTGTAAAAATACACTTCCTAAAAATAAATAAAAATCACTATAAAATACTTTATAAAAAATAAACATTTTTCATTTTATAATAAAAAATCAATAAAATCGTTTTCTATTTTAATTTGATTTTACAAATCTTTTTCCCTAGGTTTTTCCTTGTTGGTCCACGTGGACCAACCAGGGGGCTAGGAGAGTTGACCTCGGTCAACTCTGCCCAACACCTGGGCTGTGTCAGAACATGATATTTCTTGGACTTCGAGGATTTTTGGAGGCCGTTCCTTTCATCGAATCAGGTCGGCCTCTTCACGAAACTTGTAGCCCTATGACTGATCTATCACGCCTAGCCTTCATCTCGGGGATTGGATCATCATGCCGCCCGTGATCTTGCCTCGAAGGTTGCTCCAGGACCATGTTTCAAAACCAACCCCATTCCCTCCATTTTCACTTTGAACCCTTTTGACCCCTTGATTCGACTCTCAGATGCTGGGCTCTGGACGGGAAGCGTGACAGGCTTCCTCCAGCCCTTTCGCGGAGCCCAGTCGAGGGCGGCGGAGGAGCTTCCATCACCTCCGGCCACGCTTGGCCGTCGAGGTCTTTCTCCTGGTTTTCTTGACCAGTCGAGGTGTTTTCTATCTAAGTTTCTTCGTTTTTTATTACCTGTAGGATTAGGCTTTTCAGATATAGCTTAATTAATTCGTTTAATCTGTATTTTAAGCTTCAAAACCGTCCACGCCTCCTCGCCGGAGTGCTGCTCCGGCAAACCTTCCACCCGACCTCCTTTATCCATATCCACCATCGCAGGAAGCCCCAGGTTCCCTTATTTTTGACTGTGCTAACCTCCTTGCAGGTCCTGGTGGCCAACGACCCCAGCGGGGGTCGACTTTTGCCCCTGCCGCAGCCACCTGGAGCAGCCTCTCCCCTTCACATCGCGGCGGTCTACCGGCGACTTCCCCGCCATTTTGGCTCCGCCATCCACCTAAGGTCGCCTCCAGGAATCACGCCAGCCCGTTTGGGGGCTCAAACTGCCAGGGAGAAGGCGTGACGCGGCCAGGGAAGTTCGCCCACCCAGGCGTTCTTCGCTGTTCATCGTCAGCAGCTTCCCACCGTTGATCCGGGTCCGTTCTTGCCCCATAGCAGCAGCCGTTGGATCCCGCACGTCGACAGCCATCGGATCAGCCAGAGAGGATCTAATCGTGGCCGTCAAGACGAAGAGGCATCGCGCTTTGTGGAGAGGACACATGTCCTAAGTGGATGCGCCTCGTCCGTTCATCATCGCCAAAGGCGGGGGTATTTTGCTTAATTTCCCCTGAAATTTTTGTATTTGCATGATAGTGCTGAAGCTTTCATCTGCTGCTGATTAAGTTTTGTATCATTTGCAACTGTGCCCCCCGCGTTTTTGTCAATTGCGAAATCCCCCCTCCCAGGCGCGCGTGTCTCTGCACGTGAGTCTGGGATTTTTGCTGGCATACCCTTGGCATTTGGTGTATCTGATAATAGTCCAGAAACTATTTTCTTTAGTTAAATATTTTGTGAGAATATTGCACGCAGGCCCTCACAATTTCATTCTATTACATAAATGCCCCTGCGAATGTGTAGTTTCTTGTTGTTTCTTGTATTTTATGCACGCATCTAGAAAACTCCAAAAAATCCCCAAAAATTGCATTACGCTCCTGTTGCATAGTAGATTAACGCCATATTTTTATTTTTCGTAATTATTGCATTTTTATATTTATTAAAAATCAAAAACATCTATTTTCAGCACTGTCTAGCTTATAAAATCCCTAAAAAATATAAAAACACTCCTGAAAATTCCCAAAAAAATATGTTTTGTTCCTTTTAGTGTGCTTTAATTTCAGACCAAAAATCATTAAAAAATATAAAACCAAACTCCTAAAAATTGCAAAACTCTAAAAACCTTCATAAAAATTTATAAAATCCACTAAAAATCCAAAAACAGTGTTTTCTTTTCCTAAATTTTCTTGGTTTCATTATCTTTCATGGAAAATTAATTTGGAGAATTTTTGTTACTGTTTTCTATTTTATTTCTCCATTTTAGTTTCAGCCTTGTATTTTCTTCACTGTTTTCTTTATTTTGATAATTAAAAATACCAAAAACATTCTAAAAATTACCCAAAAATCACAAAAACAGTAGAAAAAAATAAAAAGGCCAAAAAGACTTTATTTTCTAATTTTTGAACATTTTTATCTATTTTTATAAATACCTCTTTCCCCCTTTTATTACATTACTTTTATTTTCCAATATTGAAAAAGAAAATAAAAAAAATATATAAAATATAAAAAGAAAATATAAAAATCAGTAAATTAAAAACCAAGATACAAAAATATAAAATAAAAATTAAATAAAAAATATAAAATTAAAAACCCACAAAAAAATAGCATCATAGACTCTTGATCACATACACACACATTTTTGAGCACTTGTGCCCCGTTCTACCTGTCTGCTCCCTGTGTTCGACCTCTACACATACTTGCACCTATACACATCTTGTTGTAGAGTTATAATAAATTTTAACTCCGCACATTTACTTTCATTGTCTGATTTATTTGTTGTGGGTTAATTGTTGTTTGAATCGGGATTTCGAGCGGTCACCGCATCGACTGCGGTTTCGCCTTGTGAAACCGTACGACCCTCTATTTTTCGGTTCAACACTATTGCTGCCTCCAAGACTGTCCCTGCTAATAGGGACGAGGACCATGCTGCTGGTAAGACTTCTGTGGATGTGGCTGCTGCTGGTGTGGTGGGAACTGGGGCTGGTGGTGATGCTCTCGCTGCTGGCCGTATTGGCCACCCTGAACTGGAGGCTATTGCTGGGAACTGGTACCTTCGATCAACCAACGGATCCAGGATGGTCTCGTCGGATCCCAGGTTGAGGTCGGTCATACCATATCCTATTGACATCCATCAACGGCTCCTGCTCGTAGGTGGGTGGGGGGAGTACTGCCAGGGGCTGGTCCGACTGATACACCACCATCTGGCTGTCCTGAGATGGTGGTGGCAGAACGTACTACTGCTACTGCTGCTGGAACTGCTCCGCCTGAACGTGGTGAACCTGTCGGTACTGGGCGGAGGGCTGGGTCGAGTTGTTGTGCTGGTGTCTGCCTGTGACCTGAGACGGGGCTAAGAAGCCGTATTTTCCTCCTAGAGACACATGATCTGAGTCTTTAGGTCACTCAGCGTCTGTGCCATTTGGTTGATCTGCGTCATGCCCTGGCACTTCTTCTTCTCGATCAACTTGATCTGGTCCAGCTTCTCGCTGATGATCCCCATATCAGCGGCTGTCGACTCTGCCTGTGCTGCTACCGTTGATGATGTAGAAGGACCGGCATCGACCCGTGCTATCCTCTGATAGGACAAGGTCTGTGGCGTGGGCTTCCCCTGAGTGTAGAGTCAGGTTTGGGACATCACCGTATAGTTCTCGACCATCTCCTCATAGATGGCCCAGACCTGATCCTCATCCTTGGTGAAATACGAGCCCTCATAGGATGCGTTCACTAAACCCTGCAGCTCCGGTGTAAGCCCGCATAAAAAGCTCTGGATGAGATTGGGCTTGAAAATGTCATGATGGGGGCACCGGTCTATGAGCTCCCTGAAGCGATCCCATGCCTCGTGAAACTACTCATTGGGGAGCATGGAGAAATTGCTGATCAGGGCCCTGGCCGCATTGTTTTGGCCGAGTGGATAATACTTGTTGAGATACTCGTTCCGGAGCTGTTCCCATGTAGTGAACGAATCTCCGTAAATGCTTCAGCCAGTTGGCTACTCTGTTTACCAGGGAGAAAGGGAAGGCCATCATCCAAATGGTGTCCTCGTCCACGAGGCGATCGTGGACGGTACTGCATATCATCTCAAACTCCTAGAGATGAAGGTGCGGCTCCTCCGTGCCGAGTCCGTGGAAGCGGGGAAGAAGCTGGATCGTCTGAGGGGGGAGCTTGAAATCTCCCAAAATAGCAGGAAACACTGTCCATCTGTGCATGAGAGTTGCACCAGGGTTGTGCAACTCCCTCATCGGTCTCGCTGCTGCTACTGGCTGTATGGGCTGCTCCTTAGGCTGTCGGTCATCTGGTCCATCTCCTCCTCCTCCCCTGGGTCTGCACTGCTCTCTATCCGATTGCATCTGCTCCATCTCACGACGCATGTCCACCATGAAAGCTCCCTGATCCCGGATCTGTCTCTACATCGTCTCAAGGGAGGCTAACATGGTGTTGTTAATGTCACCCTTATCCAATATGTATGTCTGTGCTCCACTGGGTCCATCAGTGCGCTCCTCGCTGCTGGCCATGGTCTCTGCAATGGAAAAAGGCCCAAGCTCAGGTGCCGATAAATCAACTGGCTGCTGTTGTCTCTGATCAGGCACCTCAGGATTGGTAGAAGGGTGGTCGATGGGGAACCGAGCGGAGTCAAACTCACGTTCGGAGAGCGGGTCTCGACTCTCGCGAACCAACCTAGATGAGCAGACCGAAGTACTCGAAAGCGGTGCAGACAGAGGCTTCCTAAGGGACCTTCAATCCATCATCTTGATCTGGCGAGTAAGGCGGATGAGATCTGAATAACAAACAAGATCGGTCAAGAAAAAACCCCCGATTCACCTACGCACGCAGAGCTGATGACCGTGAAGGTTCGGTCTTTTATCTTGTCAATTTTATTAGGTGATCGAACAATCTTTCAGAGCGATTAAGCGAGCTGTTGGGGATCAAACACCTCCAGGAGACTGTCCCGATCCCAATCTTGATCATTCCCAGCGAGTACATGTCGCGGACCGTTTACCGGCTACCAGATCGACTCGCTCTGTTAAGGATATCGCGACCCGCTTTACCGAAGACCGGAGCGATCCTCATTGGAGAATGACTAGCTCAAGACCAGTAGTCTGAAGAAGGGTCGGATATGGCTCTAGCCTAGGGTGCGGGTCACTCTCTCGCTTATTTAAACCATACAAGGAGGGGATTGCTCTCCCAAGTCAAGTAATTTTGGTGATCAGATCAAGTTTGCTTAAACAATCCCAATTTTATAGTTTTTATTTTTAGATATTTTTCAAAGCAAACAACGCCTAATGAATTTTTCGGTTCTCCTGATTATTTATAAGTCCAAAAATAGGGGGAGAAGACGAAAAAGCTGATGCACGACTAAACACGATGGTGCATGCTGAGTAAGAAATGCATACCTTGCCTCCAACACTCTACATGCAAAGTAATCCGTGCATAAATTTAAATGACAGAAATAAAACTAATCTAAATGATGCAACGAGGGAATCGGCCTTAAGCAGATAGTTTCTACTCGCAAAGAACTGTAGCTAACGGGTCAACATGAGGGGTCAGGGTCCGGTCTCTGATGCCAATCGGTGTCCGCCACAACGAATCCTACCAGGGCTGTATATGGCCTCTAGCGGCACGTAACCCCTCAAGTGACCAGGTTAACTTTTTTATTGGTGATTTAATTAATAAGTTCCAATTATGATCTATAGGTGCAGAAATGTAATTAGGGTTGGGCCTTAAGAATTACATCACAAGGCAAGAGAAAATCCTAAGCTAAGGCTAAAATCCTCGAGAATCAAAGAAAATAAAACTGATAAAATGAAAATCGGTGAAAACCGCAGTGAGGTCCCCTGAGCACACTAGTGCTCGGCGAAACAGACCCGAAAATCACCAAGTCTAATAGTCTGTCCTGGTCCTGTATTATAACAATAATATAGTGCAGAAAAAGAAACTAAGCTAAGCTAAATTAGACTAAGTCCTCCCTGATGACTCCTTATTCATCACTCTTTATTCTTTTATTTTAGCTATAAATCTTTGCAAAACACCATGTAGATACTTGTAAATAGAATAAATTATCAAAATTCATGCTTTGTGAAAATAGAAATAATTAGCATGTTTTTGTGCAAAAATAAAAGAATAAAGAAAGAAAGAAAAAGAGAGAAATATTTAGAATAAATATCGAGTGACCTGAACCCAAGAGAGGACCCAGTATGGGTCTGATCACCAAACAAAATAAATAGAGAGAGATAGGGCCATTCAACATTGTGTCAAATCCCCCTCTTAGTGTATATATTTTATTTTCATAAAAAAATTATTTATGTATTTCTCACACTCTGTATATATTTTTAAAAATAAAATAAAAATGAGAAAAATAAAATAAAAATAAAAATAAATTCTCTCTCTCACCTTGTATATACCATCTATATATGTACATTCACCTATTTATTTTATCCTTGTAAATAAACAATAAAAATAAAATAAAAATTATTTTATATCCCATATTTTATGTTGTAAATAAATAAAATATAAAAATAAGGATAATTGTACAAAAATAAACTAATAAAAAATAAAAATGTAAAATACCTAGGTATTTATACTTGTATATAATAATATATTATGTATATACATTAATTTATTTTTCTAAAAAATAAATAAAAATCACTAAAAAATAACCCGAAAAATAATAAACATTTTTCATGTTGTAAATATTTTTAAATAAAATCATTTACTATTGTATTTTGAATTTTCAAATAATTTCAGGGTTGGAATTTTCTGATTGGTCCGTAGGGGAGTGTTGACCCCCCGGTCAACTCCCCCTTGGACCACATCCCTCATGGATCTTCACGCTGACCCGATTTCTCCGATTTTTCGCGCCTCGACCCGCCTCCCATTTTCTTAAACCTCGGGCTCCGATTGCCGAGCTAAGATCCATGACGCACGCCCGATCTTCTTTCTAGGGGTCCGTGCACCGATTTACTCACCCAATCTCCCTCTTTCTCGGACCCCTGCAGTATAAAACCTCGCATGGAGCCGCAATTTCCTTCACCTTTGGCCCTCGTCTTCGACCCCAGTGACCTCCACCTTCCTCCTCGAGTGACAACGAGCGAGCTAGCATGTTGCAGCGAGAGTTTGGAGGCGAAGCCTTAGGTTCGACGACCATCATTGTCGAGCTCTGCCACCAGCGAAGCTCGAGCCTCTGGAGGTATCGCTCCATCGAGGTGAAGATCCCAAGAGGTAGCTGACCTCCCCCACAGACGATTCCGACCATCAGAGAACATGGCCGGCAGCAGCGAGGACCACACCGGTGGCCCGAGAGCCGAGCAGACATACGTGTTGGACCAGGGTGTGATCAACAACACCTTGATAGCTTCCCTCGAGATGATGCAGCAGTAGATCAGAGACCAGGGAGCTTTCATGGTAGAGATGCGCCGGGAGATGGAGCAGATGAGAGCCGACCACGAGCAGCGCAGACCCGATGGTGGGAATGGACCAGAGATACCTGAGGAAGAGCATCCAGTACAGCCAGCTCAGGCAGCAGCAGGAGCCCGCCCGATGAGAGAGTTGCACAACCCTGGTGCAAATCTAACCCACAGATGGATCGTGCTACCAACCATAGCGGGGGACTTCAAGTTCTTACCGCAGACTATTCAGTTGCTTCCCTGCTTTCACGGACTCGCCACCGAGGAGCCACATCTTCATCTCCAGGAGTTTGAGATGATTTGCAGCACCGTCCACAATCGACAGGTGGACAAGGACACTATTCGGATGATTGTTTTTCCGTTCTACCTTGTAGATAGAGCAACCAACTGGCTGAAGCATCTAGGGAGATTTGTTACCACCTAGGAGCAGCTCCGCACCGAGTACTTGAACAAGTACTTTCCACTCGGTCAGACGAATGCAGCGAGGGCCTTGATCAGCAACTTCTCCATTCTCCCCAATGAGCAATTCCATGAGGCATGGGAGAGGTTCCGAGAGCTTACCAATAGATGCCCGTACCATGACATCTCGAAGCCGAACCTACTTCAGAGCTTCTTTTACGGGCTTACACCAGAGCTGTAGGGGTTGGTGAATGCCTCATTTGGGGGCTCATATTTCGCCAAGGATGAGGATCAGGCCTGTGCCATCTATGAGGAGATGGCCAAGAACTATACAGTGATGTCCCAAACCTGACTCTACACTCAGGGACGGCCCCAGCCACAGCCCGTGCAGTTTCAGAGGATAGCACGGGTCGATACCGGTCCCTCTGCTTCATCAGCGGCATCAGCACAGGACGAGTCGACAACCGCTGACATGGGTATCATCAGTGAGAAGCTGGACCGGATCGAGTTGATTGAGAAGAAGCAGTGCTAGAGCATGACACAGATCGATCAGATGGCACAGACGCTGAGTGACCTAAAGACACAGATCATGTGTCTCCACGAGGCACAGACGACTTCTCAGCCCCGTATTAGGTCACGAGCAGACCCAGGCAGGAGCAGTACCCAACCCTCCGCCCAATACAGACAGGTTCACCTTGTCCAGGCGGAGCCGTACCAGCAGCAGCCGCAACAACAGTACGCCCAGTCACCACCATCTCAAGACAGCCCGATGGTGGTGTATCAGCCAGACCAGCCCCTGGCAGTACTCCCACCACCCACTTACGATCAGGAGCCGTTGATGGATGTCAACGGGATATGGTATGACCGACCCCAGCCCGGTATCTGACGAGACCATCCCGGATTCTGCTGGTCGATCGGAGGTACAAGTTCCCAGCAGCAACCTCCAGTTCAGGGTGGCCAGTACGACCAACAACGTGAGCAGCACGAGCAGCCCCAGCTCCTAGCACACCAGCAGCCATCCCACAATAGAGAGCAGTATGGTCCTCGTCCCTATCAGTAGGGACAGTCTTGTAAGCAGCAACAGCCTCAGCCGCAGTACCACTCGCAGTTCTCTCTCACCCTCACCACCAGCAGCAACGTCATTACTAGTGAGGCCACCCGTCAGGTTCTCATGGACCGACCTATGAGAACCCCGCCTTGGATGACTTAGCCCGCCTCATGTCCGAGCAGCAAGATACCTTTCGACGGGAGATGGATGAGTTTCATCAGGATATGAGGGAAATTGTGAGAGGGAAGGCCGCCATTCCTGCCCAGATCGAGCCCAATCCGAACAGCCTCAAGAGGAAGTCTGAGCAGGTAGAGTTCACTAAGATTACCACTCCTAGTGATTCACTTGGTGATATGACTACATACATGTTTGATGCTAACTTTGTTACACTTAGGAGCGGTAGGATGCCAGCAGGCAGCGCTCGTCTGAGCGATGATCCCATGCCACTTCAGGAGCACCAGGCAAGGAGGAGAGCGGTACTGATGCCGCTCATGACCAGGATGATGACGGTGGTACTGACGCCACCAAGGATGTTGATCTAGCTGACGGTATTGAGGCCGTCGCTTCACCATATGGAGTTGGTGGTAATAATGCCACCATACCAGTTGCTGAGCCAGAGCGCGGTACTGATGCCACAAGTTCAAATGCCGAGGGTGGTGCTGAGGCCACCATTTCTACTTCTGCTAGTCCTGTTGTTTTTTTCACTCAGTTCATGTACCTCAGGGCACTTTTGTGAATAAAGAAAAGGGTTTGTTATTTTCCGATCCACCTGTGTTGATTGATGATGTATGTGTGGATTCTTCCATGCTTGAGCAGCCCAGACCCGATCCTAGTCCTTCATCTGAGAAGGACCCAGCCGTCCCCTTTCCCCAAGCACTTCGCTTGGCTATGGGGTATAAAAAAGAAAATCATAAAAAGTCCCATCAGTTAGAGTTCAGCCAGCACATGATGGACCGATTTCAGATACAGTTGACACTACAAGAGGTCGTGGAGCACATACCTCTCGTCCAGAGATCACTCCGAGATAGGACCACAGTTCGAAGGAAGAGGCGGAACCATCAGTCAAAGATCCATGTGCTCACTCGCACTACATGCTTTGCGATCCAGAACCATCTGCCAGCCAAGAGTCCAGATGCAGGAGCCCTGTATGTTAGATGCCATATTCAGGAGCAGGGGTTCGATCGTACTATATTAGACAGCGGATCTTTGATCAACCTACTTCTGACAACCTTACTCGATCGCTTCGAGTTAGGCCCTCTACGATAGAGTAGGACGATCCTTCAGTTTGCTGATCGATCTATCAAGAGGCCGAAGGGGTTGCTGAAGGATGTTATCGTCATGATTCAGGGCCTGAAATTCCCTGTGGACATCGTTGTGTTGGACATGGAGATCCCTGAATATGTGACCGATACCCCCAATATTTTAGGATGCCTGTTCTTGGCCACTGCCAAGGCAGTGTCCGATCATGATAGCGGGAAGGTATACTTTCGCGTCGAGCGAGAGAGTATACAAATAGATATGATCGAGGATACTAGAGCCAGAGATTCATCTTGCACAGAGTCGACTTTAGATTCAGAGTAGATGACAGAGGCAGGGCGAGACATCCACTAGGACTGCGATTTTGTGATTACAGATAACGAGGCAGTTTGGGCAGATCCAGCAGCACAGGCCATCCGCTCACCTTCAGAGTTCGCTGATGTAGAGACGCTAGCAGAGGAGAACTTGGAGAGCGCATTCCTGGTCAAGGATACATCTCAGGTAGCAGATCCGATTCCCGATCGTGAGGCAGATTTTGTTTGTGATTCTGATACAGATCCCTCGGAGTCAGATATAGACTGGGCAGAGTTTGATGCTTTGGTACCATGTCTGACTTCCACATAGCCTACAACTAGGGAGGAGGCTGATCCCATGCACAACAGAGACACACCAGCAGAGCAACCTTCACCAGATTCAGATTGCGAGCGAGAGTTCTCATTCTCCCATGTAGATTAGGTCACATTCACTCAGACATTTCAGAGGCCAGATCCGCCAGCACCATGTTGTACAGAGCTGAAGCCGCTACCATCATCGTTGAAGTATAGGTTCCTTGCGGGTAAGCATGAGATGTACCCAGTCATTATCTCAACCGATTAGACTGGAGAGTAGGAATCCCGCCTGATGGGGGTTCTTGAAAAGAACCGCAAGGCGATAGGATGGAGCGTACCCGATCTCTAGGGGATAAGTCCGGCCCTGATCTCCCACCATATCTATGTCGAGGAGGACGCGAAGCCGTCGCGTGAGTTCCAGCGGCGGCTGAACCCGAATCTTCGAGATTTTGTCATGAAGGAGATCTCAAAATGGTGGAGCGTCGATTTTATCTACCCCATCGTCGACTCCAAGTGGGTCAGTCCATTGCAAGTGGTGCCCAAGAAGACGGGCATCACCACAGTTGTTAGTGAGTCTAGAGAGGAGATCGCTACCCGGGTACCCACTTCTTGGTAGGTCTGTGTGGACTACAGACGATTGAAGCAGGCCACCAAGAAGGATCATTTCCCGCTGCCTTTTATTGATCATATTATAGAGAGGCTGGCAGGGAAGAGCCATTACTGTTTCTTGGACGGGTACTCCAGATACAATGATGTAGCCATTGCGCCTGAAGACCAGGACAAGACTACCTTCACCTGTCCCTTTGGGATATATGCTTTTAGACAGATGCCCTTTGGATTGTGCAACTCTCCGGCGACATTCCAGAGGTGCATGTTGTCCATCTTTTCAAACATGGTGGGGGAGTGCTTGGAGGTCTTCATGGATGACTTTCGGTCTACGATGACGGATTCGATTCTTATCTTGACTGCATAGACCGCGTCCTCCAGCAATCCATTGAGGTTCACCTTATGCTTTCTTGGGAGAAGAGTCACTTCATGGTGACTCAAGGGATGGTGCTTGGCCATATGATCTCCAACAAGGGCATGGAGGTTGATCCGACCAAGGTGGATGTCATTAGAAAACTCAATCCACCGTCCAACTTGCGGCAGTTACGGTCTTTTCTGGGGCACGTCGGTTTCTACCAGCGATTCATTCATGATTTCATCAGGACTGCCCGGCCGTTGACTGAAATGCTGACCAAGGACACTGAGTTCATAGTCGATGATAAGTGCCTTGCGTCATTTGAGACTCTCAAGAGTCTAGTTGTAGAGGCTCCTGTCCTCCAGGCGCCTGATTGGTCTCTCCCATTCGAGATCATGACGGATGCCTCTGATTTTGCCGTAGGGGTCGTACTGGGACAGAGGAGGGATGGAGTGCTATTTGATATTCACTATGCTAGCAGGATGTTGGATGCCGCTCAGTGGAACTACACCGTCAGCACCATGTTGGGCACATTCACTCAGACATTTCAGAGGCCAGATCCGCCAGCACCATGTTGTCCAGAGCTGAAGCCGCTACCATCATCACTGAAGTATAGGTTCCTTGCGGGTGAGTATGAGATGTACCCAGTCATTATCTCAACCGATTTGACTGGAGAGTAGGAATCCTGCCTGATGGGGGTTCTTGAAAAGAACCTCAAGGCGATAAGATGGAGCATAGCCGATCTCCAAGGGGTAAGTCCGGCCCTATGCTCCCACCATATCTATGTCGAGGAGGACACGAAGCCATCGCGTGAGTTCTAGCGGCGGCTGAACCCGAACCTTCGATATGTTGTCCTGAAGGAGATCTCAAAATGGTGGAGCGTCGATTTTATCTACCCCATCGTCGACTCCAAGTGGGTCAGTCCATTGCATGTGGTGCCCAAGAAGACGGGCATGACCACAGTTGTTAGTGAGTCTGGAGAGGAGATCGCTACCCGGGTACCCACTTCATGGCGGGTTTGTATGGACTACAGACAATTGAAGCAGGCCACCAAGAAGGATTATTTCCCGCTGCCTTTTATTGATCAAATTATAGAGAGGCTGGCAGGGAAGAGCCATTACTTTTTCTTGGACGGGTTCTCCAGATACAATCAGGTGGCCTTGCGCCCGAAGACCAGGACAAGACTACCTTCACCTGTCCCTTTGGGACATATGCTTTTAGACGGATGCCCTTTGGATTGTGCAACGCTCCGGCGACATTCCAGAGGTGCATGTTGTCCATCTTTTCAAACATGGTGGGGGAGTGCTTGGAGATCTTTATGGATGACTTTTCGGTCTACGTCGACGGATTCGATTCTTGTCTTGACTGCCTAGACCACGTCCTCCAGCGATGCATTGAGGTTCACCTTGTGCTTTCTTGGGAGAAGAGTCACTTCATGGTGACAAAGGACGATGCTTGGCCATATGATCTCCAACAAGGGCATGGAGGTTGATCCGACCAAGGTAGATGTCATTAGAAAACTCAATCCACCGTCCAACTTGCGGCAGTTACGGTCTTTTCTGGGGCACATCGGTTTCTACCAGCGATTCATTCATGATTTCATCAGGATTGCCCGGCCGTTGACTGATATGCTGACCAAGGACACTGAGTTCATAGTCGATGATAAGTGCCTTGCGTCATTTGAGACTCTCAAGAGTCTAGTTGTAGAGGCTCCTGTCCTCCAGGCGCCTGATTGGTCTCTCCCATTCGAGATCATGACAGATGCCTCCGATTTTGCCGTAGGGGTCGTGCTGGGACAGAGGAGGGATGGAGTGCCATTTTCTATTCACTACGCTAGCCGGATGTTGGATGCCGCTCAGCGGAACTACACCATCACGTAGAAGGACATGCTATCCGTAGTGTTCGCCCTAGATAAGTTCAGATCTTACATTATTGGATCTATAGTGACCATCTACACTGATCATACCGCCATCAGGTACCTCATTGCAAAGAAGGATGCCAAAGCCAGATTGACCAGATGGATCCTTCTACTTCAGGAGTTTGATATAGAGATTAAGGACAAGCCTGGAGTCAAGAATGTGGTAGCGGATCATCTCTCCCGATTGGAGTTTCTTGAGGATTCTGAGCAGATCGAGACTATTTGTGAGACCTTCCCAGACGAGGCGATCCTTGCTATCGCCACTCTCCCATGATACGTCGATATTGTGAACTATTTTTTTGCTAAGAAAGTTCCATAATATTGGCCCAGGACGCGACTTGAGGCCTTCCTCACTAAGGCCAAGTTTTACCATTGGGAGGATCTCGTCCTATATCATGAAGGAGGGGATAGCGTCTGGCGTAGGTGCATTCCTCAGGAGGAGAACCATAGCATCCTCACTTACTGCCACAAGATTGAGGCAGGAGGACATCACTCTGGGAGGAGAACAACACAGAAAGTGCTCCAATCCAGTCTATGGTGGCCTACTCTCTTCAAGGACTCTGATGAGTTCGTGAAGAGGTGTACTGACTGTTAGAGGATGGGCACTTTTGGACAGCATGATATGATGCTGATGCAACCCATTCACTTCTGTGAGGTTTTTGACGCATGTGGCATCGATTTCATGGGTCCATTCCCTAAGAGTCATGGATTTGAGTATATTCTATTGGCCGTAGATTATGTGAGTCGTTGGGTTGAGGCCATCCCCACCTGAACCGCAAATGCTAGGACTGTTTGCAGATTTTTGAGGAAGAACATCATTTCACGGTTCGGGGTGCCTAGAGTTTTGATATCTGACGGGGGTC
Source organism: Ottelia alismoides (assembly GCA_037367405.1). Lineage (NCBI taxonomy): Eukaryota > Viridiplantae > Streptophyta > Magnoliopsida > Alismatales > Hydrocharitaceae > Ottelia > Ottelia alismoides. The sequence goes on from JAZKJV010007150.1 coordinate 440,735, forward strand.
TCATTTCGTCAACGACAAGGTAAAGGCCCTTTCTAGTGAGTTCAGCATAGACCATCGAGTAGCCACACCGTATCATCCTCAGACCAATGGTCTTGCTGAAATGTCGAACATGGAGATCAAGACTATATTGCAGAAGGTCGTCCTCCCTGATCGAAAGGATTGGTCACAGCTTTTGGACTCGGTCTTGTGGGCATATCGGACGACCTTCAAGACGCCTTTGGGTACATCTCCCTTGTGCCTCATTTATGGCAAGCCCTGCCATTTACCTATTGAGCTGAGACATAGGTCACTTTGGGCAGTCACATATATTCTTATGGATCTAGTGAGTGTAGGAGATCATAGGAGGGCAGAGCTAGCAGCCCTGGAGGAGCTACGTGATGCAGCCTTTTCGAGAAGCCTTCAGTATAAGGAGAGAGTGAAGGAGTGGCATGATTCTCATATCATCCACAAGCAGTTTGAGCCAGGACAACGAGTATGGTTGTTCGATGCCAGGTTGAGATTATTTCCAGGGAAGCTACAGAGCAAATGGAAGGGACCCTATCTGGTCTGAAAGGTACATGACGATGGGAGTATTGATATATCTGAGTTATCTTCTGAGAGTACCTTTCGTGTTAACAGGCAGCGGCTCAAACCATATCTAGATCATGAGCCGCTGGTCGTTGACATTGCCCCTATTCATTTTGCGTGAGATGTGGTCTCTTGACTCACATCTATTGCATCTCACGCCTGATTATCATTGTTCTCCCGACCTGTATAGATCCAGTTGTCCATATCACACTATTCTTCAGTCCAACACCCCATTTGCATCTTTGATTATGCTATACTTAGGGTGCACTTTACCCTAAGTATAGGGGGTGTGTGAGACTTTTGCTTTCCTTTTGATTCATTTCTACCTCTGTTTTGCTGCCTATACTTAGGGATATTTTACCCTAAGTATATGGGAGTAGACCCTGTAAATTCTCCACTCGGATTTTCCTTTGTGTACAACCTTCTATCCTTAGGATTACTTGATCCTAAGTATAGGGGGAAACCCATGAGTTTCTTTTCCATTTCTATTCTTTCATTCATCTTTGTATATAGACTTTCTTTTCATTTCCCTATACTAAGCACGAGTTATTTCTTCTTCATCGCTCTTGATTCACTCTGAGGACATCGTTCGAGCTAAGTATGGGGGGTGTTGTATATATTCCATATATACTTTAGCCATAACTCGTACTTTGTGTGAGTGTATTAATAAATAAAAATGGATAAAAACCCTTAAAAATCCATAAAAATTAAAATTTTTTCATGTAAATAAAATTCTTTATTGCACATACATTGCTATTTGTACAAAGCTTAAAATGTTTGTAAAAATCTTGTGTGTAAATAGTTTGTAAATATTTTTATATCAAAATTATGTATATAGTACAAAATTTTTGTAAAATGTTTTGAAAAACAAAAGTTTGCAAAAACCTTGTGTAAATGTGTGTAAATATTTTGCAAAACTTGCATTCATGCATACATCCATGTTTTCAAACATTTTTCAAAAAAATGCACATTTGTAAAAGTTTGTAAATATTGCATCTTTGTAAATAACTGTACAGTTTTTCCTGAATCATAGTTGACATTTAAACTAGCCTGGAATTAAATTGAAAAATGGAGCTTGGTTAATAATCCACCTAATTCTAAGAGGAACCTTATAAGGCTTAGGGTTGAGACTTTTCAGGTCCATGGTGACTTAATTCTTTGAGTCCACTAGGCTATGATCGTATGTCATCTCGATGAGCCTAAGTAGAGCACTTAACAACACGCACATGACTCTTACAGACAATGGCTATACTTGGACCAGCACTTTACACCGAGCTCTCTACGGATGAGGTGGTTAGGAGACAGTCTTATTTGACTTGGGGTAGCATATGAGGGTAGTACTTATAGGCGGAACCTCTCTTCTTCTTATAGTGAAGGAAGTGTGTCTCAAATTGGTCTGGTAGTCGTGAGGTCTAACGACAGGAGTTGTGGGTTTCAATAAAGCTTCAAAAGAGGGATATTCTACTTGCTCAAGAGGAAAAACTCCTTATGTATATATGCTGCACTTTGTAGATATGTTGTATATATACACATAAAAAAATGCAAAAAGAAAAAGAACAAAAAAGTGGTAGGTCTGAGAGAAAATGATAATCCCACCGGAGTGTTATTGCAATAAAGCAAAGCTTGTTATCCATGTTCCATCTCATGTAGCTTGCAGCAGGGAGACTTAGCTACACTGGTTGAGCTCCCAGGGATACATGGCTACACTGGCCATGGTACATTCTCTTCTTCCCCCACTTCTTGAGCCGGTTGTACTTGAACTTAGAAGGGAATACCCCACTCCTCGAGGAAAGAGTTGCCCGACTAGGGTATTAGAGTTACCTTGTTGGGGAGGGTTGTCACTTTGCTACTTCTGAGGTGGGGAGCTATATCACTCACACCGTACGAGGAAAGATTCTTGGTCTTCAGGGTTTGTGTATGTAGACTTGTTCTGATCTGGATTGTTGAGGAGTCTTGACTAGAGATTAGTGGAACTTAGAGGCTGTTAAGTTTTAAACCTAAGTCCAAATAAGGTTCTGACACATTAATAATCCAAAGATCTGACTGAGCTCCATACTTCAATTTAATGAAGACAAGTTTAATAATCAGCATTGATTCATTCTTTTTCCCTTCTTTTTCGTTTCTTTTCTTTTTCACTTCTTTTTCAAATAAGTGTTTGCTAAGAGACTAGCAAAAGTAAAGTATAGGGGGGTGATGAATCCTCATTCATCACTCTTTATTTTTTATTTTAGCTATAAATCTTTGCAAAACACCATGTAGATACTTGTAAATAGAATAAATTATCAAAATGCATGCTTTATGTAAATAGCAATGATTAGCATGTTTTTGTGCAAAAATAAAAGAATAAAGAAATAAAGAAAAAGAGGGACATATTTAGAATAAATATTGAGTGACCTGAACCCAAGAAAGGACCCAATATGGGTCTAATCGCCAAATAAAATAAGTAGAGAGAGATAGGGCCATTCAACATTGTGTCAAACCCCCTTCTTAGTGTATATATTTTATTTCATAAAATAAAATTATTTATGTGTTTCTCACACTCTGTATATATTTCTAAAAATAAAATAAAAATGAGAAAAATAAAATAAAAATAAAATAAATTCTCTCTCTCACCCTTGTAGATACCATGTATATATGTACATTCACCTATTTATTTATCCTTGTAAATAAATAATAAAACTAAAATAAAAATTATTTTATATCCCACATTTTATGTTGTAAATAAATAAAATATAAAATAGGTATAATTGTACAAAAATAAACTAATAAAAAAAATATAAAATACGTAGGTATTTATTCATGTATATAATAATATATTATATATATACATTAATTTATTTTTCTAAAAAATAAATAAAAATCATTAAAAATAATTTGAAAAATAATAAACATTTTTTATGTTGTAATATTTTTAAATAAATCATTTACTATTATTTTTTGAATTTTCAAATAATTTCAGGGCTGGAATTTCTGATTGGTCCACGGGGGAGTGTTGACCCCCGATCAACTCCCCCCTGGACCATATCCCTCGCGGATATTCGCGCCGACCCGATTTCTCCGATTTTTCGCGCCTCGATCCGCCTCCCATTTCTTTAAACCTCGGGCTCCGATTGCCGAGCTAAGATCCATGACACACGCTCGATCTTCTTTCTAGGGGTCCATGCACCGATTTGCTCACCCGATCTCCCTCTTTCTCGGACCCCTGCAGTATAAAACCTCGCCTGGAGCCGCAATTTCCTTCACCTTTGGCCCCCGTCTTTGACCCCAGTGACCTCCACCTTCCTCCTCAAGTGACAACGAGTGAGACAACGTGTTACAGCGAGAGTTTGGAGGGGAAACCTTAGGTCCGACGACCATCATCGCCGAGCTCCACCACCAGCGAAGCCCGAGCCTCTGGAGGTGTCACTCCATTGAGGTGAAGATCCCAGGAGGTAGCTGACCTCCCCCACAGACAATTCTGACCATCAGAGACCATGGTCGGTAGCAGCGAGGACCGCACCCGTGGCCCGAGAGCCGAGCAGACATACGTGTTGGATCAGGGTGCGATTAACAACACCTTGATAGATTCCCTCGAGATGACGCAGGAGCACATCAGAGACCATGGAGCTTTCATGGTAGAGATGCGCCGGGAGATGGAGCGGATGAGAGCCGACCGCGAGCAGCGCAGACTTGGTGGTGGGAATGGACCAGAGATACCTGAGGGAGAACAACCAGTACAACCAGCTCAGCCAGCAGCAGGAGCTCTCCCGATGAGAGAGTTGCACAACCCTGCTGCAACTCTAACCCACAGATGGATTGTGCTGCCATCCATAGTGGGGGACTTCAAGTTCCCACCGCAGACTATTCAGTTGCTTCCCCGCTTTCACGGACTCACCACCGAGGAGCCACATCTTCATCTCCAGGAGTTTGAGATGATCTGCAGCACCGCCCACGATTGGCATGTGGACGAGGACACTATCTGGATGATTGCTTTTCCGTTCTCCCTCGTAGACAAAGAAGCCAACTGGCTGAAGCATCTAGGGAGATTTGTTACCACCTGGGAGCAGCTCCGCACCGAGTACTTGAACAAGTACTACCCACTCGGTCGGACGAATGCAGCGAGGGCCTTGATCAACAACTTCTCCATGTTCCCCAATGAGCAATTCCATGAGGCATGGGAGAGGTTCCGAGAGCTTACCGACAGATGCCCGTACCATGACATCTCGAAGCCGAACCTAGTTCAGATCTTCTTTTGCGGGCTTACACCAGAGCTGTAGGGGTTGGTGAATGCCTCATGTGGGGGCTCATATTTCGCCAAGGATGAGGATCAGGTCCGGGCCATCTATGAGGAGATGGCTGAGAATATATAGTAATGTACCAGACCCGACTCTACACTCTGGGACACCCTCAGCGACAGCCCGTGCAGTTTCAGAGGATAGCACGGGTCGATGCCGGTCCCTCTACTTCATCAGCGGTAGCAGCACAGGTCGAGTCGACAGCCGCTGACATGGGTATCATCAGTGAGAAGCTAGACCGGATCGAGTTGATTGAGAAGAAGCAGTGCCAGGGAATGACACAGATCGGTCAGATGGCACAGACGCTGAGTGACCTAAAGACACAGATCATGTGTCTCCAGGAGGCACAAACGGCTTCTCAGCCCCATCTTAAGTCACAGGCAGACCCAGGCAGCAGCAGCTGCAGCAGTACCCAGCCCTCCGCCCAGTACCGACAGGTTCACCATGTCCAGGCGGAGCCGTACTGGCAGCAGCCGCAGCAGCACTACGTCCAGTCACCACCATCTCAGGACAACCAGATGGTGGTGTATCAGCCAGACCAGCCCCTGACAGTACTCCCACCACCCACTTACGAGCAGGAGTCGTTGATGGATGTCAACGAGATATGGTATGATCGACCCCAGCCTGGTATCTGACGAGACCATTCCGGATTCTGCTGGTCGGCCGGAGGCACCAGTTCCGAGCAACAGCCTCCAGTTCAGGGTGGTCGGTACGACCAACAGCGTGAGCAGCACCAGCAACCCCAGCTCCCAGCACACCTGCAGACATCCGACAACAGAGAGCAGTATGGTCCTCGTCCCTATCAACAAGGACAGTCTTGGGGGCAGCAAAAACCTCAGCCATAGTATCACTCGTAGTACCCCTCTCACGCTCACCAGTAGCAGCAGCCTCATTACCAGCGAGGCCACCCGTCAGTTTCTCATGGGCCGACCTATGAGAACCCCACCTTGGATGACTTAGCCTGCCTAATGTCCAAGCATCATGCTACCTTTCGACGAGAGATGGATGAGTTTCAGCAGGAGATGAGGGAGATTGTGAGAGGGAAGGCCGTCATTCCTGCCCAGATCGAGCCTAATCCAAACAGCCTCAAGAGGAAGTCTGAGCAGGTAGAGTTCACTAAGATTACCACTCTTAGTGCTTTACTTGGTGATATGGCTGCATACATGTTTGATGCTGACTTTGTTACACTTAAAAGCGGTAGTATGCCAGCAGGCGGCGTCTCGTTTGAGCGACGATCCCATGCCACGTTAGGAGCACCAGGCAAGGAGGAGAGCGGTGCTGATGCCACTCATTACTAGGATGATGACGTTGGTACTGATGCCACCAAGGATGTTGATCCAACCGACGGTACTGAGGCTGTCGCTTCACCAGATGGACTTGGTGGTACTGATGCCACCATACCAGTTGTTGAGCCAGAGCACGATACTGATGCTGCGAGTCCAGATGCCGAGGGTGGTGCTGAGGCCACCATTTCTACTTCTGCTAGTCCTGTTGTTTTTCACTCAGTTCATGTACCTCAGGACATTTCTGTGAATAAAGGAAAGGGTTTGTTATTTTCCGATCCACCTGTGTTGATTGATGATGTATGTGTAGATTCTACCGTGCTTGAGCAACCCAGACCCGATCCTAGTCCTTCATCTGAGAAGCACCCAGCCGTCCCCTTTCCCCAATCACTCCTCTTGGCTAAGGGGCATAAAAAAGAAAATCAGAAAAAGTCCCATCAGTTAGAGTTCAGCCAGCACATGATGGACCGATTTCAGATACAGCTGAATCTATAAGAGGCCTTGAAGCACATACCTCTCTTCCAGAGATCACTCAGAGATAGGACCACAGTTCAGAGGAAGAGGCGGAACCATCAATTAGAGATCCATGTGCTCACTCGCGCCACATGCTTTACGATCCAGAACCGTCTGCCAGCCAAGAGGCCAGATGCAGGAGCCCCGTACGTCATATGCCATATTCAGGAGTAGAGGTTCGATCGTACTCTATTAGACAGAGGGTCTTTAATCAACCTGAAGGATATGGTTAGATCCTCAAGCGCATCATGGAAGCGTGAGGGTCGTATCGAATACGACGAGGAGCGACTTATCGAACTAGTTGCTCGATGTAGCGGAATTTAAAAAAAAATTCATATGACGAAACCACATGATCCAAGAACACTTCTCGGATCGTTTCATCTAAACCACAAACAAGTAATAGGATTACCTCTTGAAGCATGGTTGCGATCGAGTCTCTAAACGAAGAGACCTCCTGTCTCAAGTCCGATCCGACGGAGGAGACGCTTGCGAGCGCGGGGATGAACCGCGTGCTTCTCGCAATCCATGTTGATGATCCAAGCGGCGGATCTCCTGATCTCGACACACGAGATCTGACGTCTTCTTCACGAGCGAGACACACCGAGGTAGACAGAGATCCACGAGCAGACGATCGGGCAGCATAACGACGACGCTGTGGCGATGGAGACTTCTCTCTAGGTCATCCATGGTGGACGGCCATGAGAGGAAGAGAGATGGCGTGTAGAGAGAAAGAGAGAGAGATGTGCTTCTCAAGCATTGTGTGTAAAGAGAGAGCATGGGTATGCCTCTCTATTTATAGGGTTTTGGGATCCTTGGATCTCAATCCAAGGGACATATAAAATCAATGGACGAGATTGATTTATGTTAATCCAATGGTCAAGATTGTTGTTGGTAAAAGCCAACAACTTGTGATTTAATTTAGATTAAAATATATTTGACAAAATCAAATATAAATCAATCCCAAATCACATAAATAAATAAGGAGAGAATATACATGGAGATTACATCTCCATGTACATCAAGGGAGGATGACCACCCATTCCATAAAGGAATTGGGTGCCGCCCACCCTCTTTCCTTATGGAGGCAATCTCATGGATTTCCATGAGATTGCATGCCTCCTTGAATTTCTCCTCTATTTATTTCCAACAACTTTTGTTGGGATTTTATTCATAAAAAATAATTCATAATTATATTTGAAAATATTGCAATCTTGACATTGGAAAATTGTGAATCATATTCACAACCAAAAACAACATATAATTTACATTGTCAATTAATTACACAATGTGTATCCAATACACATAGTAATTAATCAACAAATATAAATTATAATTAGCTCTCTCTAATACATTATAAATCACATTTATAATATATTATGAATAATTGGATATTACTATCCACATTATTGACGAGTCGTTAAATACGATATTTAATTTAGTCACGTTGTAGCACGTGTACTTAGCGATTCGGTCAGAACCGAGAGAAGATCCTCGTGAAGAGTGTCTCGGCTTAATTTTAGTTCCCGGGCAAGTCCGGGGTCGAACACAGGGAGGCAAAGGAACAACTTCGGGTTTAATTCAAAAACTTAGGTCTAGATTTCCAATGCGTATTTTTTTTAGATTTTTTTAATGCAAAAAGAAAGGCCAAATGCGAATGTGGTTGAATTAAGAAACTACGAAAGCATACAACTTAGCCTAATTTAATTTAATACGAGATTAATTCAATTAAGCCAAATTATATTTTTCTAGTAAACTTAATCCAATGATGAATGCAAAACATATTTTTTTAGAATTTTCAGGGTTAAAATGCAATAAATAAAAAATACACACTTTTTATGGGTTTTTCGTAATTTATCACACAAACAGTAAGCAAAAATCATGAAAAATTTACTGAAATGAAAACATGATGCACGGAAGCTACAGTATTTTTTTGAATTTTTTGACATGTTATGAATTTTTTTATGAATTTTTTAGTGAAAACAGAGTGGCAATGAGTAATTAATTTCTATTAAATCCATATTATCAAATTTGTCAAAGAACAAATTATCTCAAATAGATATTTTCATGTAGAATCCAGGAGATTTAAAATTTCGCAAAAAGGATATACGTGGATTTAATTAAAAATCAAAAACTAAAAATACTCTACAATTTATTTCAAGCATAAGACATCTCCATTTTAGATGAAATGTGGACAGTAAGTTAAGCACTTATCAAGGCATCATTTCTAATTTTTATGAAAATTTTGGAGCAACCGCGTTTGAAATATAATTTTAAGAGCCTTGATTGGGTAAAATATACAATATTTAGTTGAACAATTTTATTTAATTACCCAAATACAACAAAAATATAAATAAATATCCACAATGTAGAGAATTAGTTGCTCAACATGAAAGCATTTTTCATTGAAGATAAAGATGCATAAACGAGGTGCAAATCAAAGTGCAAATATAGGGGTGTCTTTGCAAAATAGAAAATAATATTTACAGTGCAAAATATATACAAGGACTGTTATGTAATATTAGAAACTTAAAATAAAAAAAACATAATTGTTACATAAAAAAATGGAAAAAGTGGACCTTCTTCCTCCTTGCGTACTGGGAGAAGAACCCAAAGATGGGGGAGTGCTCGGCGGCGGCGGCAGAGGGTGGCGACGGCGGAGGGCGGTGGCGCGGAGGTGCGGCGGAGATCGCCGGCTGGTAGTGGCGGGGTGGCGCGGCGGATGCGCCGCACGGGGGCGTAGATCGGCAGGTGGCGGACTCACGCGGGGTGGCCCGCGCTGAGATGGAGGGGGACGCTGGGATCGGCCCGTGAGGCGGCGGAGGGTGGCGCGGGGCCGCGGCCGGCTGGAGCACCGGTGGAGGTTCCCGGCGGCGGTGGTCGCCGGATTTGATGGGGGAGGTGGCGCGACGGCTGTGGAGCTGCTGCTCCACCTTCCGATTTTTTTAATTTTTTAATTTTTTAATTTTTTGATTTTTTACTGGTGTAAAAGAAAGGACTTTTTTTTGTTTCAAATTTTTTTATTTTTTTTAATTTTCTTTAAACAAGAAATATAAACACAAACATATGGGGAACAAAATGATATGATGATGATGGTGATGAAGATGAAGATATATAAACAAATGATGGATGGTGGGTGGTGAAAGGGATGATATGTGGTGTGCTAAAAAAATTTGCAAAAAGACAAGATGAACTAAAATTACCTACGATGAACGCGGGCGCCTATGGAGTGCTCTCGTGAGCACGGTCTTCGCTCAAATCGCCGACGTGCGATGAGCTCAAGCAGCGCGCAGTTGCGGCTGCGATGTTGGCCAAAAAGTCAACGGATCTCACCGGAGAGAGGGCCGTCGTCGCTCGACCGCAGTTGCATCGCTGTCACCGATTCAACTCAGGGAACTAGGCTCTCATCACATAAAGGTGGATCAAAGGCAAAAATGAAGAGAATGGCATGTATATAAAGATGATGGAATGAGAGGTTATTAAAATGGTGGGAGGTTATTTTATTAATGGAGTTGAATGGGAGGTTTAAGAAATGGTGGGGTTGAATGGAGGTTGGTGGTAGAAGAGAGTTGAATGGTGGTTATTGTAAAGAATGTAAAATAATTAAATAAATAAAATGAAATAAAGTAGGCTACTTTAAATACAACAAAATAAAGAAGGAAAAAATAATGGTGAATTTACAAGTGAATACAAAACACCATGTACATTTTTTTGTCTTTTTAATAAGAGATATTTACAACGGAAAAAATACAATAAAATAATATAAATAAAATACAACACAAGCATGATTTTTTTTTGTATTTTTAGAAATTAAGAAAGGTAAAATAAAAAATGAACAAAGAATGAATATATACAATGGTATACAATGTACATCTAGGTCCCAAAACCCAACTTTTGCAAATGAGCTCCGATTTTAATGAAACCACTTCCGTTGGATAGATAATTTTCTAACTTGAACTTTAAAAGTGAGTTTGGTGAATTTGGAGTTCATACGGAGCGGGAATTTAGCTTGGAAGTTGGACTTTATGGCTTTTTCTCTTTGGGATCTAGGAGCATTTATTTGAGGTGAAATTTGTTTTGTATTTTTTGTATTTTATATACATTTTTTATAAACATGTTAGAGAAAGAATTAGTCAAAAAGGAGTTGAAATGAAATTACTAAAAATACATGAAGTTTTGGGCTATTTACAAGTATAAAACTCCTTTATTTTTGCGGCTTTTTATGTGTAATTTATTTTGTATAATCTAATATACAATAATTAGTGTGTTTTATTTACAAGAGTTATTTTGTTAATTTATTGATTTTATGGACATTTATTTGGGATTTTAACTTGGGGATTTTGCTAAGATCAAGATATTACGATGATGAATCGCGGATTCATCACCCCCCTATACTTAAACTTTGCTAGTCCTCGAGCAAATAAAGAATGAATAAGTTGAGTTAATCCCTGACCGTGCATGTGAATACAAGACTTGATCCGTTCAAGACTCTTAGTTTTAGAGATCCTAAAATTCTAAGCTGAACCAAGCTCTAGTCAAAAGGTACCCAATTTCCCTAATCATCAGACTCTCTTTATATACATATATAGTAGGGATATGACATTAAGTGTTAACTGCAGTTACAAGAGTAGAGTCACAACTCACCCAAGGTGGTTCTAGTCCAAGAGACTCTCCTAAGAACCCGATCCTCAACACTAGGGAATAAACCATTTCTTGCATCCAATCCACCGTCTCTTTAGTTGTCAGACATAAAAGTGTAGATGAAAGGCCAGTTGATGGAGGGCATAGGATTGTGTCATTTCTTCTCTCCCTCTCATTGGAACAAGGATCCTCTCAAGTGCCTTATTACGCAACGCATATTTTTGTTGTTGATCAGTGCGTCCGTCAAGAGAAGTTGGAGCCGTCCTACACTTGTTTTCCTGGGAGTACACCGGGGTGGCCTTTTTGAGTACCTATCGTACCTTCTACACCCAGACTTGTAGCATTTACGATGCAGAGCCCTTTTTTGGTGCAAGCCCGACTCCTGGTCCTAATAGTGGTGGTCCAAGTGGACACTTTGAAATGCTTGGGAGCGCTCGCCTTTGGTAGAAGCTCTTTTGATAATTGACTTTGTGGAATGAGAGCTTTTCTTTGACATTTCATTGCTTTGTAGTATTTTTGGCTAGCTCCACTGGCTTTTACCAAGAGTTGGCGCACATTGATCACATTTTTTTTATTTTATCACACCCTGGCACATAGGTAAATGTCAAGAGATAGTACAAGAACCATGTTCTCATACTGGCTAAATGTGCTGACACTCAGGTTTCATGAAGCCTTCATTGATTTTATCCATCCTCGAGCATCATTAAATCAAGTCCAAACTCAAATCCCTCATCCCAGTTCCTCAAGTGAAATTTCAACTCATCTCATCATATCTACGGTCGCGTATGTGAGGTGCTGATCATATTCTTAAGGTAGAGACTAAGCATGCAATATAGCATACAAATCTTTCAACTAGGGAAATGTGAATAATTAAGTCAAGGACCCTAATGACTAAGGCTGGTTAACTCAAAATCTCAAGAGGTCGTGAAACTAAGTGTTCTTGAACATCACTAGTCTTGTGTGATAGTGAATTGTGTCAGGGATTAAACCAACTTATAGGTAGTTTTTTTTAGTTAGTTTTTTTATGATTGATTTTTTTAAGTTTTAGAAAAAGTTTTTTTGGGACAAACAAAGGAGAAGAAGTTTTTTTAAGAAAAGTTTTGCTTCTCTTTTTTTTCAAGAGTTTTTTTTGAAAAAAAATAGGTAAATAAGAAAAGACTTTTTTTTTTTGAAAAAGGTTTTTTTTAAAGAGGATTTTTTTAAAGTTTTTTTAGCAAAAAAGGAAAAAGAGTTTTTAGGAAAAAGTTTGTTTTGTTTTGTTTTTTTGTTTTTTTCCCCATAATTATTGTATAGCATATACAAAAATACGTGAAAGTACGAGGTATGGGTAAGTATATATGTAATATATACACGCCCTCCTATACTTAGCTTGTGCTATGTCCTCATGGCACTAGGTGACAAAAAGACATAGCTCGTACTAAGCGTTGGAAAGCTAAAATAATAAATAGTATAGAAGTCGATCCGCCCCCCTATACTTAGGCTTTGGACAGCCTAAGTGTAGAAGAAGAGCAAACATGGGGCGGACAAGGTCAAGAGGAGAAATGATGAGTATATACACATAGCGGGCATCGGTCCCCCCTATACTTAGGCTTTGGTAAGCCTAAGTATAGGACAAGAGTAAGTGTAAGAATCGATGTGATCTGGAGAATATACAAGGAAGGGAGAATGGACAAGAGTGATTGAATCTTCTAAGATGTTGAATCTGTATGCTGCATCTTTATGATGAGTAATATGATGTATCTGTTCTTTGCTCACTCTGCATGAAGTTGATGACCTCGACTTGGACTAACTGCTCTTTCGAATCAACAAAATGCTTCAACAGTTGTCCATTCACCACATGAGACTGTGCACCATCTGTGAGATCAGCTATCTCTACACTTCCATTCTCGTGCACTTTCTTAACCACAAGGGACCCGTACATTATAGATTTGAGCTTCCCATGGAACATCTTCAACCTGGCATTGAACAACCATACCTTTTGCCCAGGGACAAAGTCTTTGCACCTAATGTGTTGATCATGCCATCTCTTTACTTTATCCTTATAAATCAAACTGTTGTCATATGCCCTGTTTCGGATTTCCACGAGCTCGTTCAAGTTCAAGTCTCGGCAAAGCTTCCTTAGGTGACAACTCCAATTAAATCTTCTTAATTGCCCATTCGGATTTATGAATCAATTCTGCGGGCAAATGGCATGGCTTACCATATATCATTCTAAAGGTGAAGTACCCAAATGGTGTCTTGTAGGCTGTCCTATAGGCCCACAGAACTTGGTCCAAAAGCTGAGACCAGTTCTTCCTATCGGGACGAACCAATTTCTGCAAAATACTCTTCACCCTCTCTGTTTGAAACCTCTGCCATGCCGTTGGACTGTGGGTGGTAAGACTAGTAACTCTATGATCAAATCCATAGTCCTTAGCTAAAGATCTCATATCTCAGTTCACAAAGTGGCTACCCCCATCAGATATCAAAACTTTTGGCACCCCAAACCTAGCAATAATATGGTCTCTCATAAACTTACAGACAGTCTTGCTGTCTGCGGTTCGGGTTGGGATAGCCTCCACCCCACCTAGATAGATAGTCAACCACCAACAATATGTACTCATGTCCATGGCTATTGGGAAAGGGAGACCCATAAAATCTATGCCCCATGCATCAAAAACATCACAAATAATCATCGGTTGCATGGGCATTTAATCTCTCTGTCCAACTGTCCCTCCCATCCTTTGACAGATTGGTCACGACCGTACAAAATCAATGGCATCTCTAAACAAGGTCAGCCAATACAAATCCACATTGAAGTACTTTGTGAGCGGTTCTCTTTCTCGAATGGTGTCCACCAGCCTCAACTGAATGACAATATGTGAGGACACTCTGGTATTCCTCCTGAGGAATACACCTTCTCCAAACACAATCCAGTCCTTCAAAGAAAAGGAAAGGATCGTCCCAGTGGTATCTCCTCGAATCCGACTTCAGTCGATCAATCTTGCTCCTAGTCCAATCTGGGGAACCCTGCTTGGAGACAAGATAGTTCACCATGTTGGCATACCACGGGAGTGAGTCAATAACACAAATTGACTCATCTGGGAAGGTCTCTCTAATCCGCTCATGATCAGGAGAATCCTTAAGTTCAATCCGAGAAAGGTGATCAGCCACAACATTCTTCACTCCAGGTTTATCTTTAATCTCCAAATCAAATTCCTAGAGGAGTAAAATCCACCTAAGAAGGCGCGCCTTCACGTCCTTCTTTTCCATTAAATATCGAATGGCTGTGTGATCAGTATAAATTGTCACCTTAGAGCCCAAAATATATGATCTGAACTTCTCGAGGGCCCATACTACTGCGAGGATTTCCTTTTCAGTCACTGTATAATTTTTCTGTGTAGGATCTAATACTTTGCTCGCATAGTGAATCGAAAATGGAATCCCCTCTCGTTGTTGTCCTAACACAGCTCACTATAGCGAAATCTGAAGCATCGGTCATGATCTCAAAGGGGAGAGACCAGTCAGGAGCTTGTAGGATAGGCGAGGCACAAATCTTCCTCTTCAAGAGCTCAAAGGCCTCCAGACACCTGTGATCTACACGAACTCTGTGTCTTTCCCTAAGAGCTCAGTCAGTGGGCGGGCATTCTTTGAAAAAATCCTGAATGAATCTCCTATAGAATCCAAAATGTCCTAAAAATGATCGCACTGACTTTACGTTGGTAGGTGGATCGAGTTTCTTGATCACCTCCACCTTGGCAGGGTCAACCTCCATTCCCCTTTTGGAGATGACGTGCTCCAACACGATACCCTCCGTCACCATAAAGTGACTCTTCTCCCAGGAGAGTCCCAGATTCACCTCTCTACACCTCGTGAGAACTCGGTCCAAGTGCGCTAAACATGTATCAAAAGAATCACCATGGACCGAGAAGTCATCCATGAACACTTCCAGGAAATCTCCCACCATCTCGACAAATATGGCTATCATGCACCGCTGAAATGTGCCCGGGGCATTGCAGAGCCCGAATGGCATGCGCCTGAAAGCATAAGTGCCAAATGGACATGTGAATGTGGTCTTTTCCTGGTTCTCAGGGCTATGGCCACCTGGTTGTAGCCTGAGTACCCGTCAAGAAAACAGAAGAACTCTTTCCCTGCAAGTCTCTCCAAAATCTGATCAATAAAAGGTAAGGGAAAGTGATCTTTCTTTGTCGCAGCATTCAGGCGCATGTAGTCAACACAGACACGCCACGACGTGGGTACTCGTGTCGCGATCTCTACCCCCTCCTCGTTGGTGACCATCTGAATTCCCGACTTCTTCGGGACAACATGAAGTGGGGCCACCCACTTGGAGTCAGAATAGGTATATAAACCCTGCTTTGCACCATTTCTCAATTTCATTCTTACCACTTCCCGTAGATTAGGGTTAAGTCTCCTCTGAAACTCACGGGAAGGGTCTCACGTTATCCTCAGTAAAAATGAGGTGCGAGCAGAGAGCGGGTTGATGCCCACGAGATCCGACACTGTCCAACCTATTGCTTTGCGGTTCCTCTCTAAGACCTCTAACAACCTAGAATCCTGTTCTAAAGTCAAGTCTGAGCTAATGATGACAGGATATCTCTCTTTGTGTCCCGCAAGAAAGGCGTACTTGAGTGTAGGAGGTAGTGATTTCAGCTCTGGCAATGTGGTATTCATCAAGCAGATCTGGCTGAACTGAATCTGAATCTGGTTCCGTGCTGCATGAAGGTGGGCTAAGCTGAGTAGTACTCACCACCAAATCAGAAGTATCAGGAGTCGGATCGTCAAAAATGTCCAAACAATCGGCAAAAGCCACGTCCGACTCGTCATCTATGTCCCATGATTATTCCGAAGAGATGGAACTGACAGATCCGGATGGATCTCTAAGTCATCATGAGAATAGGTTGATGCATCTCTAGCAAGATCAGACAACTCCTGGCAAACTGCATCATGCACTATATCCTCTCCAGATGAAAGGGTCTCGCTCTGTCCTGAAGGAATCTGTCCCAAATCCCAACTGTGCTAATCAAACTGCAGTCTGCCTCTGAAGATGAGTACTCTGTGCTACTCTCTGAATCGGGTCGCTGACACTTGGTTTGCTTCATCTCAAGGTTCACTTCTCTGCCTGGAGAACGGAACTTTATCATTCCCGTACCATAATCGAAAGCTACGCCTGCGGTCCTAAGGAAGGGTCGCCCGAGAATGATCTGAGATTCTCTCCATGATGGGGTCTCCATGTCCAAGACTGTGAAGTCCACCTGTTAGTTCTGCCCCTCAATCGAGATAACGACATTCTTCACTTCTCCCTTTGGTCTCTTCATTGAACGATCTGCGAATAGGAGTAAAGCTCTAGATTTGCGAAGTGGTCCCAACTCCAATTTATGATATAATGCTAAGGGGAGTAAGTTGATCGAAGAACCGTTATCTAAGAGTGTGCGTGCAAACGCAATGTCGTCAATACGACTCTCACATAGTGAGCACCCATGTCTCTCTTTTTCTTTGGCAAAGTCTGATTCTTGAGACAATAGGTTGTGGCTACTGATAAGACATGTGTCTTTATATTTCGGTTATCTTTCTTCCCTGCTAACCCTTGTAGGTGTGCATCTCACCTTAAGGTATTTTTGGAATGCAGGATGGTTAGCCACATATTCATCAAATGGCACTTTAACTGTGATGTTTTCTTTACAAAACCGTGCCATATCGGGTCATCTTTCTGAATCTTTTTGATGCGCTTTCCTGTCGTAAGAGCACAGGGGAAAGGGATTGAAGCTAGGGAAACAGAGGATGAAGAGTCTGAATCATGAACTGAAAGATCATTCTTTGCATTAACGGAAACAGAGTTCTTCATACAAGAATCTTTTTGATGCAACATGGACTCAAAATCTAGACTATCTACTAAAGGTTGTGGAATAGAAGATGGAGTGGTATCCGCCACACCGGAGATGCAAGGTCCTCCGTAGACTCAGAAGAATATCCATGCTGATGATGCTGCATACGTGCTCTCCTCCTCCTCTCCGGCTCCCTGAGTGGAAATCTTCGAATGGTGCTGATGGGGCTCTGAAATATGATGCCTCCTCCTTGTCCTCTGAAGACTCCTCAGGTAGAGCTCTAGAGATGCCCCTCCTCGTGTCCCTCGCCCGATCAGGTACGACCACGGTCCTTCCGCTCCTGAGTGACATGTGGTTAGCCTCGTCACATGAAAGAATCTCATGTTCAGATTTAGGAGATGCTGAATAGTATACCTGACCAAAGTGCTGCTGAGAACTAGAACGGTGCAGGCTATTGGGGTTAGCCTGAACTTGGGCTGGGATCGAGGTAGAGGGTGCAGTCTGCTCGTCTCGCCATCTGGATAGGCGGTTGACATCCACCCGTAAGTCTTGAATCTCGTTCCTGTAGGAACGTAGCTCGTCGAGTATCTGCTGCTGAATATCCACGGGACTAGACGATGAAGGAAGTGGATAAGATCGGGAAGAAGAACGGAAGACTGGCCCTGCTGGCCAATATACTGCTTCTGCTGCTGTTGCTGGGGTTGCGGGCCCTGCTGGCCCGTCTGGTAATGGCCCTGTCGGCCATACTGCTGGTGCTGCTGCCTCTGCTGCTGGGGTGGATGGAATCCAGGGATCTGCTGTGAAGGAGGTGGTGCGGAGGTGAATGCAGTGTTGTGAAAGGTCGGGGGACGCTGATAGGTCTGTCGGTCTCCCGTACTTCCCTGCCTGGCAGGGTCCTGAGTATACCATATCCCATTCACCTCCCAAACTGGTGGAGGCTCCTCCTGGACTGTCTCTGCTACTGGAGGTGGCTGCTGGAAAGAGTGGGTATAGGATTGGTCCTGCTCCCACGGCTGGGGTTGCCCTGACACCAACTGCTCCTGAACATGGTGAACTCGGTATACGGGAGCAGAGGGTGCAGTCACGACGGGTATCCTTATCTTAGATACCTTCTCAATCAACTCCTCCATCTATTTTAGAAGTTTGGAGACGCTCCGGTCTAACTCATCAATCCTCCTGTCGATCCTCTCGACTACAGTAAGCTTGTCAGCAAGAAGTCCCATGCTAGGGATCACGTCCTGAGAGAGATCGACTACAGCTGATTTTCCCCCTCCAAATGAGAGTGAACTGGGGGATGGTGTATAGGCCCAGTTGGCCATCTGCGAGCGGCTAGTTTCAGCCATCTGCTCGAATACCCTCCAGACGGTATCCGCTCCTCGTGATGTATAGCTGCCTCCACAGGCAGCGCTCACTAAACCCTGCATCTCAGGGTTGAGACCAGTGAAGAAGGATTGGATCAAGATGTTATCATCTAATCCATGATAAGGACACTTTTGCAGGATGTCCTTGAATCTTTCCCAAGCATCACAGAAGGCTTCATGGGGTAGCTGGGAAAAACTCGTAATTCGCGTCCTCATCATGTTAGTTCTACTCAACAGATAGAACTTCTTTAGGAATAGGTCCTTGAACTAGGCATAAGTGGTGACGATGATTCCAAGATTCTTCACCCAGTAATCGGCTTTTCACCCAAGGCAAATGGAAGGGCTTTGAGCCTAATATAATCCTGGCTAACATTATTATGTTTGAGGTTAGCACAGATGAGCTCAAAGTCCGTTAGGAATGCATATGGCTCCTCAGAAGCATTCCCATAAAATGTGGCAGCAGGTTCAGAAAATGCGTCTTCAATTCAAAGTCAACAGTGGGTTCGGCCGGACTCAAGTTGTTATGAATTTGATATTGTCCGAGGTTATACGCCGCATCCATTGGTAATTGGACCCCAACATTTAACTGTCCCAACTGAGCTCTCAGTAATGCTTGTTGCTGCTCAGATGCAGCTAATCGGGCTAGGTATCATTCTCTTCGGGGTTTTCATGGTTCTCTTCTTCCTCTTCTTTCTTCTTTGGCATTTTACTTGAATCTTCTTATGTCCTGAATCAGCAATACGTTCTGGATTAGAAGAGGATTTATGAATCAAGATATTCTCACCGAGGTGATGGTCTTCCTCGGTGAGGTGGGAAGAGAGAAATGGAATGGTTTGAGAGTAACCATCCCGAGAGTGAGTGATCCTGGGCTCAAGAGGGTCATGAGTCCAGGTTGGTCCAAGTTGCGCTTGGACCTTTGAAGACGTACTTTTTGAAGGGTTCACGAGAGATTCGCAAAGTCCGAATAAATATCCCCCCAATCAGTCATCTTCGATGTCAAAAGAACCGATTAGAACACGATATTCATGAGGCTCTATTTCTTCGGTGCACGTAAATGTGCGGAGTGAACTCACACAATACAAACACAATTCAAACCCTCAATTTCATCAACTCAACACGTGATGGCCGTAAGAGTTCGGCCGAATTATCTGGTCAATTTTAGTTGGTGAGAATACAATCTTGGAAAGATTAACGAGCTGTTAGGTGCCCGTATTTTCCTACAGACTGGCCCGATTCTTACGACTAGTTTGACCTACTTTCAGCCAGTATAGGAGTAAGTACGGACCGTATAAATACGGCTACCCGTTCCTTGAGGACTAATGAGTCCTCTAAACCTCCCACTCTGCTAAGGAAGTCCGGACCATTTACCGGCTACCCGTATTCCTCACTGAAAAGTAGCTAATCGCCTAAAAAGAAAGAACCAGTAGTAAGTAAAAAATCCAGACTTGGCTCTATCCTAGGGTCGTCTCTCTCTCACTTGCAATTAAACAAACAATGAGGGCTTTATGCACCCGAGAACAAGGGTTCCTTTTATTCCAATTATTTTAATCGACCTGCTCAATTCAGTCCAAATTTAGAGTTTGGCTATCACTTGAAATTTATGTGAACACATAAGCACGTCTACCGTTCAGTCCCAATTTCCATTTGACCTTAAGTTGTAAAACAAGGGGGAATCGGAAATCAGAATGCAAACGAGAAACTATGATGCATGCTCAGAAGAAGGTATACTTACAGTGAATCCCAGCACTCTTCATGCGTTATGCAGACCAAAATTTGTAAATATTACAAAAATTGCATGCAGATGGAGAAAACCACACCTAAACAATATACTATTAGCGGGGAAGAATTGATTGAATTTGAGCTAAGTAGTACGTGTCTATGTGTGTCTCATTATGAATCTTATAAGATATGTGAATCTTCTAAGATAAGTGTGGCCTAATTTACGATGGGCAAAAACAAATTTGATTTTATACTACCGTGTGCCTAATCCTTAAGTTCGCCACTCAAGGCGAGCCCCACCCTCACTGGAGAGTGAAACAGGCTCGACACACCACAAATAATGTCTAAGTCTTTTTACACATGCGAGCTCTCAAATAAGAGCCGCTATAAAGAGCAAGCTAAATAATTACAAAAATTTACAAAAGCTCTCTCAAAAATAAATAAATTATCCTCGCACTTCAGCAGTCGGCGCTCCTCGCGTCCGTCGACCTCCGATGCACTCCAAGTCCACCGGGCCCTCGCAAGGAAAATGAGATTTATATTAGGAGATAAACAACAATATATATACAAAAATATGAAGAGAAAATAATTGTAAAAAAATGAAAGAAATACAAGTGGCTCGGGGGTCAGACTACCCGAGTAAATGAAAATCTAAATCCAAAATTTTAAACTAATCCCTAAGCCGTTTGCCTCCCCGGCAACGACGCCATCTGGCGAGCCGCTAAATACGATATTTAATTTGGTCACTTTGTAGCACGTGTACTTAGCGATTCGGTCAGAACCGAGAGAAGATCTCCGTGAAGAGTGTCTCGGGCTTAATTTATATCCCGGGCAAGTCCAGGGTCGAACACAGGAGGCAAAGGAACAATTTTCGGGTTTAATTCAAAAACTTAGGTCTAGATTTCCAAATGCGTATTTTTTTAGATTTTTTTAATGCAAAAAGAAAAGGCCAAATGCGAATGTGGTTGAATTAAGAAACTACGAAAGCATACAACTTAGCCTAATTTAATTTAATACGAGATTAATTCAATTAAGCCAAATTATATATTTCTAGTAAACTTAATTCAATGATGAATGCAAAACATATTTTTTTAGAATTTTCAGGGTTAAAATGCAATAAATAAAAAATACACACTTTTTATGGGGTTTTTCGTAATTTATCACACAAACAGTAAGCAAAAATCATGAAAAATTTACTGAAATGAAAACATGATGCAAGAAAGCTACATTAAGTTTTTTGAATTTTTTGACATGTTATGAATTTTTTATGAATTTTTAGTGAAAACAGAGTGGCAATGAGTAATTAATTTCTATTAAATCCACATTATCAAATTTGTCAGAGAACAAATTATCTCAAATAGATATTTTCATGTAGAATCCAGGAGATTTATAATTTCGCAAAAAGGATATATGTGGATTTAATAAAAAATCAAAAACTAAAAATACTCTACAATTTATTTCAGTCACAAGACATCTCCATTTTAGATGAAATTTGGACAGTAAGTTAAGCACTTATCAAGGCATCATTTCTAATTTTTGTGGAATTTTTGGAGCAACCGTGTGTGAAATATAATTTTAAGAGCACTGATTGGGTAAAATATACAATATTTAATTGAACAATTTTATTTAATTACCCAAATACAACAAAAATATAAATAAATATCCACAATGTAGAGAATTAGTTGCTCAACATGAAAGCATTTTTCATTGAAGATAAAGATGCATAAACGAGGTCCAAATCAAAGTGCAAATACAGGGGTGTCTTTGCAAAATAGAAAATAATATTTACAGTGCAAAATATATACAAGGACTGTTATGTAATATTAGAAACTTAAAATAAAAAAACGCAATTGTTACTTAAAAAATGGAAAAAGTGGACCTTCTTTCTCCTTGCATACTGGGAGAAGAACCCAAAGACGGGGAGTGCTCGGCGGCGGCGGCAGAGGGTGACGACGGCGGAGGGCGGTGGCGCGGAGGTGCGGCAGAGATCGTCGGCTGGTAGTGGCGGGGTGGCGTGGTGGATGCGCCGCACGGGGGCGCAGATCGGCAGGTGGCGGACTCACGCGGGGTGGCCCGCGCTGAGATGGAGGGGGCCGCTGGGATCGGCCCGTGATGCGGCGGAGGGCGGCGCGGGGCCGCGGCCGGCTAGAGCGCCGGTGGCGGTTCCCGGCGGCGGTGGCCGGCGGATTTGATGGGGGAGGTGGGGCGGTGGCTGTGGAGCAGCTGCTCCACCTTCCGATTTTTTTATTTTTTATTTTTTTGATTTTTTACTGATGTAAAAGAAAGGACTTCTTTTTATTTCAAATTTTTTATTTTTTTAATTTTCTTTAAACAGGAAATATAAACACAAACATATGTGGAAAAAATGATATGATGATGATGGTGATGAAGATGAAGATATATAAACAAATGATGGATGGTGGGTGGTGAAAGGGATGATATGTGGTGTGCTAAAAAAATTTGCAAAAAGACAAGATGAACTAAAATTACCTACGATGAACGCGGGCGCCTATGGAGTGCTCTCGTGAGCACGGTCTTCTCTCAAATCGCCGGCGTGCGATGAGCTCAAGCAGCGCGCAGTTGCGGCTGCGATGTTGGCCAAAAAGCCAACGGATCTCACCGGAGAGAGGGCCGTCGTCGCTCGACCGCGGTTGCGTCGCTGTCACCGATTCAACTCAGGGAACTAGGCTCTCCTCACATAAAGATGGATCAAAGGCAAAATGAAGAGAATGACATGTATATAAAGATGATGGAATGAGAGGTTATTAAAATGGTGGGAGGTTATTTTATTAATGGAGTTGAATGGGAGGTTTAAGAAATGGTGGGGTTAAATGGAGGTTGGTGGTAGAAGAGAGTTGAATGGTGGTTATTGTAGAGAATGTAAAATAATTAAATAAATAAAATGAAATAAAGTAGGCTACTTTAAATACAACAAAATAAAGAAGGAAAAAATAATGGTGAATTTACAAGTGAATACAAAACACCATGTACATTTTTTTTATCTTTTTAAGAGATATTTACAACGGAAAAAATACAATAAAATAATATAAATAAAATACAACACAAGCATGATTTTTTTTGTATTTTTAGAAATTAAGAAAGGTAAAATAAAAAATGAACAAAGAATGAATATATACATGGTATACACATTACATCTAGGTCCCAAAACCCAACTTTTGCAAATGAGCTCCAATTTTAATGAAACCACTTCCGTTGGATAGATAATTTTCTAACTTGAACTTTAAAAGTGAGTTTGGTGAATTTAGAGTTCATACGGAGCGGGAATTTAGCTTGGAAGTTGGATTTTATGGCTTTTTCTCTTTGGGATCTAGGAGCATTTATTTGAGGTGAAATTTGTTTTGTATTTTTTGTATTTTTATATACATTTTTATAAACATGTTAGAGAAAGAATTAGTCAAAAAGGAGTTGAAATGAAATTATTAAAAATACATGAAGTTTTGGGCTATTTACAAGTATAAAACTCCTTTATTTTTGCGGCTTTTTATGTGTAATTTATTTTGTACAATCTAATATACAATAATTGATGTGTTTTATTAACTAGAGTTAATTTGTAATTTATTGATTTTATGGACATTTATTTGGGATTTTACTTGGGGATTTTGCTAAGATCAAGATATTGCGATGATAAATTGTGGATTCATCAATTATTCTTATCCATAATAATTAAATCACATTTAATTATAATTATATTGGATAACTTATTCTCATGTGCCCAAATAATATGAATCACATTCACATTATTCACATCTTTGAGAATCAAATCATATTTAATTATCTAAGATAACTCTCTTTATAATATGAATCAAATTCATATCAGTCATTAAATCACATTTAATTATCCATTTTCTCAATGCTCGGATAAATTATCAACAATAGAATTATCCATGAACTCTTTCAAGGATAATGCACTTTCTCCGCGAATACTTGGAGAGAAGGACATGGCGATTGTATTGTTCCAGGTATAGTGACTTGGATATTGAGATTACATCTCAAATCCAGATCTCAGGCCTCCCATAGATGCATGATTAAATCAAGACCGTAAATCTAATCTTCTCATTGAATCTGAATCACATTCAGATCAATGTCCAACATTTGGATCAAGATCAGATTACTTCTCTACTGAGAGGAGTCACTAAAATCCAGACCCGTTTCATCACTCCCTAGGAATGGAAGCGTCATGGTTATACAATCGTTTATGATCACATCACCCTCAGGTATTCCCAATACCGGTACATCCTGCATACTGGAAGACTCAGAATAAACCCGAAGTATTAGATCAACTTTATATTGTCTACTTCAGGGTTTTATCAGTAAGTTTTTCGTTTTTATCATTGGGAGTTGGTATCGATCATATACTTTCTAAAAGCATATATCATACCTAGGTCTTGATCATATACTTTCCAAAAGTATATATTAAACCTACAAATTCAGTCAAGCTTCCAAAGCAAGACGACCGTGTGCACATAATTTGATTCTTCCCAATATCTCATGAGTGAGCTCATGTCTTCCGGTTCAGTAGTGAACCTGTATGATCCCTTTGAGAGATCGTATTACTCATATGTCCTTATATGCACGCCACCGCGCCGGTGTATAGACCTTGATTAGGTCATCAACCTATTGGTCTGCCAAATGTACATACTCAGACATATTGTAACACATCTGTCTCCAGTCAGAGGATGTGTGCCTATATCATGACAGCATACGATACGGGACTTTTGGTTATCTCGATCTCATTAAGTCAACTCTTTGACCTAACTAATCAGACACCTCCGAATCTCTATTCCTATGCAGAGGACCTGCATCAAGAAGTCGGTCAGATATCAACCTAACTGAGAAAGGATTGCCATATCCTACTCAGGCTGGAGATCATCTCTTAATAATCATTTGACGGTGCTTGATGAGTCCTCAATCTAACTCATTAGATATTCATCTAAGCACCAGCCTCTATGATTCAATAATTGAATCAACATCTGTATGATCATTAAGATGGCCATGGTACATAACCCTAATTGTACTAAGGGACCTATTATGCAAATTATGTACTCTTTATTTCAGATTAAGGAGTGAATTGGTATAACATTTATTGCATAATGGCTCGCCGTGGGCTCGCATGTCCAACAATCTCCCACTAGCCCAAAGAGCCATTAATGGGCTAATCATTTAAACCCACACTCATGTGACAATCATAGGCCATTTAGAAAATAGCTAGGTAAGCTGATCAGTCACTATGTTCCCAAGAGACTATGCTAAGTCCTTTTACGACACTTTCATATCTCCTAGTAACAGTGCTCGCATCCAATGCAAATGTTGCATCTTATGCAACCAATACTCAATTTTGTCGGTTATAGTGTCCTTAACACTACATCTTATTAACTATCATAACCAGTATTCCCATAATCCTTTTTTAGAATACCTTCATTCCTGGAGATCTCTATCTCCTAAGGTATCTATAGTTAAGACCCTTATAGATCACTATCTACAAGGTCTTAAACTTTTGAAGATAAGACTTTGAGATCACTATCTCTAAGTTTCATCATCTTTGAAGATATTGTTATTACAACAACTAAGTGTTTTATTTCCAGAGTAGGATTAGTAACAGTTTATTACTCCCACTGCATGGCAGACATATGGCTTTTGTACATATCTAGCATACACTTCAGCTTCTCGTAACTGATGCACAAGTGCAAGCAGTTTTAGCATTCACTTCCTCAACTCTTTGAGGTGCTATCCCTTTAGACAGGTCACTACCACATCTTAAGGGAAGGAAGCTTTTCTTGGAATTTTCCAGAAAAATGGAATAAGTCCAAGGTGTACTACTAATGTGACAGTCCCAATACCCTCTTCTCTTTGCTTCTGAACGACTTCAGAATTAAGATCTAAGAGGTATCCTTGAGATACTATCTCAAGGTAAGGAACAACCAAATTATAAAACACTTATTATTATTCTTATATCATTCTAAATGATTAGAATAATATCTACATTTAGCACGATGAAAACAATGGCACTCCCACTAAGCTTCACATGGTTCATCAAGATTTTATCTGAAATCATAACATGTATAATTTTATCAAATGTTATGTTCCAACTACATGAAGCTTATTTGAGTCCAAAGATGGAGTTCTTTAGCTTGCACACCTTGCTTTCCTAAACCATGAAGCCCTGGGGCTACTTCATATGAATATCCTCATAGAGGTATTCATAGAGGAATGCAATCTTGACTCACATCATCAAGATGTCATAGTCAAGTTGTGTAGCTATAGTTAGCAATATTCTGATGGGTTAAAGCAAGGTCACTAGAGAGCAAATGTCATCGCAAGAAGTCTTCTCTTCGGTGTGTAGCTCATGGCTACGAACCGTGCTTTGAAGGTCTCTACCTTCTCATCAGGTTCCTTCTTTCTCTTGAAGATCCATTTACACCTTAATAGGTCTGACCCTTATAGGTGGATCCTCGAGGGTCCATATACAATACTTGTATATGAAGTCTACATTAGACTTTTATTGCTAACATCCATCTTTCCATGTCATGATCCTCAGGAGTTGGCGAGTCGCTAAATACGATGATTAATTCGTGTTCATTGTAGCACGTGTACTAGCGATTCGGTCAGAACCGAGAGAAGATCTCCGTGAAGAGTGTCTCGGCTTAATTTATATTCCAGGCAAGTCCGGGGTCGAACACAGGGAGGCAAAGGAACAACTTAGGTCTAGTTCAAAAACGTAGGTCTAGATTTCCAATGCGTATTTTTTTAGATTTTTTTAATGCAAAAAGAAATGCCAAATGCGAATGTGGTTGAATTAAGAAACTACGAAAGCATACAACTTAGCCTAATTTAATTAAATGCGAGAATAATTCAATTAAGCCAAATTATATTTTTCCAGTAAATTTAATCCAATGATGAATGCAAAACATATTTTTTTAGAATTTTACGGGTTAAAATGCAATAAATAAAAATGTACACTTTTTATGGGTTTTTTCACAATTTCTCACACAAACAGTAAGAAAAAATTATGAAAAAAATATTGGAATGAAAACATGATGCAAGGAGACTACAGTAATATTTTTGGAATTTTCTGACAATATATGATTTTTTATGGATTTTTTTAGTGAAAACAGAGTGACAATGAGTAATTAATTCCTAATTAATCCACGTTATCAAATTAATCAAAGTGCAAATTATCTCAAGTAGATATTTTCATGTGGCATACATGAGACTTGAAATTTTGCAAAAAGGATATACATGGATTTAATTAAAAATCAAATACTAAATTCACTCTACAATTTATTTCAGACACAAGACATCTTCATTTTAGTTGAAATTTGGATAGTAAATTAACCACTCTTCATGGCATCACATATAATTTTTGTGGAATTTTTAGAGCAACCGTGTGTGAGATATAATTTTAAGAGTCCAGATTGGCTAAAATATGCAAAAGTTCAGTTGCACAATTTAGTTAATTAACAATATCTCACAAAAATAAAAATAAGTACTCAGATGATAGAGAATAAGTTGCTCCACACAATGCTAAGTTTCTTTAAATAAAAGGATGCCAAAACAAGGTCCAAATTCAAGTACAAACACAGGGGTATTTGTGCAACACAGAAAAATTTACAAAGCAAATATATACAGGGACTGTTATGCAATATTATAAACTTTACAAAAAAGTTATACAATTTTTACAAAATAAAAAAAATAGAAACTACCTTCTTCTTCCTCCTGGACCCGATGGGAGAAGAACCTAAAGGGGGAAGGTGTGATCGGCGACGGCGGGCGGTAGGCCGAGGGCGCGCGCGGCAGGCCGAGGGGGCGGCGGTGCAACGCGCGTGCGGCCGCGCGGTGGCACCTGGCTGGAGGCGGCGACGAGAGGGGCCGTGGCTGGCTGGGGCGCGGGGAAGGGGGCGGGGCCGCGCACGGCTGCGCGGGGGAGACTGCGGTCGGCGCGGGCGGGCGAAGCAGCCGCGCGCGGCAGCGTTGCTGGTGGCGATGGAGCCGCGGGGGCGGCTGTGACACGAGGCGGCCGTGGACGGCGCTGCCAGCCCGTGGAAGAAGAGGGGAGGGCGCGGCGCCGACCTGCGGTTGTTTTTTTTTGATTTTTTTTACTTTTTTTTTACTGATGTAATAAAGAAACTAATTTTTTATTTTTTTTAATTTTTTTTATACAGAGAATGCAAATAAAAATGAAAATGAGGGAGATGTTATGGTGATGAAATGATGAAGATGATGATGAATATATGATGTAGTATAAACTAATGGGAGGAAGTGGATGGTAATGTGGTGATGATGAACAAAATGATGGTGGTGGTGAAAACAATAAGGAAATAAAATATGAGATAAACAAAATAATAAGAGATATGAGAAGAAATACTCACCTGAATCTTCGCCGGATTGGCGGAGCAGCTACGCTGGACTCCTGTCGTCACCTCGATCCGATCGGCGAAACAAAAATCGGAGAAGCTGTGCGAGCTCTATGGGGAACTCGTGACGCGGAGCGGAGCTCCGCGGATCTCGCCTGAAGGAGGTCGTCGCTTGAGGGAAGATGTCTCGCCGCTGTAACCAACAAAACACTCCAAGCTCTCTCCCTTTTCTATTAGAATGGCGGATGGGGAAAAATGAGGATGTACATATGAATATAAGAGAAGAAGAATGGGAGTTAGAAAGATGGTGGAGTTGAATGGGAGGTTAAAAAAAATGGTGGAGTGGAATGGAGGTTAGATGAAGACTTGGTGGTTAATGGAGGAAAATGGAAGTTATTGTAGAGAATGGGAAAAATAAATAAATAATGATATAAAGTATGCTACATTAAATACAACAAAAATAAAGAAGGAAAAAAATAGTGGTGAATTTACAAGTAAATACATACAACATGTACATTTTTGTTTGCTTTTCTAATATGTATTTTTTCTTTTTAATAAGATATATTTACAACAGAAAAAATTACAATAAAATACTATAATCAAAATATAATACATGCATGATTTTTTTTGTATTTTTATTAATTACGAAAGATAAAATAAAAAAAATGAACAAAAAACTCAATATATACATAATATACATTATACATCTAGGTCCCAAAACCCAACTTTTGCAAATGAGCTCCGATTTTAATGAAACCACTTCCGTTGGATAGATAATTTTCTAACTTGAACTTTAAAAGTGAGTTTGGTGAATTTGGAGTTCATACGGAGCGGGAATTTGGCTTGGAAGTTGGTCTTTACGGCTTTTTCCCTTTGGGATCTAGGAGCATTTATTTGAGGTAAAATTTGTTTTGTATTTTTGTATTTTTATATACATTGACATGAACACGTGGAGAAAGAATTGGCCAAAAAGGAGTTGATATGAAATTATTAAAAATACATGAAGTTTTGGGCTATTTACAAGTATAAAACTCCTTTATTTTTTTGCAGCTTTTTTATTGTTAATTCATTTTGTACAATCTTATATACAATAAATTAGTGTATTTTATTTACAAGAGTCATTTTGTTAATTTATGGATTTTATGGATATTTATTAGGGATTTTACTTGGGGATTTTGCGAAGATCAAGATATTAAGATGATGAATCGTGGATTCATCACCCCCTATACTTAAACTTTGCTAGTCCTCGAGCAAATAAAGAATGAATAAATTGGGTTAAACCCTGACTGTGCATGTGAATACAAGACTTGGATCCGTTCAAGAACTCTCGGTTTTAGAGATCCCTAAATCTCTAAGCTGAACCAAGGCTCTAGTCCAAAAGGTACCCCATTCCCCTAATCATTAGACTCTCTTTGGTATACATATATATAAGGGATATGACTTTTAAGTGTTGACCGCAGTTACAAGAGTAGAGTCACCACGTCACCCAGGGTCCAGTCTAGAGACTCTCCTAAGAACCCGATCCTCAACACTAGGGAATAAACCATTTCTTGCATCCAATTCACAGTCTCTTTAGTTGTCAGACTTAAAGTGTAGATGGAAGGCCAGTTGATGGGGGCATAGGATTGTGTCATTTCTTCTCTCCCCTCTCATTGGAAACAAGGATCCTCTCTAGTGCCTTATTACTCAACGCATATTTTTTTTTGGTGTTGATCAGTGCATCCGTCAAGAGAAGTTGGAGCCGTCTGCACTTGTTTTCCCTGGGAGTACACCGGGGGTGTGCCTTTTTTGAGTACCTATCGTACCTTCTACACCCAGACTTGTAGCATTTACGACGCAGAGCCCTTTTTTGGTGCAAGCCCGACTCCTGGTCCTAATAGCGGTGGTCCAAGTGGACACTTTGAAATGGTTGGGAGCGCTCGCCTTTGGTGGAAGCTCTTTTGATAATTGACTTTGTGGAATGGGAGCTTTTCTTTGACATTTCATTGCTTTGTAGTATTTGTGTCTAGCTCCACTGCTTTTACCAAGAGTTGGCGCACACTGATCAACAATTTTTTTATTTTATCACACCCTGGCACATAGGTAAATATCAAGAGATAGTACAAGAAACCATATTCTCATACTGGCTAAATGTGCTGACACTCAGGTTTCATGAAGCCTTCATTGATTTTATCCCATCCTCGAGCATCATCAAATCAAGTCCAAACTCAAATCCCTCATCCCAGTTCCTCAAGTGAAATTTCAACTCATCTCATCATAACTGCAGTCGTGTATGTGAGGTGCTGATCATATTTCTTTAAGGTAGAGACTAAGCATGCAATATAGCACACAAATCTTCAAACTACGGAAATGTGAATATTAAGTCAAAGACCCTAATGACTAAGGCTGGTTAACTCAAAATCTCAAGACCTCAATAAACCAAGTGTTCTTGATCATCACTAGTCTTGTGTGGAAAGTGAATTGTGTCAGGGATTAAACCAACTTATTAGATAGTTTTTTTAGTTTTTTATTGATTTTTTAAAGTTTTTTAGAAAAAGGTTTTTTGGACAAACAAAAGAGAAGAAGTTTTTTTTTAAGAAAAGTTTTGCTTCTCTTTTTTTTCAAGAGTTTTTTTTGAAAAAAGATAGGTAAATAAGAAAAAGACTTTTTTTTTGAAAAAGTTTTTTTTAAAGAGATATTTTTTGAAAAGTTTTTTTTAGCAAAAAAAAGGAAAAAGAGTTATTTGTTGTTTTTTTTGAAAAGTTTTTTAGCAAAAAAGGAAAAAGAGTTTTTTTAGGAAAAAAGTTTGTTTTGTTTTGTTTTTGTTTTTTTTGTTTGTAGTGTTTTTTAACCCACCCCATAATTATTGTATAGTATATAGAAAAATACGTGAAAGATACGAGGTATGGGTAAAGTGTATATGTAATATATACACGCCCCCCTATACTTAACTTGTGCTATGTCCTCATGGCACTAGTTGACAAAAAGACATAGCTCGTACTAAGCGTAGGAAAAGCTAAAATAATAAAAAAGTATAGTAGTTGATCCGCCTCCCTATACTTAGGCTCTGGTCAGCCTAAGTGTAGAAGAAGAACAAAAATGGGGCGGACGAGGTCAAGAGGAGAAATGATGAGTAAATACACATGGCGGGCATCGATCCCCCCTATACTTAGGCTTTGGTCAGCCTAAGTATAGGACAAGAGTAAGTGTGAGAACCGATGTGATCTCGAGAATATACAAAGAAGGGAGAATATGTACAAGAGTGATTGAATCTTCTAAGATGTTGAATCTTGATGCTGCATCTTCATGAAGAGTAATAAGATGTATCTGCTCTGTGCTCACTCTGTATGAAGTTGATGACCTTGACTTGGACTAACTGCTCTTTCGAATCAACAAAATGCTTCCAATAGTTGTCCATTCACCACATGAGATTGTGCACCATCTGTGAGATCAGCTATCTCTACATTTCCATTCTCGTGCACTTTCTTAACCACAAAGGGACCCGTCCATTTAGATTTGAGCTTCCCATGGAACATCTTCAACCTGGCATTGAACAACCATACCTTTTGCCCAGGGACAAAGTCTTTGCACCTAATGTGTTGATCATGCCATCTCTTTACTTTGTCCTTATAAATCAAACTGTTGTCATATGCCTGGTTTCGGATTTCCACGAGCTCGTTCAAGTTCAAGTCTCGACAAAGCTTCCCTAGGTGACAACTCCAATTAATCTTCTTAATTGCCCATATCGGATTTATGAATCAATTCTGCGGGAAAATGGCATGGATTACCATAGATCATTCTAAATGGTGAAGTACCCAATGGTGGTCTTGTAGGCTGTCCTATAGGCCCACAGAACTTGGTCCAAAAGCTGAGACTAGTTCTTCCTATCAGGACGAACCAATTTCTGCAAAATACTCTTCACCTCTCTGTTCGAAACCTCTGCCATGCCGTTGGACTGTGGGTGGTAAGGACTAGTAACTCTATGATCAAATCCATAGTCCTTAGCTAAAGATCTCATATCTCGGTTCACAAAGTGGCTACCCCCATCAGATATCAAAACTTTGGCACCCCGAAACCTAGCAATAATATGGTCTCTCACAAACTTACAGACAGTCTTGCTGTCTGCGGTTCGGGTTGGGATAGCCTCCACCCACCTGGATAAATAATCAACCGCCAACAATATGTACTCATGTCCTTGGATGTTGGGAAAGGGACCCATAAAATCTATGCCCCATGCATCAAAAACATCACAAATAATCATCGGTTGCATAGGCATCTCATCTCTCTGTCCAACTGTCCCTCCCATCCTTTGACAAATCGGGCACGACCGTACAAAATCAATGGCATCTCTAAACATGGTCGGCCAATACAATCCACATTGAAGTACTTTGTGAGCGGTACTCTTTTCTGAATGGTGTCCTCCAGCCTCAAGTGAATGACAATATGTGAGGACACTCTGGTATTCCTCCTGAGGAATACACCTTCTCCAAACACAATCCGATCCTTCAAAGAAAAGGAAAGGATCGTCCCAGTGGCATCTCCTCGAATCCGACTTCAGTCGATCAATGCTGCTCCTAGTCCAATCATGGGGAACCTGCTTGGAGACAAGATAGTTCACCATGTTGGCATACCATGGGAGTGAGTCAATAACACAAATTGACTCATATGGGAAGGTCTCTCTAATCCACTCATGATCAGGAGAATCCTTAAGTTTAATCCGAGAAAGGTGATCAGCCACGATATTCTTCACTCCAGGTTTATCTTTAATCTCCAAATCAAATTCCTGAAGGAGTAAAATCCACCTAAGAAGACGCGCCTTCGCATCCTTCTTTTCCATTAAGTATCGAATGGCTGTGTGATCAGTATAAATTGTCACCTTAGAGCCTAAAATATATGATCTAAACTTCTCGAGGGCCCATACTACCGCGAGCATTTCCTTTTCATTCACTGTATAGTTTTTCTGTGTAGGATCTAAAACTTTGCTCACATAATGAATCGCAAATGGAATCCCCTCTCGCCGTTGTCCTAACACAGCTCCTATAGCGAAATCTGAAGCGTCAGTCATGATCTCAAAGTGGAGAGACCAGTCAGGAACTTGTAGGATAGGCAGGGCACAAATCTTCCTTTTCAAGAGCTCAAAGGCCTCCAGACACCTGTGATCTACAACGAACTCTGTGTCTTTCCCTAAGAGCTCAGTCAATGGGCGGGCGATCTTTGAAAAATCTTGAATGAATCTCCTATAGAATCCAACATACCCTAAGAATGACCGCACTGACTTCACGTTGGTAGGTGGATCGAGTTTCTTGATCACCTCCACCTTGGCAGGGTCAACCTCCATTCCCCTTTTGGAGATGACATGCCCCAACACGATACCCTCCGTTACCATAAAGTGACTCTTCTCCCAGGAGAGTACCAGATTCACCTCTCTACACCTCGTGAGGACTCGGTCCAAGTGCGCTAAACATGTATCAAAAGAATCACCATGGATTGAGAAGTCATCCATGAATACTTCTAGGAAATCTCCCACCATCTCGGCAAATAGGGCTATCATGCACCGCTGAAATGTGCTCGGGGCATTGCAGAGCCCGAATGGCATGCGCTTGAAAGCATAAGTACCGAATGGACATGTGAATGTGGTCTTTTCCTGGTCCTCAGGGGCTATGGCCACCTGGTTGTAGCCTGAGTACCCGTCAAGAAAACAGAAGAACTCTTTCCCTGCGAGTCTCTCCAAGATCTGATCAATAAAAGGCAAGGGAAAGTGATCTTTCTTGGTCGCGGCATTCAGGCGCCTGTAGTCAACACAGACACGCCACGACGTAGGTACTCGTGTCGCGATCTCTACCCCCTCCTCGTTGGTGACCATCTGAATTCCCAACTTCTTCGGGACAACATGAAGTGGGGCCACCCACTTGGAGTCAGAAATAGGGTATATAAACCCTTCTTTGCACCATTTCTCAATTTCATTCTTCACCACTTCCCGTAGATTGGGGTTAAGTCTCCTCTGAAACTCACGGTAAGGTCTCACGTTATCCTCAGTAAAAATGTGGTGCGAGCAGAGAGCGGGGTTGATGCCCACGAGATCCGATACTTTCCAGCCTATTGCTTTGTGGTTCCTCTCTAAGACCTCTAACAACCTAGACTCCTGTTCTAAAGTCAAGTCTGAGCTAATGATGACAGAATATCTCTCTTTGGGTCCCGCAAGAAAGGCATACTAAAGTGTAGGAGGTAGTGATTTCAGTTCTGGCAATGTGGTATCATCAAGCAGATCTGGCTGAACTGAATCTGAATCTGGTTCCGTGCTGCATGAAGGTGGGCTAATCTGAGTAGTACTCGCCACCAAATCAGAAGTATCGGGAGTCGGATCGTCAAAAGTATCCAAACAATCGGCAAAAGCCACGTCCGACTCATCATCTATATCCCAAGATTGTTCCGAAGAGGATGGAACTGACAGATCCGGATGGATCTCTATGTCATCATGAGAATAGGCTGATGCATCTCTAGTAAGATCAGACAACACCTGGCAAACTGCATCATGCACTATATCCTCTCCAGATGAAATGGTCTCGCTCTGTCTGAAAGAATCTGTCCCCAAATCCCAACTGTGCTAATCAAACTGCAGTCTGTCTCTGAAGATGAGTACTCTGTGCTACTCTCTAAATCGGGTCGCTGACACTTGGTTTGCTTCATCTCAAGGTTCACTTCTCCGCTTGGAGAACGGAACTTCATCATTCCCGTACCATAATTGAAAGTTGCGCCTGCGGTCCTAAGGAAGGGTCGCCCAAGAATGATCTGAGATTCTCTCCAATGATTGGGGGTCTCCATGTCCAAGACTGTGAAATCCACCTGATAGTTCTGCCCCTCAATCGAGATAACGACGTTCTTCACTTCTCCCTTAGGTCTCTTCACTAAACGATCTGCGAATTGGAGTAAAGCTCTAGATTTGCGAAGTGGTCCCAACTCCAATTTCTGATATAATGCTAAGGGGAGTAAGTTGATCGAAGAACCGTTATCTAAGAGTGTGCGTGCAAACGCAATGTCGTCAATACAACTCTCCATATAGTGAGCATCCATGTCTCTCTTTTTCTTTGGCAAAGTCTGATTCTTGAGACAATAGGTTGTGGCTACTGATAAGACATGTGTCTTTATATTTCGGTTATCTTTCTTCCTGCTAACCCTTCTAGGTGTGCATCTCACCTTAAGGTATTTTTGGAAGGCAGGATGGTTAGCCACATATTCATCAAATGGCACCTTAACTGTGATGGTTTTCTTTACAAAACCGTGCCATATCGGGGTCATCTTTCTGAATCTTCTTGATGCACTTTCCTGCCGTAAGAGCACGGGGGAAGGGATTGAAGCTAAGGTAACAAAGGATGAAGAATCTGAATCATGAACTGAAAGATCATTCTTTGACTTAACGGAAACAGAGTTCTTCATACAAGAATCTTTTTGATGCAACATGGAATCGAAATCAAAACTATCTACTAAAGGTTGTGGAATAGAAGCTGGAGTGGTATCCGCCACAACTGGAGATGCAAGGTCCTCCGTAGATTCAGAAGAATATCCATGCTGACGATGCTGCATACGTGCTCTCCTCCTCCTCTTGGCTCCCAGAGTAGAAATCCTCGAATGGTGCTGATGGGGCTCTGAAATATGATGCCTCTCCTCCTCGTCCTCTGAAGACTCTTCAGGTAGAGATTCAGAGATGCCCCTCCTCGTGTCCTTGCCCGGTCAGGTACGACCACAATCCTTCCGCTCCTGAGTGACATGTGGTTAGCCTCGTCACACGAAAGAATCTCATGTTCAGATTTAGGAGATGCTGAATAGTATACCTGACCAAAGTGCTGCTGAGAACTAGAATGGTTCAGGCTATTGGGGTTAGCCTGAACTTGGGCTGGATCGAGGTAGAGGGTGCAGTCTGCTCGTCTCGCCATCTGGACAGGCGGTAGACATCCACCCATAAGTCCTGAACCTCATTCCTGTAGGAACGTAACTCGTCGAGTATCTGCTGCTGAATATCCACAGGACTAGACGATGAAGGAAGTGGATAAGATTGGGAAGAAGAACAGGAAGACTGGCCCTGCTGGCCAATGTACTGCCTCTGCTGCTGCTGCTGGGGTTGTGGGCCCTGCTGGCCCGTCTGGTAATGGCCATGTCGGCCATACTGCTGGTTCTGCTGGTTCTGCTGCTTCTGCTGCTGGGGTGGATGGAATCCAGGGCTCTGTTGTGAAGGAGGTGGTGCAGAGGTGAATGCGGTGTTGTGAAAGGTCGGGGGACGCTGATAGGGTCTGTCGGTCTCCCGTACTTCCCTGCCTGGCAGGGTCCTAAGTATACCATATCCCATTCACCTCCCAAACTGGTGGAGGCTCCTCCTGGACTGTCTCTGCTATTGGAGGTGGCTGTTGGAAAGAGTGGGTGTAGGATTGGTCCTGCTGCCACGGCTGGGGTTGCCCTGACACCAACTGCTCCTGAACATGGTGAACTCGGTATACGGGAGCAGAGGGTGCAGTCATGGCGGGTATCTGTATGTTAGATACCTTCTCAGTCAACTCCTCCATCTGTTTTGGAAGTTTGGAGACGCTCCAGTCTAACTCATCAATCCTCCTGTCGATCCTCTCGACTACAGTAAGCTTGTTAGCAAGAAGTCCCATGCTAGGGATCACGTCCTGAGAGAGATCGACTACAGCTGATTTTCCCCCTCCAGATGAGAGTGAACTGGGGGTAATGTATAGGCCATGATGGCCATCTATGAGCGGCTAGTTTCAGCCATCGGCTCGAATAACCTCCAGATGGTATCCGCTCCTCGTGATGTATAGCTGCCTCCACAGGCAGCGCTCACTAAACCCTGCATCTCAGGGTTGAGACCAGTGAAGAAGGATTGGACCAAGATGTTGTCATCTAATCCATGACAAGGACACTTCTGCAGGATGTCCTTGAATCTTTCTCAAGCATCACAAAAGGCTTCATGGGGTAACTGGGAAAAACTCATAATTCGCGTCCTCATCATGTTAGTTCTACTCAACGGGTAGAACTTCTTTAGGAAGAGGTCCTTGAACTGGGCATAAGTGGTGATGATGATTCCAAGATTCTTCACCCAGTAATCGGCTTTTCCACCCAAGGCAAATGGAAGGGCTTTGAGCCTAATATAATCCTAGCTAACATTATTATGTTTAAGGTTAGCACAGATGAGCTCAAAGTCCCTTAGGAATGCATATGGCTCCTCAGAAGCATTCCCATCAAAATGTGGCAGCAAGTTCAGAAAATGCGGCTTCAATTCAAAGTCAACAGTGGGTTCAATAGGACTAAAGTAGTTATGAATTTGATATTGTTCGGGGTTATACGCCGCATCCATTGGTAGTTGGACTCCAACATTTAACTGTCCTAACTGAGCTCTCAGTAATGCATGTTGCTGCTCAGATGCAGCTAATCGGGCAAGTATCATTCTCATCGGGTCTTCATGGTTCTCTTCTTCCTCTTCTTTCTTCTTTGGCATTTACTCGAATCTTCTTTATGTCCTGAATCAGCAATGTGTTCTTGATTAAAAGAGGATTTATGAATCATGATATTCTTACCAAGGCGATGGTCTTCCTCGGTGAGGTGGGAAGAGAGAAATGGAATGGTTTGAGAGTAACCATCCCGAGAATGAGTGATCCTGGGCTCAAGAGGGTCATGAGTCCAGGTTGGTCCAAGTTGCGCTTGGTTCTTTGAAGACATACTTTTTGAAGGGTTCAATGAGAGATTTGCAAAGTCCGAATAAATATCCCCCCAATCAGTCATCTTCGATGTCAAAAGAACCGATTAGATCACGATAGTCAATGAGGCACTAGTTCTGCGGTGCACGTAAATGTGCGGAGTGAACTCACACAATACAAACACAATTCAAACCCTAAATTTCACCAACTCAACACGTGCTGGCCGTAAGAGT
The DNA here is from genome assembly GCA_037367405.1 of Ottelia alismoides. Taxonomy (NCBI): domain Eukaryota; kingdom Viridiplantae; phylum Streptophyta; class Magnoliopsida; order Alismatales; family Hydrocharitaceae; genus Ottelia; species Ottelia alismoides. Next base: position 479,185 of record JAZKJV010007150.1, read on the forward strand.
TCGGCCGAATTATCTGGTCAAATTTAGTTGGTGAGAATGCAATCTTGGAAAGATTAACGAGCTGTTAGGTGCTCGTATTTTCCTACAGACTGTCCCGGTTCTTACGACTAGTTTGACCTACTTTCAGCCAGTATAGGAGTAAGTACGGACCGTATAAATACGGCTACCCGTTCCTTGAGGACTAATGCGTCCTCTAAACCTCCCACTCTGCTAAGGAAGTCCGGACCGTTTACTTGCTACCCGTAAATCCTCACTGAAAAGTAGCTAATCACCTAAAATTAAAGAACCAGTAGTAAGTAAGAAATCCAGACTTGGCTCTATCCTAGGGTCGTCTCTCTCTCACTTGCAAGTAAAACAAACAATGAGGGCTTTATGCACCCGAGAACAAGGGTTCTTTTTATTCCAATTAATTAGATCGACCTGCTCAATTCAGTCTCAATTTTAGAGTTAGGTTATCACTTGAAATTTATGTGAACATACAAGCACGTCTACCGTTCAGTCCCAATTTCCTTTTGACCTTAAGTTGTAAAATAAGAGGGAATCGGAAATCAAAATGCAAACAAGAAACTATGATGCATGCTCAGAAGAAGGTATACTTACAGTGAATCCCAGCACTCTTCATGCGTTATGCAGATTAGAATTTATAAATATTACACTAAATGCATGCAGATCGAGAAAACCGCACCTAAAACAATATACTATTAGAGGGGAAGAATTGATTGAATTTGAGCTAAGTAGTACGTGTCAATGTGCGTCTCATTATGAATATTATAAGATATGTGAATCTTCTAAGATATGTACGGCCTAATTTACGATGGGCACAAACAAATTTGAAACTAAACTACCGTGTGCCTAATCCTTAAGTTTCACCACTCAAGTCGAGCCCCACCCTCACCAGAGAGTGAAACAGGCTCGACACACCACAAATAATGTCCAAGTCTTTTTTACACACGCGAGCTCTCAAACAAGAGCCGCTATAAAGAGCAAGCTAAATAATTACAAGATTTACAAAATTTCTCTCAAAAATAATTTGCTTTTCCTCGCTCTTCAGCAGTCGGCACGCGTCGCGTCCGTCGACCTCCGATGCACTCCAAGTCCACTGGGCCCTTGCAAGGAAAATAAGATTTATGTTAGAGAGTTCAAAAATAAAATATATACAAAAATGACAAGAAAAGATAATTGCAAAAAAAGGAATAAATACAAGTGGCTTGGGGGTCAGACTACCCGAGTAGATGAAAATCTAAATCTAAATTTTTAAAGTAATCCCTAAGCCGTTTGCTTCCCCGGCAACGACGCCATCCAGCGAGTCGCTAGATACGATGATTAATTCGTGTTCGTTGTAGCACTTGTACTTAGCGGTTCGGTCAGAACCGAGAGAAGATCTCCGTGAAGAGTGTCTCGGCTTAATTTATATCCCGAACAAGTCTGGGGTCGAACACAGGGAGGCAAAGGAACAACTTGGATCTAATTCAAAAACTTAGGTCTAGATTTCCAATGCGTATTTTTTTAGATTTTTTTAATGCAAAAACAAATGCCAAATGCGAATGTGGTTGAATTAAGAAACTACAAAAGCATACAACTTAGCCTAATTTAATTAAATGCGAGATTAATTCAATTAAGCCAAATTATATTTTTTCTAGTAAACTTAATCCAATGATGAATGCAAAACATAATTTTTTATAATTTTACGGGTTAAAATGCATTAAATAAAAATGTACACTTTTTATGGGTTTTTTCGTAATTTCTCACACAAACAGTAAGCAAAAATTATGAAAAAAATACTGGAATGAAAACATGATGCAAGGAGACTACATTAATGTTTTTGGAATTTTCTCACAATATATGAATTTTTATGGATTTTTAGTGGAAACAGAGTGACAGTGAGTAATTAATTCCTAATTAATCCACGTTATCAAATTAATCAAAGTGCAAATTATCTCAAGTAGATATTTTCATGTGGCATATAGGAGACTTGAAATTTTGCAAAAAGGATATAGGTGGATTTAACTAAAAATCAAATACTAAATTCACTCTACAAACTATTTCAGGCACAAGACATCTTCATTTTGGTTGAAATTTGGAAGTAAATTAACCACTCTTCAAGGCATTACATATAATTTTTGTGGAATTTTTAGAGCAACCGTGTGTGAGATATAATTTTAAGAGTCCAGATTGGGTAAAATATGCAAAAGTTCAGTTGCACAATTTTAATTAATTAACAATATCTCACAAAAATAAAAATAAATACTCAGATGACAAGAGAATAAGTTGCTCCACACAATTCTAAGTTTCTTTAAATAAAAGAATGCCAAAAGAAGGTCCAAATTCAAGTACAAACACAGGGGTATTTGTGCAACACATAAAACAATATTTACAAAGCAAATATATACAGGGACTGTTATGCAATATTATAAACTTTACAAAAAAAGTTATACATTTTTTACAAAAAAAAATAGAAACTACCTTCTTCTTCCTCCTAGACCCGATGGGAGAAGAACCCAAAGGGGGAAGGTGTGATCGGCGGCGGCGGGCGGCAGGACGAGGGCGCGCGCGGCAGGCCGAGGGGGCGGCGGTGCAACGCGCGCACGGCCGTGCGGTGGCACCTGGCTGGAGGCGACGGCGAGAGGGGCCGCGGCTGGCTGGGGCGCGGCGAAGGGGGCGGGGCCGTGCACGGCTGCGCGGGGGAGACTGCGGTCGGTGCGGGCGGGCGAAGCAGCCGCGCGCGGCAGCGTTGCTGGTGGCAATGGAGCCGCGGGGGCGGCTGTGACATGAGGCGGCCGTGGACGGCGCCGTCGGCCCGTGGAAGAAGAGGGAGGGGCGGCGCCGACCTGCAGTTGTTTTTTTTTTATTTTTTTTACTTTTTTTACTGATGTAATAAAGAAACTAATTTTTTTTTATTTTTTTTAAATTTTTTTATACAGAGAATGCAAATAAAAATGAAAATGAGGGAGATGTTATGGTTATGAAATGATGAAGATGATGATGAAATATGATGTAATATAAACTAATGGGAGGAAGTGGATGGTAATGTGGTGATGATGAATAAAATGATGGTGGTGGTGAAAACAATAAGGAAATAAAATATGAGATAAACAAAATAATAAGAGATATGAGAAGAAATACTCACCTGAATCTTCGCCGGATTGGCGGAGCAGCTACGTTGGACTCCTGTCGTCGCCTCGATCCGATCGACGAAACAAAAATCGGAGAAGCTGTGCGAGCTCTATGGGGAACTCGTGACGCGGAGCGGAGCTCCGCGGATCTCGCCTGAAGGAGGTCGTCGCTTGAGGAAGATGTCTCGCCGCTGTCACCAACAAAACACTCCAAGCTCTCTCCCTTTTCTATTAGAATGGCGGATGGGGAAAAATGAGGATGTACATATGAATATAAAGAGAAGAAGAATGGGAGTTAGAAAGATGGTGGAGTTGAATGGGAGGTTAAAAAAAATGGTGGAGTGGAATGGAGGTTAGATGAAGACTTGGTGGTTAATGGAGGAAAATGGAAGTTATTGTAGAGAATGGGAAAAAATAAATAAATAAATAATGATATAAAGTATGCTACATTAAATAAAACAAAAATAAAGAAGGAAAAAAATAGTGGTGAATTTACAAGTAAATACATAAAACATGTACATTTTTTTGTTTGCTTTTCTAATATGTATTTTTTTTCTTTTTAATAAGATATATTTACAACGGAAAAATTACAATAAAATACTATAATCAAAATATAATACATGCATGATTTTTTTTGTATTTTTATTAATTAATAAAGATAAAATAAAAAAAATGAACAAAGAACTGAATATATACATAATATACAATATACATCTAGGTCCCAAAACCCAACTTTTGCAAATGAGCTCCGATTTTAATGAAACCACTTCCGTTGGATAGATAATTTTCTAACTTGAATTTTAAAGTGAGTTTGGTGAATTTGGAGTTCATACGGAGCGGGAATTTGGCTTGGAAGTTGGTCTTTACAGCTTTTTCCCTTTGGGATCTAGGAGCATTTATTTGAGGTAAAATTTGTTTTGTATTTTTGTATTTTTATATGCATTGACATGAACACGTTGGAGAAAGAATTGGCCAAAAAGGAGTTGATATGAAATTATTAAAAATACATGAAGTTTTGGGCTATTTACAAGTATAAAACTCCTTTATTTTTTTGCGGCTTTTTATTGTTAATTCATTTTGTACAATCTTATATACAATAATTAGTGTATTTTATTTACAAGAGTCATTTTGTTAATTTATGGATTTTATGGATATTTATTAGAGATTTTACTGGGGATTTTGCTAAGATCAAGATATTAAGATGATGAATCGTGGATTCATCAGGAGTTTCATCACATGAAGTCCGATCATTGTCAGATTCAACTGACACATGGAATCCATCCTCAAACTTATTTGAAGAAGTATTAGTGTTTCATCTTCAATTATTCTTTTAGTTTCCGATTTCAGGAGCCTCATTATCTTCTCAAGATTAAATGAGTTCATTTACTTCATTTTTATCTTGATTTTTAAGAGAGTCATCCTCTAAGAATCACATTCTCAGAGATGAGATCCTTTAAGAATCTCAAGGTCATAAAGTAGGTATCCAATACCATCCTTTATTTTCCTAATGAGGTAGCACTCTCCAGTGCCGTCTTAATTACATGGAACCTTATTAAGGATATATAATGTAAGTCTCTACCACATATATATATATATACCTGGAAACTAAGAGATAATTATGCTAAGATTAACCATTGATCAAATCATGTCACACATGATCAATTGTATCTCCCTACAACTCTATTGAGTTAAGGTTCATTAGGAGGGGTGAGATAGAAATGATATTCATATCTCTATAAGGTATTATATGAATTCATCTAGTAGGTACTGACTACCTAAATTAGATCAAATTCATTTAATCTTCCTTCAAACTTTGGTTCTAAATCAAAATTGTGAAATCTTTGAACATTTCAAAGGTTTCTAAGTAAAGAGAAGAAATCTCATATCACAAATAATCATCAATAGATATCATATATCCATAATGTTTACTATGATATAGATGATTCACATACATCAATATGTATGAGATCCTGAATACCTTGACATCTTACACCTTTCCCAAAGAAGGGTGTATCGGACATTTTACTTTGAATACAATATTCATAAGTATGCAAGTATTGAAATTTTAGACATTCTAAAGTTTCATTTCTTACTTGTCCCATTGATCTCATCAACAGACACATGTCCAAAACATGATGCCAGATTATTATCAAATGATCTTTATTCTCCTATTGATCTTTAAGGTTTAATTTTCAGTATTAGAAGTCTTAATGAACCATTCATTAATTTTCTAATTTAGTGGAGTCCACTAGATGTTAGATTACTATCTGAAATATCTCCATCATAACTCTTTATGATAGGTTTATTCCAGATTTCATGTTTATTCCCAACATTTAGAAATAAACAATGAGTGTATTCTAATATCTAGGTCATAGAGATATTCTCTAAGACTAAGGGCTCTCCCACTGAAAATATGAAGTATATTCATCCGGTGGAAATTGTTGCAACAATTGCATCAATTCCAACATGGATGACCATTAAACCTTAAGATCAAATTTCTAATATTCTAATATATATGCAACCAATTGCAAGCGTCATTAGAAGATTGAGATACAATTATTAGACTTTATCTTATCAAATAAGTAAATCAATATCAATGATTATATGTAGATTAATCTGATGTACTATCTGTATCCTTCTCTAAGGATTCTAGATAAATTTGATAGTCATACTATCAACACATCAACTTATTACAGTATTGGCATTTATCCAACTCTTTGGATGTTATATGGAAGTCACAGAAGTACAGTCAACTCTTTGACTATACCTCCTACTTGGGTCCAACCCATGCTTCCGCTGTGCTCCCTTTATCTATAAGCAACCATTGCTCAAGACCAAGGATCTCTTAAGTTAAAATCAAAAATTTCAATATAAGAGCATTTCAACATTTATTCATGCTTCATTCAATTCATACAATATGAATATTATGAAGCTTCATGACAGATTAGAGTATAGACAGTAGAATGATGACATCGTATCTACATCCATCTAAACTCTTAAAATATTGGTTCAGGTAGGTACTCAAACAATTTGAATACATCATCTCTTATAGAGCCACCATTCTGCATGATGCAGAGAGGCACATCATTCATGATTATATGTCGAAAGCACATATGTATGCCAGAACATCTTCTTAGAATTTTATAAGGATTATTTGATAATTACGATCATTATCGACATGTCATTTCAAAAGTGCATTTGATGAGATCAAGACTTATAGAGACATACAAACCCTTAGGATTTTAGTTCTATTGTCTATTTAATTATCATTCCTCATTATTATTAGGAAACTTGCACATTGCAACCACATACATTATGTGTCCAACTGCAAGTACAATATCTGGATCATAAGTCCAATCCATGATATTCTACTGGTTATCATTGAGTATAACATTGAGTGGGATTAAAGAAGGATTATCTGAAATAAGAAATTTGCATAAACATATATATATATTACTTTGATTTAGGAAATTTTATGTCAAAGTTGTCTTGCCTTGTCAACACTGAAAGTTCATTCCCTTAATCACTTTCAATGTAAGAGATATACTTACCATTATATCTCAAGGCAAGATCTGGGATCTCCTTCCTTATCTTTGTTACATCCCAATAATATGAGAGTCTGCAACTCTGATAAAAAGAAGCGGGAACACATTCCACCTTGCAAGTCCAACTTGCATTCCCAATTCGGTCTTTAACACCCGGGCCCACCACCCCTAAGGTGATGTTGACCTGTCGTTTATTGAACCAACCGTCAACAGGAATAGAACTCGCTATGCGCAATCCAATATCGCCCCAATAATATGAGGATCTGATATTGGGGTCACTACTCATACGGCCTTACTCTTTCGAGAAGCAAAGAGCCCGATCCAGATGCGCTTGCATATAGGAGCTGTCACTTCAGACAGGCATCTCCCACATACAATCCCTGGCGACGGAATCCTTCGCCTTGACGGGATACCATGGATGTCACTTATGTGATCCTCCATATAATATTCAAATTCTAATTAATTAACATGAATCATATTCACATAATTAATTCTTCCAAGGGAAATAACACATCTATTATAATAGTGTTTTTAATTGGATATAATTTAACTTAATCATATTAAATTAATTATCCATCTAATTTGATCAACAAACTTGATTTTACTTGAATATATGGTATTATCTCAAAATACGTATTATATTCGAGTTTTAATAATTAGAAAATACATCATGATCTCTCATGCATCATTCGTTCCCTACCCGTTGTCATGGCCAGTACTGACGGGAGTGGGACGGACCGCATACGTTGCAACCCGCTACCCCAACAGTCCCCGACTAGACACCATATCCGCCTCGGGAAAAAATAATGCCAAGTCAATCACTTTGTACTTGAAATGATCATCGGTTCTTCAACCGAAATTATACCATATAGTAATAATCAAAATATTTTTGATTATAAGGACATTTGCTAGACAAATTCCCAATCCTATTCAAGCAAGGAGTTGGTTGATTAAGTTTCCAATTATGATCTAGATCAAATCTAATCAATTATTGATTGAGGTCAAGTCAATTAAGGAATTTTTTATCATCCAATATTTCTCAAATATTTTCCGTAATTATTTCATGAAATTAACAATTAATTTCACTAATTGACAATCACATGGTTCTTGATTAGGAAAGTAATTTCAGCAGTGACCCCTACTTACTAAAATTAGCATATCTCAATCAATTTAAATCTAAATTAAGAAAAGTAAGTTTCCAAAGTTTGCTAATTTAATTTACAACAGAATCTATGTGATTTGCACGCATTTCAAGGCGTTTCTAAACAGTATTTAACTCTTTAATTACGTTAAGATTCGCAGTTCCCGCAACAGTGAATACATGTTCATTAAAATAACCATATCTCAAGCAAACGGAATCCAAATTACGTAAACTCAGATCCTATGGTTTCCTTATTTAATGAGGAACAAAATCCCGTCCTATTTTCGTGTTTAAACAATTTAAACAGGGCCGAAAAATTACACTAAACAGAGATGCGAAAATGAAATGCGATAAAACTTTCGCAACCCTAATGAACCCAAGTCGCCTTCGGTTTTATGGATCGCATCCAAAACCTTCGACCTAAGGCTCTGATACCACTTGAAGGATATGGTTAGATACTCAAGCGCATCACGAAAGCGTGAGGGTCGTATTGAATACGACGAGGAGCGACTAGTCGAACTAGTTGCTCGATGCAGCGGAATTTAAAAAAAATTCATATGACGAAACCACATGATCCAAGAACACTTCTCGGATCGTTTCGTCTAAACCACAAATAAGTAATAGGATTACATCTTGAAGCGTGGTTGCGATCAAGTCTCTAAATGAAGAGACCTCCTGTCTCAAGTCCGATCCGACGGAGGAGACGCTTGCGAGCGCGGGGATGAACTACGTGCTTCTCGCAATACATGTTGATGATCCAAGCGGCGGATCTCCTGATCTCGACACATGAGATCCGACATCTTCTTCACGAGCGAAGCGCACCGAAGTAGACGGAGATCCACGAGCAGATGATCGGGCAGCGTAACGATGACGCTGCGACGATGGAGACTTCTCTCTAGGTCATCCATGGTGGACAGCCATGAGAGGAAGAGAGATGGCGTGTAGAGAGAAAGAGAGAGAGAGAGATGTGCTTCTCAAGCATTGTGTGTAAAGAGAGAGCATGGGTATGCCTCTCTATTTATAGGGTTTTGGGATCCATGGATCTCAATCCATGGGACATATAAAATCAATGGATGAGATTGATTTATGTTAATCTAATGGTCAAGATTGTTGTTGGTAAAAGCCAACAACTTGTGATTTAATTTAGATTAAAATATATTTGACAAAATCAAATATAAATCAATCCCAAATCACATAAATAAATAAGGAGAGAATATACATGGAGATTACATCTCCATGTACATCAAGTGGGGACGGCCACCCATTCCATATAGGAATTGGGTGCCGCCCACCTCTTTCCTTATTAAGGCAATCTCATGGATTTCCATGAGATTGCATGCCTCCTTGAATTTCTCCTCTATTTATTTCCAACAACTTTTGTTGGGATTTTATACATCAAAAATAATTCATAATTATATTTGAAAATATTGCAATCTTGACATTGGAAATTGTGAATCATATTCACAACCCAAAACAACATATAATTTACGTTGTCAATTAATTACACAATGTGTATCCAATACACATAGTAATTAATCAACAAATATAAATTATAATTAGCTTTCTCTAATACATTATAAATCACATTTATAATATATTATAAATAATTGGATATTACTATCCACATTATTCTTATCCATAATAATTAAATCACATTTAATTACATTGGATAACTTATTCTCATATGCCCAAATAATATGAATCACATTCACATTATTCACATCTTTGATAATCAAATCATATCTAATTATCTAAGATAACTCTCTTTATAATATGAATCAAATTCATATCAATCATTAAATCACATTTAATAATCCATTTTCTAAATGCTCGGATACATATATCAAAAATAGAATTATCCATGAACTCTTTCAAGGATAATGCGCTTTCTCCGCGAATACTTGGAGATAAGGACAGGGCGATTGTATTGTTCCATGTATAGTGACTTGGATATTGAGATTACATCTCAAATCCAGATCTTGGGCCTCCCATAGATGCATGATTAAATTAAGACCGTAAATCTAATCTTCACATTGAATCTGAATCACATTCAGATCAATGTCCAACATTTGGATCAAGATTAGATTACTTCTCTACTGAGAGGAGTCACTAAAATCCAGACCCGTTTCATCACTCCCTAGGAATGGAAGCGTCATGGTTATACAATCGTTTATGATCACATCACCCTCAGGTATTCCCAATACCTGTACATCCTGCATAGTAGAAGACTCAGAATAAACCCAAAGTATTAGATCAACTTTATACTGTCTACTTCAGGGTTTTATCAGTAAGTTTCTCGTTTTCATCATTGGGAGTTGGTATCGATCATATACTTTCCAAAAGCATATATCATACCTCGGTCTTGATCATATACTTTCCAAAAGTATATATCAAACCTACAAATTCAGTCAAGCTTCCAAAGCGAGACGACCGTGCGCATGGAATTTGATTCTTCCCAATATCTCATGAGTGAGCTCATGCCTTCCGGTTCAGTAGTGAACCTGTATGATCCCTTTGAGAGATCGTATTACTCATATGCCCTTATATGCACACCAGCGCGCCGGTGTATAGACCTTGATTAGGTCATCAACCTATTGGTCTGCCAAATGTACATACTCAGACATATAGTAACACATCTGTCTCCGGTCAGAGGATGTGTGCCTATATCATGACAACATACGATATAGGACTTTTGGTTATCTCGATCTCGTTAAGTCAACTCTTTGACCTAACTAATCTGGCACCTCCAAATCTCTATTCCTATGCAGATGACCTGCATCAAGAAGTCGGTCAGATATCAGCCTAACTGAGAAAGGATTGCCATCTTCTACTCAGGCTGGAGATCATCTCTTAATAATCATTTGGCGGTGCTTGATGAGTCCTCAATCTAACTCATTAGATATTCATCTAAGCACCAACCTCTATGATTCAATAATTGAATCAACATCTGTATGATCATTAAGATGGCCATGGTACATAACCCTAATTGTACTAAGGGACCTATTATGCAAATTATGTACTCTTTATTTCAGATTAAGGAGTGAATTGGAATAACATTTATTGCATAATGGCTCGCCGTGGGCTCGCACGTCCAACACAACCTACTTCCGACAGCCTTACTCGATCGCTTCAAGTTAGGCCCTCTACGACAGAGCAGGACGGTCCTTCAGTTTGCTGATCGATCTGTCAAGAGGACGAAGGGGTTGCTGAAGGACGTTATCGTCACGATTCAGGGCCTGAAATTCCCCGTGGACTTCGTTGTGTTGGACATGGAGATCCATGAATCCGTGACAGATACCCCCATCATTTTTGGATGCCCGTTCTTGGCCACAGCCAAGGCAGTGTCCAATCATGATAGCAGGAAGGTATACTTTCACGTCGAGGGCGAGAGTATACAAATTGAGACGATCGAGGAGACTAGAGCCAGAGATTCAGCTTGCTCAGAGCCGACTGCAGATTCAGAGCAGATGATAGAGGCAGGGCGAGACATCCACCAGGACTGCGATTTTGTGATTACAGATGACGAGGCAGTTTGGGCTAATCCAGCAGCACAGGCCATCCTCTCACCTTCAGAATTTGCTGATGTAGAGATGCTAGTAGAGGAGAGCTTGGAGAGCGCATTCGTGGTCCAGGATACATCTCAGGTAGCAGAGCCGGTTCCCGATCGTGAGGAAGATTTTGTTTGTGATTCTGATACATATCCCTCGAAGTCAGATATAGACTAGGCAGAGTTTGATAATTTGATACCGTGTCTGACTTCTACAGAGCCTACAGCTAGGGAGGAGGCTGATCCCATGCAGAGCAGAGACACACCAGTAGAGAAGCCTTCACCAGATTCAGATTGCGAGCGAGAGTTCTCATTCTTCCATGCAGATTTGGTCACATTCACTCAGATATTTCAGAGGCCAGATCCGCCAGCACCATGTTGTCTGGAGCTGAAGCCGCTACCGTCATCGCTGAAGTATAGGTTCCTTGCGGGTGAGCATGAGATGTACCCAGTCATTATCTCAGCCGATTTGACTGGAGAGCATGAATTCCGTCTGATGGGGGTTCTTGAAAAGAATCGCAAGGTGATAGGATGGAGCGTAGTCGATCTCTAGGGGATAAGTCCGGCCCTGTGCTCCCACCATATCTATCTCGAGGAGGACGCGAAGCCGTCGCGTGTGTTTCAGCGACGGCTGAAACCGAACCTTCGAGATGTTGTCATGAAGGAGATCTCGAAATGGTGGAGCACCGATTTTATCTACCCCATCTCCGACTCAAATTGGGTCAGTCCATTGAATGTGGTGCCCAAGAAGACGGGCATCACCACAGTTGTTAGTGAGTCTGGAGAGGAGATCGCTACCCGGGTACCCACTTCTTGGCAGGTCTGTGTGGACTACAGACGATTGAAGCATGCTACCAAGAAGGATCATTTCCCGCTGCCTTTTATTGATCATATTATAGAGAGGCTGGCAGGGAAGAGCCATTACTGTTTCTTGGACGAGTACTCTGGATACAATTAGGTGGCCATTGCACCCGAAGACCAGGACAAGACTACCTTCACTTGTCTCTTTGGGACATATGCTTTTAGACAGATGCCCTTTGGATTGTGCAACGCTCTGACGACATTCCAGAGGTGCATGTTGTCCATCTTTTCAGACATGGTGGGGGAGTGCTTGGAGGTCTTCATGGATGACTTTTTGGTCTATAATGATGGATTCGATTCTTGTCTTGACTGCCTAGACCATATCCTCCAGCGATGCATTGAGGTTCACCTTGTTCTTTCATGGGAGAAGAGTCACTTCATGGTGACTCAAGGGATGGTGCTTGGCCATATCATCTCCATCATGGTCAAGGAGGTTGATCTGGCCAAGGTGGATGTCATTAAAAAACTCAATCCACCGTCCAACTTGCGGCAGTTATGGTCTTTTCTGGGGCACGTCGGTTTCTACCAACGATTCATTCATGATTTCTACAGGATTGCCTGGCCGTTGACTGATCTACTGACCAAGGACACTGAATTCATAGTCGATGATAATTGCCTTATGTCATTTGAGACTCTCAAGAGTCTAGTTGTAGAGGCTCCTGTCCTCCAGCCGCCTGATTGGTCTCTCCCATTCGAGATCATGACGGATGCCTCTGATTTTGCCGTAGGGGACGTGCTGGCACAGAGGAGGGATGGAGTGCCATTTGCTATTCACTACGTTAGCCAGACTTTGGATGCCGCTCAACAGAACTACACCGTTACTGAGGACATGTTAGCCGTAGTGTTCGCCCTAGATAAGTTCAGATCTTACATAATTGGATCTAGAGTGACCATTTAAACTGATCATACCGCCATCAAGTACCTCATGGCAAAGAAGGATGCCAAAGTCAGATTGACCAGATGGATCCTTCTACTCCAGGAGTTTGATATAGAGATTAAGGACAAGCCTGGAGTCAAGAATGTGGTAGCGGATCATCTCTCCCGATTGGAGTATCTTCAGGATTCTGAGCAGATCGATCCTATTTGTGAGACCTTCCCAGATTAGGCGGTACTTGCTATCGCCTCTCTCCCATGGTACACCTATATTGTGAACTATCTTGTTGCCAAGAAAGTTCCACAAGATTGGCCCAGGCAGCGACTTGAGACCTTCCTTGCGAAGGCCAAGTTCTACCATTGGGAGGATCCCGTCCTTTATCATGAAGGAGGGGATAGCGTCTGGCGTAGGTGCATTCCTCAGGAGGAGCACCATAGTGTCCTCACTTACTGCCACAAGCTTGAAGTAGGAGGACATCACTCTGGGAGGAGAACAACACAGAAAGTGCTCCAATCCGGCCTATGGTGGCCGACTCTCTTTAAGGACTCTGATGAGTTCATGAAGAGGTGTACTGACTGTCAGAGGATGGGCACTTGTGGATAGCGTGATATGATGTCGATGCAACCCATTCACTTCTGTGAGGTTTTTGACGCATGTGGCATCGATTTCATGGGTCCATTCCCTAAGAGTCAGGGATTCGAGTACATTCGGTTGGCCGTAGATTATGTGAGTTGTTGGGTTGGGGCCATCCCCGTCCGAACCGTAGATGCTAGGACTGTTTGTATATTTTTAAGGAAGAACATCATTTCACGGTTCAGAGTGCCTAGAGTTTTGATATCTGATGGGGGTCTCATTTCGTCAACGACAAGGTAAAGGACCTTGCTAGCGAGTTCAGCATAGACCATCGAGTAGCCACACCGTATCATCCTCAGACCAATGGTCTTGCTGAAGTGTCGAACAAGGAGATCAAGACTATATTGCAGAAGGTCGTCCGCCCTGACCGAAAGGATTTGTCAAAGCTTTTGCACTCGGTCTTGTGGGCATATCGGATGTCCTTCAAGATGCCTTTAGGTACATCTCCCTTTCGCCTCATTTATGGCAAGCCCTGCCATTTACCAGTTAAGCTGAGAAATAAATCACTTTGGGCAATCACAGATATTCTTATGGATCCAATGAGTGTTGGAGATCAGATGAGGGCAGAGTTAGCAGCCCTAGAGGAGCTAGGTGATGCAGCCTTTTCAAGCAGCCTTCAGTATAAGGAGAGAGTGAAGGAGTGGCATGATTCTCATATTAGCCACAAGCAGTTTGAGCCAGGACAGCGAGTATGGTTGTTTGATTCCAGGTTGAGATTATTTCCAGGGAAGCTATAGAGCAAATGGAAGGGACCCTATCTGGTCCGAAAGGTACATGACGATGGGAGTATTGATATATCTGAGTTGTCTTCTGAGAGTACCTTTCGTGTTAAAGGGTTGCAGCTCAAACCATATCTAGATCATGAGCCGCTGATTGTTGACGTTGTCCCTATTCACTTTGCGTGAGATGTGGTCTCTTGACTCACATCTATTGCATCTCATGCCTGATTATCATTGTTCTCCTGACATGTATAGATCCAGTTGTCCATATCACACTATTCTCCAGTCCAACACCCCATTTGTATCTTTGATTATGCTATACTTAGGGTGCACTTTACCCTAAGTATCGGGGGTATGAGACTTTTGATTTCCTTTTGATTCATTTCTACCTCTGTTTTGCTGCCTATACTTAGGGATATTTTACCTTAAGTATAGGGGAGGTAGACCCTGTACATTCTCCACTCGGATTTCCCTTTGTGTACAGCCTGCTATTCTTAAGATTACTTGATCCTAAGTATAGGGGAAACCCCGGAGTTTCTTTTCCATTTCTATTCATTCATTCATCTTTGTATATAACCTTTCTTTTCACTTCCCTATACTAAGCACGAGTTATGTCTTCTTCATTGCTCTTGATTCACTCTAAGGACATCGTTCGAGCTAAGTATAGGGGGTGTCGTATATATTCCATATATACTTTAGCCATAACTCGTACTTTGTGTGAGTGTGTTAATAAATAAAAATGGCTAAAAACACTTAAAAATCCATAAAAATTAAAAATTTTTCGTGTAAATAAGTTTCTTTATTACACATACATAGCTATTTGTACAAAACTATTTTTGTAAAAATGTTTGTAAAAATCTTGTGTGCAAATAGTTTGTAAATATTTTTGATATCAAAATTATGTATATAGTACAAAATTTTTGTAAAATGTTTTGAAAAACAAAAGTTTGCAAAAACCTTGTGTAAATGTGTGTAAATATTTTGCAACTTGCATTCATGCATACATCCATGTTTTCAAATATTTTTCAAAAATTTTGCACATTTGTAAAAGTAGTTAAATATTGCATCTTTGTAAATAACCGTACAGTTTTTCCTGAATCATAGTTGACATTTAAACTAGCCTGGAATTAAATTGAAATATGGAGCTTGGTTAAGATCTTAATCCACCTAATTCTAAGAGGAACCTTATAGGGCTTAGGGTTGAGACTTTTCAGGTCCATGGTGACTTAATTCTTTGAGTCCACTAGGCTATGATCTTATGTCATCTCGATGAGCCTAAGTATAGCACTTAACAACACACACATGACTCTTACAGACAATGGCTTTACTTGGACCAGCACTTTACACCGAGCTCTCTACGGATGAGGTGGTGAGGAGGCAGTCTTCTTTGACTTGGGGTAGCATATGAGGGTAGTACTTCTAGGCGGAACCTCTCTTCTTCTTATAGTGAAGGAAGTGCGTCTCAACTTTGTCTGGTAGCAGTGAGGTCTAACGACATGAGTTGTGTGTTGCAATAAAGCTTCAAAAGAGGGATAGTCTACTGGCTCAAGAGGAAAAACTCCTTATGTATATATGATGCACTTTGTAGATATGTTGTATATATGCTCATAAAAAATGCAAAAAGAAAAAGAACTCCAAAAAAGTGGTGGGTCTGAGAGAAAATGATAATCCCACCGGAGTGTATAGTGCAATAAAGAAAAGCTTGTTATCCATGTTCCATCTCATGTAGTGATGAATCTCCATTTCATCACCTTTATTCTATCATTTTGGCCTTGAAAACCCTAGCTAATGCATGTAAATAACATTAATTTGTCCATAATAGCATTTATGATTTATTATATTTCTTGCACATAAAATAAGGTTTAATGCCAAAATTATAGAATAAAGAGAAAGAAAGAAAAAGGAATAAAATATTGCAAATATTTTATGACCCTAACCCCGAGACCAAGTCCAGAATGGAATTGGTCGACAAGGAATAAAGTAGGGGGAGATAAGGGCCAAAAATACAATAAATACCTCATTTATTCATTCTTGATTTATGTATTTTTGACACCTATTTTGTATCTAAGTATTTAATCATCAAATAAAGAAATTTTGTACATAAAAGTTGTGGATAATAATGTAAATAAAAATACAAAATTGAGTTTGTACAAAAATAATATACAATATACATTTTACACCCAGAATAAAAAGCTAGAAACCAAACTTCACAGACCCATATCTTCCAAATAAAAACTTAAAACATAGCAAAATCACCTCTAATTGTATATAACTTTTCACGAGCTATTTAATGGTGGGTTTTATATTTTTTGGATTTACTAATGCAAAAGTTAGGTTTTGGACCCCTATTGTACATAATACTGATTAAAATATTCAATTTATTCATTACTTATTATTTTTACAAATTCATATTTTTATAATTTTGTAAACATTATCTATAATATAGATGTACATCAAAATCAAAATAAGACTAACAAGAAAATGAAAATAAAATTAAGTTATATAAAAACATAGATGAAACACCTATATGTATATAAATAAAAGGGAATTATTTCTTTAATTATTTTATTCTTTCATATTTTTAGACTACTGTCAATATCATATATATTCTATTGAAAATACAAAACAAAAATAAATACTCATTAAAATGCATTAAAATAAAAAAGAAGTTTATAAAACATAGGCAAAACACCTATACCTATACCTATACAATTCATATACATATTTATTTAAATATGCAAATAAACTCATAAAAATCAAATAAAAGATATTTATACTCACAAAAATAAGTTATAAATTTATAAAATAAGAAAATAAATAATAAAATAATGTATACAAAGTAAAAATAGATATGCACAAAACATAGATGAATATACCTATAAATACACTCATAAAAGTTAACTACTAATAAATCAAGCAAAAAAAAGAAATAAAAATCATATTAAAATACTACATAAAATATTAAACATTTTTTATTTTATACTTGAAAAATAATAAAATCATTTACTATTTTAAATTAATTATTTTTGAATAAAACCTTCTGTTTTGTCCTTTAGCGGCTGATGTGGACCAATCCACGCGCGGCCTTCATTGACCTCTGGTCAACTATCCCATCTGCTGCTCCGAGTCGTCAGACCTGTTGAATCCCCGGTTTTCTTGTATTTTTCATGGGCGTCTCCTCCATCGATCGTACTTGCTTCCTTCACAAGAATTGTTCCTGACACTTTGTACATACACACCAAACCTTGGATCGCTTGTACACACATCAGATCAATGGTTAATCACCGGTCAATAAGGGTGCCCAGAAATGTTTATAAATAACCCAGCTCTTTTTCCTTCGCAAATTCAGTTAATTCTACCCTTCTCCCTTCCTCGTATTTGGTCCTAGGAGCTTCCTTGTGACAGGAGGGATCTCTTTGTGCCTTGAATCGGTCGGAGGAGGTGGGAGTTGCACCCACGGCGGCGCTCCGGCGATCGCCACGCTCCCTGGTTCCCACGAGGTATTTGAGCCCTTTTTTTGCTTTATTAGGTAGATTTTTATTCCAGCATTTATTTTCTGCATTTAGTTTAGTTTTTAGCCCAGTAGTTAGACGTGAATCGGTTGAGTCGTAGTTCGTCGGAGCTCCGCTCCAGCAACAACTCCCGGACGTTCCAGTCATTCTCTGACCCTCGTACCGCCCCCATATCATTCCTTATTGCATTCTCCATCTTCCGCATGCCCCAGATTAACCGGAGCCCACGTGGCTTTGCGAATCAAGGTTTCACCTCCGCCGCTCGCCGGAACCTCGCCGCACCTCTTCATTTTTTGCGCAAAAGCTTCAAACCCCAGATCGAGGGTGAAGCCCTCGAGCCGCTTGTTCTTCCCGTGCAGGTCTTGACTTGAAAGGAGCCCTCTTGGGTTTGATTGATTCCAGGGAGAGGTTCCTGGAGGTCTCCCCCTTCCTCAAGCTCGCCTGACCGATTGGGACCTCCACGAGCCAAGAGGCTACTGTCGATTGACGCGGGATACCTCCAGGAACGTGTAGAGCCACTCGACGTAGATGGTGGAGGCAGAGGCGCCGGCTATTCACGATCGAAGCTCGCTGCGTGCGAGCTTCGTCCCTGTTCTTCCACCTTGCTCCATCACCGTCCGATCAAGACGGAGATCCCAGGCGTAGCAGCAACCGTCGGATGCCAAGTACCAGAGCCGTCAGATCTCACCAGGAGATCTAATCTCGTGCGTTCCACCGCAAACCGGTACCAAGTGTTGGATGGACGCCACGTGGATTAGTGACTGCATCATCATCGTCCGCCAGCGCCTAATAGGGGTAATTTACACCTTTAGCCCCTGTTGTTTTTGTATTTATTGATTAGCCCTGTAAATAATGTTTAACATTTAAAAAAAGTGGATATTTTGTAACTGGACCCTAGGTTTCTTGTATTTACACTTAGGTCCAATCCACGTCACCTCACGTGCGGTCCCACGTGGGTTTGCAAAAATTTCACTGGAACCCCTGTGTGTATGCAAAAATTTCACTGGAACCCCTGTATGTATTTGTATTTCAAAAAAGTCCATTAAATAAAATTTACAGTGTTATATTTTTGTGGAATTTGCATGCAGATCCCTGTACTTTTTGGAATTGCGTTTTGGTCCCTATGTGTGTGCGTCACGTGTAGTCCCACGTGATAGGTAAAATTGCAAGGGCCCCTTGGCAAGTTTTGAAATTTGTATTTGGTCCTGAAACTTTATGTTAACGATCAAAATTTTGATAAATTTGCACAGAACCACATGGGCTTTACTTTATCTGCAAAAATACCCCTGCTAGGGTTGGAATTTCTTTTTGCTTTCCCTTATTATTGCATGCATCTATAAAATTCCAAAACTCACCAAAAAATATCACAGGTTCTTGTTGCATTGTATTATCATGCCATATTTTTATTTTGCATTTTTATTGCATTTTCATATTTATAAAAATTCAAAAACATGCATTTTTGCTACTGTTTGCATTATAAAATCCTAAAAAAGTATAAAAACTTCTTGGCAAATTCCCAAAAAATATATTTTATGTCTTTTAGTGTGTTTGATCTTCTATCCAATAATCACTAAACAATATAAAACAAAACTCCTAAAAATTAGAGAACCCAAAAATCCTTCACAAAAATATTAAAAATCCCAGAAAAATCAGAAAAATACATTATCTGTTTATGAATTTTTTATATCATATTATCTTAGTTTTAAAATTAATTTGAGGAATTTTTGACACTATTTGATTTTTTCATCCTCATTTTAATTTCGGCTAGCAATTTGTTTCACTGTTTACTCGTATTTTTGACTTTAAAAATACCAAAAAAATTAGGAAAAATCTAGAGAAATCACAAAAACATTAGAAAAATATAAAAATCACAAAAATATTTTATTTATCGTATTTTGAGTATTTTCCCTATTTTCATCTCTCTCTTATCTCTCTTCTATTATATATTCTATATGACTTTATATCTTATTTAAAAAAGAAAATATAAAATCATAAAAAATAAAAAAATAAAATTAAAAATAAAAAATTAATTAAAACCAAAAATCAAATAAAAAATAAAATAAAAAACCCACAAAAAAACTTGTGTGCATACATGACTAGCTTGTATATGAATAATTGTAGGCTACCAGTTTTTGCTCTCTGTGGTTCGACCTCTACATACTTAAGCACTATGCATCATTATGGTAGAGTTAATAAATTTGAACTCCACATTTTTGAGATTTAATTTCTTTATTCTTTATTGTGGGTTAATTGCTGATTAATAGGGGTTTTGTGAGCGGTCGCCACAGCGACCTTGTCTCCACCTTGTGTGAGACGTATTTTGGCCCTCGCAAAACCCCGTGTTATCAGATGGCGCAGTTGCCGGGGAGCAATGAGTGTAGCTTACTTTAGTTTGTCATGTTGTAAATACTTGCATGATCTTTTGCTAATATTCATGAATTGCTTCTAAATATTTATTGCCTTGTTTATATTCTGTGATTATTTGTGGTAATACCCTTTTTCTTGCAACTTTGATGCGAGGGTCCGCCATGCGAGGACGATCTTCTAGGAGGCTGGTGCAGCCATGCATGAAGGAGAGTCATGCATGTTTGACCAGCTGGAGCAAGCACCAAGGAAGCAAGAAGAAGGCTTAGCTAGTTTTTTTTTAAAATGTAATTTTATGAGAGAGAGAGAGATAATTTTGGCATGTAATAATATGGACTCTACTCTTCCCAACGAGGTCCAGTGCCCGGGTGTCTGTTCACATGGGGGCCTCGTCGCGGCTTTTTTGTGTTTTCCCGCTTTCTTTTCTTTGTTTCCCGCGATTTTGAGCTTTTCGCCTTTTCTTTATTTTGTTTTGTGTGCATGGATCCCCTAGACTTAGGTTTCTTGACTAGGTAGCTAGGTCCACACATTAATAAGAATGCTTGTTCCTGTAGTCTCTTACGTATGGATTTAGTCAAACTTAATTGGTTCTTCACGATTAATAGCAGCTAATGTTTAGGGTGATTTTGTCGCTTGCACACCGTCATGTAGTTAGGTTTAAAAATTTTCTGTTCTACATACCGCATGGAGAGAGCTGGGATGCACTGTAAGTCTTCTAACTCAGCATGCATCATTCAATTCAATGGTGAGATTTCCATCATGGAACCAACTTGCACAGCTTTTCTGCTATCTCCCTCTGATTTTGAGCACCTAGGACATAAATGAAAATATACAAAAACGTTAATAGATGGTATGAAAACAGACTCAAAAAAGTGAAAATCTAACAAACTAAAACAAGGGGACTGCTAAATAAATTTTGACCTTAAATAAAACTTGTAATGGACTATCATTGTACTGGGTTCATAAAGCCCTTATTGTTTTCAGGTACCTTCAGAGGGGGACCAAAACCCCACTCCCATGAGCGAGGC
Source organism: Ottelia alismoides (assembly GCA_037367405.1). Taxonomy (NCBI): domain Eukaryota; kingdom Viridiplantae; phylum Streptophyta; class Magnoliopsida; order Alismatales; family Hydrocharitaceae; genus Ottelia; species Ottelia alismoides. The sequence continues at coordinate 500,522 of JAZKJV010007150.1, forward strand.
ACGTCCCAAAAGGAATAGAGCCAAAATCCCAGTCTGCAACTGCCTTGTGTATCGGCTGGATTTCCGAAGTATTGGCGCTTCTATCACACATGACCGAGTAGGTCCTTGTCAGCGATGGTGTTCTCGCCTTGTGTGGAACATCGACATGGTCTGAAGTACTGAGCATAGGCCATGCCTTCACGGGGGTGTCTGTCTCATCGGTTTGCGTCCGAGTAGGTTCTTGCACGCTCACGGGTGATTTCATTCCGAGCAAGAACCGAAGTATTGGTTTCACCTATCGGCTTCCTCTCTCTATTTCTTTGGCTGAGTAGGGATCCAGGAAAGGTTACAAGGACCTCAAAAAGTACAGACTACAGGTTACAAAGGAGGAGGACAAGTACGAGATTCTTTTCTGGCAGTACTCTCTCTCCTATAGGGTTAGCGTGCTAAGGACTTGTTAAAAGATATGCCTGAAATAACAACTCTAAAACTGAAAAGATAATAAATAGCCGAACCTTCACGGCTACACATGGCGTGAGTTGGTGAACCCAATTTTGTATTGCGTTTGTATGGATCTAGATTAAGGTTCAAAGATCAAGTCCCGTGCCTTTGCAAAAATTTTGTTGTATCATTCTCCTTTGACCCCTGCTAGTCGAGCCTTTCTACTATTTTGCACTCCTTTCTATTCCTCGTTGACCATCGTATCCTTCTTCCAACATACAATCCTCCTTTTGCTTCGCGAAGTCGATCCATGGATGGTTTCTGTTGGGATCCCGTCGACATCCACATCAATTCCATAGACTCAACTTCGCCAATAAATTCGAGGCAATTCCCGAGAACCCTACCCAGACTTTGTGGATCAATCTCCAGACTCCTCGTCTTCTACCTTTCTTTTGATCATCCAATAAACCAGGATCACTTTTGTCCCACTTCCGCTGTTATAAATGGAAGTCGATCACAATCCATATCCTTTTCCATTCATAACACTCTGGAATTGATCTTGATTCCAAAACCATCATGACAGCTGAATAAGATTGCAAGTGGTCTAATTAGGATTCTCCCATTCTGTAGATAGAATACAGACCAAGCCCTGGATCCTAATCCTGAATTCATTTCGTCAGACTCAGACCCTGACATGGATCCTCAAGGAAAGGGCAAGGGTCAGCAGCCACCCTAGCCAGAGCAAGGACAGATGCCTGATCAGAATCAGGTTAATGCACAACTGTTGGCATCCATCCAAGCTATCCAACAGCAGCTGACAGAGCAGGCCCTAGCACAGACTGCATTTCAAGAAATGCTTAATGATGTAATGAACAGACCTGGAGGGGGAGGTGGTAATCCTCCGGATGACGAGGAAGAGCCGGAACCTGGGAGACCCAAACCTACACTGAAGGAGACCTATAATCCTGGAGACATCCAGATGACCGAGTGGATCCCCATTCCACCGCTGCATGCTCACTTTGAGCTAAATCCCCAGTTCCTCACTCTTCTTCAATCTTTCCATGGAAACACCAGTGAAGAGCCGTACATCCACCTGCAGCAGTTCTCACGCATCTGCCGTACTACTCACTTCCCCAACGTCCCTTTGGACATTGTCAAAATTATGGCAATTCCCTTCATCCTGCAAGACAAGGACCTCTACTGGGTTAACCATTTGGGGAAGGTTGTAATTACCTGGGAGGAACTGAAGTCATCCTTCTTGCATAAAATTTACCCTCTCGGTCGGCTCAACCAGATGCGAGCACGTATCAGCAATTTCTCTCAAGGAGTGCACGAATCCATAGATGAAGCCTGGGAGAGATTCACCGATCTGCAGTGAAGGATAATGTTAGATCCTCAAGCGCATCACGGAAGCGTGAGTGTCGTATCGAATACGACGAGGAGCGACTAGTCGCACTAGTTGCTCGATGCAGCGGAATTTAAAAAATTTTCATACGACGAAACCACATGATCCAAGAACACTTCTCGGATTGTTTCGTATAAACCACAAACAAGTAATAGGATTACCTCTTGAAGCGTGGTTGCGATCGAGTCTCTAAACGAAGAGACCTCCTGTCTCAAGTCCGATCCGACGGAGGAGACGCTTGCGAGCACGGGGATGAACCGCGTGCTTCTCGCAATCCATGTTGATGATCCAAGCAGAAGATCTCCTGATCTCGACACACAAGATCCGACGTCTTCTTCACGAGCGAGGCGCACCGAAGGAGACGGAGATCCACGAGCAAACCATCGGGCAACATAACGACGACGCCACGGCGATGGAGAACCTCTCTAGGGCATCCATGGTGGACGACCATGAGAGGGAGAGATAGGGCTGTCGTGTAGAGAGAAAGAGAGAGAGAGAGAGTTTGCTCCAATATTGCATGTAAATAGAGAGCATGGTATGCCTCTCTATTTATAGGGTTTTGGGATCCATGGATCTCAATCCATGGGACAAATAAAATCAATGGATGAGATTGATTTATGTCAATCCAATGGTCAAGATTATTGTTGGTAAAAACCAACAACTTGTGATTTAATTTTGATAAAATATATTTGATAAATCAAATAAATATTAATACCAAATTAAATCAATCAAATAAGGAGAGAAAATACAAAGGAGATCAACCTTCCCCTTTAGAGGGCAATCTCATGGATTCCCATGAGATTGCACATCTCCTTGATTTTCTCTCTACTTATTTTCCAACAACTATTTATTGGGATTTTTATTCACCAAAATAATTCTCAATTAAATTAGGGAATATTGCAATCTTGACATTGGAATATTGTGAATCATATTCACAACCCAAAACAAAATGTAATTTACATTTTCAATTAATTAGACAATGTGTATCCAATACACATTAATAATTAATCTACTAATATAAATTATATTTTAACTCTCTCTAATACATTATAAATCACATTTATAATATATTATGAATAATTGGATATTACTATCCACATTATTCTTATCCATAATAATTAAATCACATTTGATTATATTGGATAACTTATTCTCATGTGCTCAAATAATATGAATCACATTCATATTATTTACATCTTTAATAATCAAATCACATTTAATTATCTAAGATAACTCTCCTTATAATATGAATCAAATTCATATTATTCATGATAATTAAATCACATTTAATTATCCATTTTCTCAATGCTCGGTTACATATATCAACAATAGAATTATCCATGAACTCTTTCCAGGATAATGCGCTTTCTCCACGAATACTTGGAGATAAGGACATGGCGATTGTATTGTTCCACGTATAGTGACATTGATATTGAGATCATATCTCAAATCCAGATCGCGTGCCTCCCATAGATGCTTGATTAAATCAAGACTGCAAATCTAATCTTCTCATTGCATCTAAACCACATTTAGATCAATGTCCAACATTTGGACTAAGATCAGATTACTTCTCTACTGAGAGGAGTCACTAAAATCCAGACCCGTTTCATCACTCCCTAGGAATGGAAGCGTCATGGTTATACAATCGTTTATGACCACATCACCCCCAAGTATTCCCAATACCTGTACATCCTGCATACTGGAAGACTCAGAATAAACCCGAAGTATTAGATCAACTTTATACTCTCTACTTCCGGGTTTTATCAGTAAGTTTCTCATTCGATCATTGGGAGTCGGTATCGATCATACACTTTCCAAAAACACATATCATACCTAGGTCTTGATCATATACTTTCCAAAAGTATATATCAAACCTACAAATTCAGTCAAGCTTCCAAAGCGAGACGACCATGCGCATGGAATTTGATTCTTCCCAATATCTCATGAGTGAGCTCATGTCTTCCAGTTCAGTAACTGAACCTGTATGATCCCTTTGAGAGATCGTATTACTCATATGCCCTTATATGCACACCAGCGCGCCGGTGTATAGACCTTGATTAGGTCATCAACCTATTGGTCTGCCAAATGTACATACTTAGACATATAGTAACATATCTATCTCCGGTCAGAGGATGTGTGCCTGTATCGTGACAGCATACGATATAGGACTTTGGTTATCTCTATCTCGTTAAGTCAACTCTTTGACCTAACTAATCTGACACCTCCGAATCTCTATTCCTATGCAGAGGACCTGCATCAAGAGGTCGGTCAGATATCAGCCTAAATGAGATAGGATGGCCATTTCCTACTCAGGCTGGAGATCATCTCTTAACAATCATTTGACGGTGCTTGATGAGTCCTCAATCTAACTCATTAGATATTCATCCAAGCACCAGCCTCTATGATTCAATAATTGAATCAACAGCTGTATGATCATTAAGATGGCCATAATGCATAACCCTAATTGTACTAAGGGACCTATTATGCAAATTATGTACTCTTTATTTCAGATTAAGGAGTGAATTGCAATAACATTTATTGCATAATGGCTCGCCGTGGGCTCGCATGTCCAACAATCTCCCACTAGCCCAATGAGCCATTAATGGGCTAATCATTTAAACCCACACTCATGTGACAATCATAGGCTATATAGAAAATAGCTAGGTAAGCTGATCAGTCACTCCGTTCCCAAGAGACTATGCCAAGTCCTTTTACGGCACTTGCATATCTCCTAGTAATAGTGCTCGCATCCAATGCGAATGTTGCATCTCATGCAACCGATACTCAATTTTGTTGGTTATAGTGTCCTTGACACTACATCTTATTAATTATCATAACCAGTATTCCCATAATCCTTATTAGAATACCTTCATTCCTGGAGATCTCTATCTCCTAAGGTATCTACAGTTAAGACCCTTATAGATCACTATCTACAAGGTCTTAAACCTTTGAAGATAAGACTTTGAGATCACTATCTCTAAGTTTCATCATCTTTGAAGATATTGTTATTACTGCAACTAAGTGTTTTATTTCCAGAGTAGGATTAGTAATAGTTTACTACTCCCACTGCATGGCAGACATCTGGCTCTTGTACACATCTAGCATATACCCAGCTTCTCATAACTGATGCACAAGTGCAAGCAGTTCTAGCATTCACTTCCTCAACTCTTTGAGGTGCTATCCCTTTAGACAGGTCACTGCCACATCTTAAGGGAAGGAAGCCTTTCTTGGAATTTTTCCAGAAAATGGAATAAGTCCAAGGTGTACTACTAATGTGACAGTCCCAATACCCTCTTCTCTTTGCTTCTGAACGACTTCAGAATTAAGATCTAAGAGGTATCCTTGAGATCGTATCTCAAGGTATGGAACAACCAAATTATAAAACACTTATTATTTATTCTTATATCATTCCAAATGATTAGGATAATATCTACATTTAGCACGATGAATACAATGGCACTCCCACTAAGCTTCACATGGTTCATCAAGATTTTATCTAAAATCATAACATTTACAATTTCATCAAATCTTATGTTCCAAATACAAGAAGCTTATTTGAGTCCAAAGATTGAGTTCTTTGGCTTGCACACCTTGCTTTCCTCAACCATGAAGCCCTGGGGCTACTTCATATGAATATCCTCAGAGAGGTATTCATAGAGGAATGCAATCTTGACTCACATCATGAAGATGTCATAGTCAAGTTGTGTAGCTATAGTTAGCAATATTCTGATGAGTTAAAGCAAGGTCACTGGAGAGCAAGTCTCATCGTAAGCGATGTCTTCTCTTCGGTGTGTAGCTCATGGCTACGAACCGTGCTTTGAAGGTCTCTACCTTCTCATCAGGTTCCCTCTTTCTCTTGAAGATCCATTTACACCTTAATGGGTCTGACCCATATAGGTGGATCCTCGAGGGTCCATATACAACATTTGTATATGAAGTCTACATTAGACTTTTATTGCCAACATCCATCTTTCCATGTCATGATCCTCAGGAACTTCATCACATGAAGTCCGATCATTTTCACATGGAATACATCCTCAAGCTTATTTGAAGAAGTATTAGTGTTTCATCTTCAATTATTCTTTTAGTTTCTGATTTCAGGAGCCTCATTATCTTCTCAAGATTTAAATGAGTTCCTTTACTTCATTTTATCTTGATTCTTAAGAGAGTCATCCTCCAAGAATCACATTCTCAGATATGAGATCTTTTAAGAATCTCAAGGTCATAAAGTAGGTATACAATACCATCCTTTATTTTCCTAATGAAGTAGCACTCTCTAGTGCTAGATTCCAGCTTACATGCATGAAACCTTATTAAGTATATAATGTAGTCTCTACTACATATACACCTTTGGAAACTAAGAGATAATTATGCTAGGATTAATCATTGACTAAATCATGTCACACATGATTAATTGTATCTCCCTAAAACTCCATTGAGTTCAGGTTCATTAGGAGGATTGAGATAGGAATGATATTCATATCTCCATAAGGTATTTCTTGAATTCATCTAATAGGTACAGACTACCTTGGTTAGATCAAATTCATTTCATCTTCCTTCAAACTTTGGTTCTAAACCAAAATTGTGAAATCTTTGAACATTTTACTTTGAATATAATATTCACAAGTATGTGAGATTTGAATCTTTACACAATCTAAAGTTTCATGTCTTACTAGTCCATTGATCTCATCAACAGACATATGTCCAAAACTTGGTGCTAGATCATTGTCAAATGATCTTCATCCTTCTATTGATCTTTTAAAGGTTTAATTTTCAGTATTAGAAATCCTAATGAACCATTCATTAATTTTCTAATTCAATAGTGTCCACTAGATTTTAGATTACTATCTGAAATATCTCCATCATAAGTCTTTATGACAGATTTATTACAGAATTCATGTTTATAGCCAACAGAAATAAACAATGAGTGTATTCTAATATCTAGGTCATAGAGACATTCTCTAAGACTAAGGGCTCCTACTGAAAATATGAAGTCTATTTATCCAATGGAAATTGTTGCAACACTTGCATCACTTTCAACATGGATGACCAATAAACCATAAGATCAATTTTTTTTTAATATTCTAATACATATGCAACCAATTGCAAGTGTTATTAGAAGAATGAGATACAATTATTAGACTTTACCTTATCAAATAAGTAAGTCAATTTCAATGATTATATGTAGGCTATTCTGATATATTATCCGATTCCTTCTCTAAGGATTCTAGATAGATTTGATAGTCATACTATCAACACATCAACATATTGCAGTATTGGCATTCATCCAACTCTTTGGATGTCATGTGGAAGTCATAGAAGTACAGTCAACTCTTTGATTATACTTCTTGCTTGGGTCCAACCCATGCTTCCACTGCGCTCCCTTTATCTATAAACAACCATTGCTTAAGACTAAGGACCTCTTATGTTAAATTCAAAAGAATTTAATGTAAGAGCATTTCGGCATTTATACATGCTTCACCCAATTCATACAATATGAATATTATGAAGCTTCATGAATGACTAGAGTATAGACAGTAGAATGATGACACTCATCATCTACATCCATCTAAACTCTTAAAACATAGGTTCAGGTAGGTATTCAAATAATTTGAATACATCATCTCTTATAGAGCTACCATTCTACATGATGCAAAGAACCATGCCATTCATAATTAAATGTCAAGAGCACATATGTATGCCAGAAAATCTTTATTGATTTTATAAGGATTATTTGATAATCACGATCATCATCGACATGTCACTTCCAAAGTACATTCAATGAGATCAAGACTTATAGAGACATACAAACCCTAGGGTTTTAGTCCTATTGTGTTATTTAATTATCACTTCTCATTATTATGAGGAAACTTGCACATTGCAACCACATACATTATGTGTTCAATTGCAAGTACAATATCTGGATCAAGGGTCCAATCCATGATATTCTACTGGTTATTATTGAGTATAACATTGAGTGGGTTTAATGAAGGATTATCTGAAATAAGAAATTAGCATAAGGGTATATATTTATATATATACATGTTTTACTTTGATTTAGGAATTTTTATATCAAAGTTGTCTTGCCATGTCAACAATGAAAGTTCATTCCCTTAATCACTTTCAATGTAAGAGATATACTTACCATCATATCTCAAGCAAGATCTGGGATCTCCTTCCTTATCTTTGTTGCATCCCAATAATATGAGAACCTACAACTCGGATAAAAAGAAGCGGGAACACATTCCGCCTTGCAAGTCCAACTTGCATCTCCCAATTCGGTCTTTAACACCCGGACCCACCACCCCTAAGGTGATGTTGACCCGTCATTAATTGAACCAACCGTCGACAGGAATACAACTCGCTATGCGCAATCCAATATCGCCCCAATAATATGAGGACCCGATATTGGGGTCACTACGGATACGTCCTTACTCTTTCGAGAAGCGACGAGCCCGATCCAAATGGATCATATGTAGGAGCTGTCACTTCGGACAGGCGTCTCCCATATATAATATCTGGCGACGAAACCCTTCGCCTTTACGGGAGACCATGGATGTCACTTATGTGATCCTCCATATCATATTCAAATTCTAATTAATTATCATGAATCATATTCACATAATTAATTCTTCCAAGGGAATTATCAACTCTAATCATATTAGAGTATAATTGGACATAATCAATTCAATCATATTAAATTAATTATCAATCTAATTCAATCAATCAAACTTGATTGTTATGCTTGAATATATATGGTATTATTCTCAAAGTACGTATTAATTCGTATTTTAATAATTAGAAAAATACAACTTAATCCCTCGGACATTATCCAGGCCCTACCCGCTGTCATGGCCAGTACCGGCGGGAGTGGGACGGACCACATATGTTGCAACCCGCTACCCCAGCGATCCCCGACTAGACACCATATCCGCCTTGGGAAAGGATAATGCCAAATTGATTAATTTGTACTTGAGATGATCATCGGTTCTTCAACCGAAATTACACCATATAGTAATTAAAACAATTTTGATTATAAGGAAATTTGCTAGACAAATTCCCAATCCTTTTCAAGCAAGGAGTTTGTTGATTGTGTTTCCAATTATGATCTAGATCAAATCTAATCAATTAATTGGTTGAGGCCAAGTCAACTAAGGAAATAATCATTTTCCAATATTTCTCAAATATTTTCCATAATTATTTATTTGAAATTAACAATTAATTTTATTAATTGACAATCACATGGTTCTTGATTAGGAAAGTAATTTCAGCAGTGACCCCTACTTACTAAAATTAGCATATCTCAATCAATTTAAATCCAAATTAAGAAAAGTAAGTTTCCATAGTTTGCTAACTTGATTTACAACAAAACCTATGTGATTTGCATGCATTTCGAGGCGTCTCTAAACAGTAATTAACTCCTTAATTACGTTAAGATTCGCAGTTCCTGTAACAGTGAATACATGTTCATTAAAACAACCATATCTAGAGAAAACGAAATCCGATTTACGCAAACTCAGATCCTATGGTTTCCTTATTTAATGGGGAACAAAATCCAAGTAAATAATTCGTGCTTAAACATTTTAAACATGGCCGAAATTATTTACTAAACAGATCTGCGAAATCAAATGCGATAAAAACTTTCGCGACTCGGTTAGCGAATCATATTCTAAACCGTCGACCTAAGGCTCTGATACCACTTGAAGGATATGGTTAGATCCTCAAGCGCATCACAGAAGCGTGAGCGTCGTATCGAATACGACGAGGAGTGACTACTCGCACTAGTTGCTCGATGCAGCGGAATTTAAAAAATTTTCATACGACGAAACCACATGATCCAAGAACACTTCTCGGATCGTTTCGTATAAACCAAAAACAAGTAATAGGATTACCTCTTGAAGCGTGGTTGCGATCGAGTCTCTAAACGAAGAGACCTCCTGTCTCATGTCCGATCCGACGGAGGAGACGCTTGCGAGCGCGGGGATGAACCGCGTGCTTCTCGCAATCCTTGTTGATGATCCAAGCGGTAGATCTCCTGATCTCGACACACGAGATCCGACGTCTTCTTCACGAGCGAGGCGCACCGAAGGAGACGGAGATCCACGAGTAAACCATCGGGCAGCATAACGACGACGCCGCGGCGATGGAGAACCTCTCTAGGGCATCCATGGTGGACGGCCATGAGAGGGAGAGATAGGGCTGTCGTGTAGAGAGAAAGAGAGAGAGAGTTTGCTCCAATATTGCATGTAAATAGAGAGCATGGTATGCCTCTCTATTTATAGGGTTTTGGGATCCATGGATCTCAATCCATGGGACATATAAAATGAATGGATGAGATTGATTTATGTCAATCCAATGGTCAAGATTATTGTTGGTAAAAACCAACAACTTGTGATTTAATTTTGATAAAATATATTTGATAAATCAAATAAATATTAATACCAAATTAAATCAATCAAATAAGGAGAGAAAATACAAAGGAGATCAACCTTCCCCTTTAGAGGGCAATCTCATGGATTCCCATGAGATTACACATCTCCTTGATTTTCTCTCTACTTATTTTCCAACAACTATTTGTTGGGATTTTTACTCACCAAAATAATTCTCAATTAAATTTGAGAATATTGCAATCTTGACATTGGAATATTGTGAATCATATTCACAACCCAAAACAAGATGTAATTTACATTTTCAATTAATTAGACAATGTGTATCCAATACACATTAATAATTAATCTACTAATATAAATTATATTTTAACTCTCTCTAATACATTATAAATCACATTTATAATATATTATGAATAATTGGATATTACTATCCACATTATTCTTATCCATAATAATTAAATCACATTTGATTATATTGGATAACTTATTCTCATGTGCTCAAATAATATGGATCACATTCATATTATTTACATCTTTGATAATCAAATCACATTTAATTATCTAAGATAACTCTCCTTATAATATGAATCAAATTCATATTATCATGATAATTAAATCACATTTAATTATCCATTTTCTCAATGCTCGGATACATATATCAACAATAGAATTATCCATGAACTCTTTCCAGGATAATGCGCTTTCTCCGCGAATACTTGGAGATAAGGACAGGGCGATTGTATTGTTCCACGTATAGTGACATGGATATTGAGATCATATCTCAAATCCAGATCGCGTGCCTCCCATAGATGCTTGATTAAATCAAGACCGCAAATCTAATCTTCTCATTGCATCTGAATCACATTCAGATCAATGTCCAACATTTGGACTAAGATCAGATTACTTCTCTACTGAGAGGAGTCACTAAAATCCAGACCCGTTTCATCACTCCCTAGGAATGGAAGCGTCATGGTTATACAATCGTTTATGATCACATCACCCTCAGGTATTCCCAATACCTGTACATCCTGCATACTGGAAGACTCAGAATAAACCCGAAGTATTAGATCAACTTTATACTGTCTACTTCAGGGTTTTATCAGTAAGTTTCTCATTCGATCATTGGGAGTCGGTATCGATCATACACTTTCCAAAAACATATATCATACCTAGGTCTTGATCATATACTTTCCAAAAGTATATATCAAACCTACAAATTAAGTCAAGCTTCCAAAGCGAGACGACCATGCGCATGGAATATGATTCTTCCCAATATCTCATGAGTGAGCTCATGTCTTCCGGTTCAGTAACTGAACCTGTATGATCCCTTTGAGAGATCGTATTACTCATATGCCCTTATATGCACACCAGCATGCCGGTGTATAGACCTTGATTAGGTCATCAACCTATTGGTCTGCCAAATGTACATACTTAGACATATAATAACACATCTGTCTCCGGTCAGAGGATGTGTGCCTGTATCGTGATAGCATACGATATAGGACTTTGGTTATCTCGATCTCGTTAAGTCAACTCTTTGACCTAACTAATCTGACACCTCCAAATCTCTATTCCTATGCAGAGGATCTGCATCAAGAGGTCGGTCAGATATCAGCCTAAATGAGATAGGATTGCCATTTCCTACTCAGGCTGGAGATCATCTCTTAACAATCATTTGACGGTGCTTGATGAGTCCTCAATCTAACTCATTAGATATTCATCCAAGCACCAGCCTCTATGATTCAATAATTGAATCAACAGCTGTATGATCATTAAGATGGCCATAATGCATAACCCTAATTGTACTAAGGGACCTATTATGTAAATTATGTACTCTTTATTTCAGATTAAGGAGTGAATTGCAATAACATTTATTGCATAATGGCTCGTCGTGGGCTCGCATGTCCAACATGCAGGAGAAATGCCCCCATCATGAGATCCCGAAGACTAGCTTGGTCCAAATTTTTTTTGGGGGCCTGAACATCGAAAGCCAAAGGCTCGTTGACACAACATGTAGGGGCTCACATTTCAATAAGGATGAAGATGTAGTCTGACAAATCTTTGAAGAAATGGCTGAAGGAGAGGCCGCCCTCTCTTCATCAAAAGCATACCAAAAGCAGCCCCAGATCCTCTAGAAACAAGTGCACTTGGCAGCGTCACGCGAGGCGGAGAGAGATGAGAGCTCCAACCTCAACATCATCGAGGGCCATCTCTCGAAGGTTGATATCATCGAGAAACGATCATAAGACTTAGAAAAAATTGCTATGATCGAGAAGATGACTCAAAACCTTGACAAACTAGATCAGATCACCAAACAGTTAGAACTGCTGGTGGGCACCATCAACTTTGTCCAGTCGGCAGCACCATCAGAAGCTCCAGCTGAGAAAAAGGACGATCTACCACCGCCGCATCAGCCTCAGCCGAGCCAGCAGCCACCGATGGTCCATCACGTATACTACGTGCAAACGCCTGACCAGGGCTAGCCGCAGCAACAGATGGTTGTGTACCAACAAGATTTTGTAACAGGATCCGATCCAGTCTTCCCACCACCACCCCTGATTCAAGAAGTCAACGAGGTTTGGAGCAATGAAGCACAATTGACCCGTCCTATGGGACAACCTCAGGGTCAGCTACCAGCCAACCAGCAATACCACCAACCTCAGTGTGGCCAATTTGGGCAGTCCTCACAGCCGCCGCCACAGTATCAACAACCTCCCTCATATGCAAATCAATGGAGGCAGAATCAGCATTATCATCAGTCGCAATACCGCCAGCCATAGCCTTTCCATCAGTATGCGGCCGCTCCACCTCAGTAGTACCAACAGTATCCCCCTTCCTCTTACTAGTAGTTTCAGCTTCCTGCACCACCCCAACACCACCAACAACAGTCTCAGCACCAACACATGCAGCAACAGTGTGGTCTGCACGCTGAATCTACTGAGGCAAATCATGTGAACCCGACCATGGATTGCTTGGCCCAACTCGTCAAAGAGCTAGCAGATATGACCAAGAGGCTCGACGATCTGACCGCCACCAAGACCACTATCCCAGCTTAGGTCGAGGCCAAACCCAATAGCTTTAAAAAGAAAGAGCAGGTAGAATGTGATGTCCTGTCTAAGTTTGTAGAGTCAAAAAATGATAATATTGTTTGTTCTAATGCTGTCACTCTCAGGAACGGTAGGGCCTTGCCTCCGCATGCTATCAAGAATGGGGAAAATAAAGAACCAGGTGAATCGTCATCTTCTGCATCAGTCGTGCCAGCTACGGGGATGGGTGAGGAGGAAGAAGAAGGAGAAGCCATCCCAACAGTCATGCAACGCCAGCACCCTCAGCAAAAACCATGGACTGAAATTTCGTGATATTTCACCGAAATTTCGACGAAATTTCAGTTTCGATGGGTATCGGGTCTCGAAACTACACTGTATATCGATTTCCAAGGTTTCAGTCGAAATATCGCGAGATATCGCCGATATCACGGCTCGTCTCGATATCTCGGCCGACATATGGAATCTTTGAATAAAAAATTCAGGCAAAGGTCGAAATATACCGAAATATCGGCCGAAACCTCTCCATTTCGCCCGACTTCGTGCAGAGGCTGCTCCTTCATCTTCCAAGACCTTCTTCCTTTGAGGTAAGCCAAATTATGATAAATCTTCTTCAAATTCATTATTTTTTTAGGGATTTCACTGTTATGATGTTGATATAGCTTGCCATGGTGTTTAATTTGAGAGATTTCCCCAAAAATAGGTATAAATTTGGAGAAGAAAATTGGGGCTTTTGTGTTTTTTTACACAATAATGCTAGCTATGATGATTGTATCGTAGATCTGAAGTTAACATCAAGTAAAACATTGTTGGAGAACATTTTCTTGGATCTATGTTAGAGGAAATTGGGGCTTTTGAGGTTTAATGTGGAACGATACTGAGTTGTGGTATTATATATTCGGATCTTGAGTTTTGGAAGTAGAAATCATAGTCAGGAAAATTTTTTGGATTTTTAAAATTTAAAAATATAGGAAATCCGAAAATCATTTGTTAAATATTTACGTTTTTGTTCATATTTTATGTCAATTACGTAGTCTTTCTTGAAAATGGTCCCCTAATTTGTAGATCTATGATCCTAATGTATAGATCCAAGGACTTTTTTCAGTAAATCGGAAAAGTAGGTGTTAGAAAAATTAAATATATAATAATTCCGAAATTTAAAAAATAAAATAATTTGCATATTCATAAGCAGTTGCATTGTATGCGGAGTTAATGTTTGTTCTTGATTTTCCTCGCAGATTTCGACGTTCATATTCACCATGGCACATTCTGCCACATTCTGGTTTCGGTTCCGGTTCTTAATTTGCATATTCACCATGTCACATTCTGGTTCCGGTTCTGGATCTGACAGTTCTATGATCAGATGGAAGAATTCAGTGGGGACATTGGCTGGAGGTATGCGTCCGCTCCTGATGGAAATAAGGCGAAGCCGCAATGCAATTTCTGTGGGAAGAAGTTGGGAGGAGGCGAGATCACAAGGATGAAGCAACATCTTGTTGGCAACAACAAGAATGTTGCCAAGTGCACGCGTTGTCCCAAAGATGTGAGGGACAAGGTCAAGGCGAGCTTGGACAGAAAGAAGGAAAAGGAGACGGAGAGAGTAAGAAGGAAGAACAAATGAAGGAGTTCATGTTCGAGAAAGAATTCAACGTCATTTCTGATTCAGATGACGATGATTTTGTGTACCCCATCGACATTCTAAATGCATCAGAGAGGAGGGCATACAGAAGGGCTACACAAGAATCATTGAGGAGCGAGTTCGAGAGGAGAGAACTCGGTGGTGCACGGGGCAACTTCTATGGTGCAGCTGGGAGTGGGAGTGGTTTTGGAGGCGCACCAGTACCACCACCCACCAAGAAACATAAGGGGAAGGGAATTGAGCCCTTCTTGACGAGGAGCAGATCCATGCAATACAAGGCAAGCAAGGATCCGAGGCAGAAAACAGTGAAGGGAATGTTCACCAATGCACGAGAAAGGGTGGGAAAAGCTATCAGCAAGCTCTTCTTTGGGGAGAGCATTCCTGCCAACATTGCAGGCGGGCCATTCTTGCAGCATGCCATTGATGAGATCGCTGCAGCGGGAACGGGAGTGAAGGCTCCTACATCCTACGAGATCATGAACAAATATCTGGGGATGGAGAAAGAGGAAATGAATGAGTACATCGCCGAGTTGAGGAGGAGATGGCCAGAGTATGGGGTGACATTGATGTGCGATGGGTGGATGAGCTACACAAGGAAGCAGATCATCAACTTCCTTGTTTATTGCGATGGGAAGACAATTTTCTTGAAATCTGTTGATGCATCTGAGCATGTGAAGGACCACATGTACCTTCTGAAGTTGATGAAGGACGTTATAAAGGAGGTTGGGAAAGAGCACATTGTGCAAATTGTGACAGATAACGACAACAACTTCAAGAAGGCTGGTGAAACAATTATGAAGTCCAACAGCTACGGAATTTTCTGGACACCGTGTGCTGCGCATTGCATTGACTTGATCCTTAAGGATTTCAGCAAGTGGAAGCTCGTCTCAAGGGTGGTGGAGAAAGCACGAATGATCACCACATTCATCTACAACCACAGCAAAGTGTTGGCACTAATGAGGCGGATGTGCAATGGGGAGTTGGTGAGGCCTTGCATCACATGCTTTGCAACCAATTTTATAGTGTTGCAAAGCCTCAAGCAACATAAGAGGGTTTGAAAACCATGTGTTGCCAGGGTAAGTGGTTCGAGATACCTGAAGTTCGGATTGAAGGAGGACGGAAGGTGGAGATATTGATCAATGATATCTCCTTTCGGGATGACGTGACTCGGGTCACGAGGATCATGGATCCAGTTGTATCTGCATTGCGGATCGTGGATGGTGAGAAGAAGCCCACCATGGGAGTCATCTACGAGGCAATGCACTGCATGAGAGAGAAGGTCAAAGAAGCAGTTGGGAAGGGATCGAAAGCATGGTTGGACATCATAGACGAGCGATGGTCCAAGATGCTCTCACATCCTCTTCACAAGGCCGGTATGTATTATGTAAAAATGGTTTTTTTAATTATTTAAATTTCTATAGTTGGTTGTTGGACATAATAAATGAGCTTATTACTTTTTGTGCAGCTTATTACTTCAATCCTAAGTACCACTACAAGAATGGACTTGGTACAAATGGTGACCTTCTATCAGCCGTACAGATTGTGGTGGAGAAGCTCGTCAAGGACGAGAAGTTATAGATCATGTGCATGAATGAGGTACTATCCTCAATTTCTACCTAAATTTGGAGTCACAAGATATTTGGGTTGAACCTATTTGTGCGTTGTGCAGGTTAAGTAATACTGAGATGCATTAGGTTCCTTTGGTCGGATTACTGCGGTCAACGGTCGTGGCAATACTCTTCCTGGTAGGGACGGAGGCAAATAAAACCATTACATGTGTGTACATTTATTTGTACTTATGATTTCTGTCTTTTCCTTTTTTTTGCAGCCGAATGGTGGATGTTATACGGGATGGAAGCTCCCAACCTTCGAAGTGTGGCAGTGAAACTGTTGTCTCAAACCGCATCTGCTGGCAGTTGTGAGAGGAACTGGAGCACGTTCAATTTGATACATTCGAAGAGAAGGAACAGGTTGGGAGAAAAGAAGCTCAATGACCTTGTCTTCGCGCATTACAACTTGAGGCTGAAATTGAAGCATGCAACGGAGGGACATGACAAAGATGACTATACAGACCCTATTGACCTTGCATACATTTTCAAGATGCACGATGACAATGCTGATGAGGACGTTCTCCAGAGGTGGATGGATTCCAATGGTGAACCAGTTCTCGATCAGCCAGGTGGAAGACCGAATGAGAACATAAGCCAGCAAATGGGAGCAGACGTTGGTGACTTTTTGGCCAGATCCGGGCGGATTACAGACCCTGTTGGAGGGTTGGAGGGCGATATTGATGCAACAGTTGATGAAATTCTCTCGAGTAGCTCCAAATCCAAGTCAAAGTCAAAGGATGACAGTGGAGATGATGATGATGATGACAATGTTTGTCGTGCTAGACCTGGTGGTGGTGGGGAGTCAAACTCAGGTGGGTCAGGAGGGAGTGGTCGTGGACCACAAGCTACCAGACTTGAGGAAGGCCTACAAGCAGGACGTGAATATATGGAGAGACAACGGAACACACGGACAATTTGTTCCAAGTCCGAGTCCAGGGCCTACGGATTACGAGTACGGTCGAGGCCATCGTCCAACCGACAGCTACATGGAAGATTTGACATCATCTGTAGGTTCTTTGAGCTTCATGGATATTGACAGCCCATATCGCGGAGGAGCACAAAGTCCTTTAGGCAGATATGGATCGTCGCACGATGAGAGATCATTTGGCGTCTTCCCAGAATACTTTCAAGCTCCTCCTCCAGGACCTCCTCCTCCTCCTCCTCAGTACGCACCTCCAGCATATTCATATGGTTACAATGGATATGGGGGATACAGTAGCGGAGACAACTACCAAAATAGCCAACTTGAGCAGAGCCAGGGCAGTTTCTTTGGGGGTGAGAGCTACGGTTTCTTCCCTGAGTACTACACGCCAGTTCCTCCTCGTCCTCCTCCGCAGAGATCTTCTCCTACTCCGTCGTCGTCCCGAGGATCTCAGGGCAGTAGTTCGTAGCCTCATCGTGCAACTCGTGATACCGATCCCGTGCTGCTTATCCTCGACTCGGGATGCTCATAGGCATCGATGACCACCAATACAGACAGTATGTCATGGATTACAAGGCCATGTACTCGTACATGACATGGGAGAACTACTGCGAGTTCATAGAATCTGTGATGCGCTATGAGAGACAGCAAGGAAGGGGGGCATTCAGATCCACCACGGAACTCTTGGTTCTGAACAAAACATGTCACCAGGGCAGGTACTATATTTTAATCTTTAATCTTTTATTGCATTTATCAGAAATATGCATGTTCTTAATAATTTTCACTTGTTGTAACTTGTATTATATTTGTAAGACTAGACTATTACTCTTTTTTATTATGTATTAACAATGTTACAACCATGGTTTCAACATTTATATATTAACTGTATTATGAGATTTCGGTCGAGATAGGTTGTATAGAGGGGTGGAGATCCTCAACTGCAATGATATGGATAAAATATGGGTCATTTCGACCCCATATCGAGCGAGACATGTTGCTTGGGTTCCAACAATATGACCACCGATATGACCGATATGGCCGATATGACCGATATGATCGATATGTCTATATAAAGGGTATAGATGACCAATATGTGTGAAATAATTGTGTATTTGTATGTTATTTATTGTTCTAATAACTTGGAATATCGAAATTTTCGATAAAATTGGAAAAAATCGGATTTTTGAGCCTTTTCCGACTTTTCCACCGAAATCGTCGAAATTTCCCAAAATTTCGGCGAAATTTCGGTATTACACCTTACCGAAACGAGATAAAAATCGAAATTTCGAACCTTGGCGAAAACTATAAAAAAATCAGCAAAACCAAAAAGAACAAAAAGAATTTTGCAGCCGAAGCAAAGCCGCACCAGCCTCGAAGGAGCATCCAGCCGCAGCCGATCCCTCACCAGCAGATGGAGCAGACGCCCTACTTTTTGCTCGCCCATCAGCACAATTATCTCAAGACCCAGCTTGTACTCCTTTTTGTAGTCCAAATGTACAACAATTTGTGGGCGATGGTTCTAATGTAAATAAGAACTCTACTCTGCCTAGCAGTGATGTAAATATTCCTTTTCCTAATGCAATGGAAAAATCCAAAAAAATACAAAAAGAAAAAGTGCATTGTCTAATCCTAGAGTTGTGGAAATAATAGATAACTTAACCGTTGAGATTCCCTTACTGATGGCCATGGATATATGCCAGCCGTGAAGAAAGGTTTGAAAGAATCATGTACCAGCAAGCATCGACCTACACGCAAGAACAAACACAATCAGTTCGAGAGGCACGTGCTTTCCATGGCCATTGTTGCGGCTATCAGCAATCTCCCTCAGAAGAAACAAGACAAGGGAGCGCCTCTTATCAGTTGTGAGATATTTGATCAAGTCTTCGAGCATACTCTCCTTGACAGCGGATCTTCTATCAACCTTTTTCCCTCGTCCCTAATGCAAGAATTTGGGCTAGGTTCGCTCAAGCCAACACAGATGATCCTTTAGTTCGTTGACCGATCCACCAAGCGACCTAGAGGTCTGGTGGAAGACGTTGTGGTGAAGGTGCGGGAGATGCAATTCCCTGTTGATTTCGTGGTCCTCGATATGGACTCACCCGCACCCTTACTCCAGACCCCTATCATCCTTGGCCGACCATTCTTCTGTACCTCATGTGACATGGTTGACTACGGGTCCGGCAAGATCACTTTCCGCTCGAACAACAAGCAGATCACTATAGACATGGTCAGAGAGCCGAAGGCCACGGCTATGAGATCCATGCAGTATCAGAAGCAGACTGTGACTTTATTGCAGAAATCAGGGACTCATCACTGTCATTGAATGATTCATGGACCCGAGAAAACCTTACTCTCGAGGAGGACTTGGAAAGCACAGTTGACCTATGCTCCGATGATTCTTGGGAGACAGACTCTCAGATGCTGGCGCAACTATGTGATTTCAAGAATTCACTCCAGCCCAAACATAATGAGTCTAGTACAAAATCGTTCGGCACATCATCGGGATCTCAACATAATACTGAGGACGGTAGTTCCATCAATGAAGTACATCCCACCACCAGTATAGTGTCTGAAGTGACCAACAAGTTGGACAGATCAGGACCAGAACTCAAGCCACTCCCTGCAGGCCTGAAGTGTGCTTTCCTTGCAGGTGAAGAACACATGTATCCGGTCATCATCAGCAGCAGGCTGAAATCAGATCAGGAATCTCGACTTCTTGAGGTTCTAGAAAAGAACCGCAAGGCACTTGGTTGGTGCGTATCAGATCTCCATGGGATAAATCCAGCTTTATGTTCACAACACATTTATCTGGAAAAAGATGCCAAGCCGTCCTGTGAATTCCAAAGAAGACTGAATCCAAACCTCAGGGACATCATCATGAAAGAGATCACGAAATGGTGTGATGCAGGCTTCATCTATCCCATCTCCGATTCAAAATCGGTAAGCCCACTGCATGTAGTTCCAAAGAAATCAGGGCTAACCGTGGTTACCAATGACAAAGGAGAGGAAATATCCACTCGGGTACCAACATCTTGGCGATTGTGTGTTGACTACCGACGTATTATGCATCAACTAAGAAGGACCACTTTCCCTTGCCATTCATTGATCAAGATTTGGAAAGACTAGCAGGCAAGGAGTTCTTCTGCTTTTTGAATGGGTATTCTGGGTACAACCAGGTGGCAATCGCTCCCGAAGATCAAGATAAGACTACCTTCACTTGACCATTCGACACCTAAGCCTTCAGGAGAATGCCCTTTGGATTATGCAACGCACCCGCGACATTCCAGAGATGCATGCTAGCAGTTTTCGCCGAGATGGTAGGCAGTTTTCTTGAGGTGTTCATGGACGACTTCTCGGTCTATGGTGACAGTTTTGATTCTTGTCTTGGGCATCTAGACAGAGTGCTTCAGAAATGTTGTGAAGTCAATTTAGTGCTTTCATGGGAAAAAAGCCACTTCATGGTCACCGAAGGAATTGTGTTGGGTCATGTCGGTTCCAAACGTGGCATGGAAGTCGACCCGGCAAAGGTGGATGTTATTGCCAATCTAGAGCCACCTCAGGCAGTCAAAAATGTATGGTCATTCCTGGGACATGTGGGATTTTACAGACGATTCATCAAGGATTTTAGCGGCATCGCCCTACCTTTAACAGAGCTTTTATGCAAGGAAACTGAGTTCAATGTCGACCATCAGATTCTCCTTGCCTTCAATCAACTGAAGGAGATTATCACTAAAGCTCCAGTTCTACAACCGCTGGATTGGTCTCTCCCTTTTGAGATTATGATTGATGCATCAACCTTTATAGTCGGGACTGTTCTGGGACAGAGAAAAGAAAAAGCGCCCTATGCCATTCACTATGCCAGCAAAACATTAGATGAGGCGCAAAGAAATTACACTATGACAGAAAAAGAGTTGCTGGCTGTGGTTTTCGCCCTGGAAAAGTATAGATCCTATTTGCTTGGATCAAAAGTTACCACTTTACAGACTACTTTGCTATCCGGTACCTATAACAGAAGAAGGATGCCAAGCCAAGACTGATTAGATGGATCCTTCTTCTCTAGGAATTTGATTTGGAAATCAAGGACAAGCCTGGAGTTCAGAATGTGGTAGCAGACCATCTCTCCAGAATTGAGCAGCAAGAGCCTCCCCTGAACAATGCACCTATAGCATAAACCTTTCCAGATGAGTCAATTTTAGCAGTGGATTCCCTCCCTTTGTATGCTGATATAGTCAATTACCTCGCCTCGGGGGTGATACCATCGGACTGGACGAAAAATAAGAAGAACAAATTCATGTCGACCATCTGTTTTTATTAATGGGAAGATCCTCTCTTATTCAGGGAAGGAGCGGATTGCATTTGGCGCAGGTGCATACCTAAGGAGGAGCATTATAGTGTCCTCGAGAACCGTCACTCGCTCGAATCTGGTTGACATCACTCTGGAGACCGTACGGCAGCTAAAGTACTTCAGTGTGGCTTCTGGTGGCCCACACTATTCAAGGATGCAGCAACATTTGTCAAACGATGCATTGACTGTCAGAGATTGAAGGGTACACTCACTGCAAAAGATTCGATGCCTCTGAAGATCATTCAGATAGCAGATGTTTTTGACGCATGGGGCATTGATTTCATGGGGCCTTTCCCTAACAGTCAGGGTTTTGAGCACATCTTTCTTGTCGTAGATTACGTAAGTCGTTGGGTTAAAGCTATTCCTGCTCGAGCCACTGACAGCCGGACAGTGTGCCGATTCTTGAGAGATAACATCATTGCGTGGTTCGGGATTCCGAAGATTCTCATATCACATGGGGGTAGCATTTCATTAGCAAAGAGGTCAAGAAATTAACGAAGGAGTACGGCATCGGCCATCGAGTCGCATCCCCTTATCATCCTTAGACCAATGGCATGGCTGGATTGTCGAACAGGGAAATCAAGACGATCCTTCAGAAACTTGTAAGGCTGGACAGAAAGAACTGGTCTCAACTCTTGGACTCAGTCCTTTGGGCTTACAGAACTACCTACAAGTCTCCCTTGGGCATGTCGCCCTATCGTCTTGTATATGGGAAGCCATGCCATCTGCCTGTCGAATTAATTCACAAGTCTTTATGGGTAATTAACATGTGCAATTTGGACTCCCAGAAAAGTGGTCAGAAAAGAAAAGATGATCTGAACAGACTCTTTGATTCTGAGACTATGAATACGATAACACACTGATGTACAAGGAAAAGGTGAAACGCTGGCATGATCGGCACATCAGACGAAAGACCTTTGAAGTTGGACAGAAGGTGTGGTTATTTGATGCAAAGTTACGGATCTTCCTGGGCAAATTAAAGAGTAAGTGGACATGCCCATTCCGAGTTCGTGAAGTGCGTGATAATGGAAGTATTGCCATATCAGAATTGTCTTCTGATGCACAACCATTCGTCATCAACGGTCAACTCCTGAAGCCTTACCTCGAGCCTGATACATTCTTGGCCGTTGTCGACTCCATCCAGCTTCTGCACTTTGATGAAACATCCACAACATTATCAGCGTTAGAAGATTCAGACACCACACATCAAAAACTATTTATCTGATTTCTTCTTATCTTCTTTTCTTCTTTTCATTTTCTATTTTCTTTTTCTACCAAACAGGTGCAGCCCTTGTATCCATTGCCTATACTTAGGACCCACCTTACCCTACGTATAGGGGGGTATGCACCCCGAGTATCTTTCTTCGTTAATCTCCTCGTTTGTCTCCTCTTCTTGACTATACTCAAGGATACTTTACCCTAAGTATAGGGGGAGACAATCTGAGTACGATCTGTCCATTCTCATCCTTGACCATCCCCTCCTTGTGTACAGTCTGCTATACTTAGGATTATTTGATCCTAAGTATAGGGGGGACAGTCAACTTCTTGATTTCTTTATCTCCTTATTCAGTTATTCTTTCGACTTTTCTCTACTTAGTCCGAGTTATGTCTTTACTTCTTCTCTTTGATCTATGAGGATATAGCTCGAGCCAAGTATGGGGGGGTCGTATATACTATAAGCCATAACTCATACTGTAAATAAAAATACTACCTGGAGCTAAAAATAATATTAAAAGTATTTCTATTACGATAATAAAAGATGATTGTGAGCTCCTCAGACTCTTTTTATCTGCATTGATTAATAAATCAAGAAAAATGCTTTGTGCAAAATATTTTCCTTGTGAAGAAATCTTTTGAAAATTGTTTGAAAAATATTTTGTAAAAAGTGTTCAACCTTTGTAAATATTTTTGTTTGCAAAAATTTATTTTCTTTGAGTGAAATAAAAATGTTTGAAAAGCGGTTTGCAAATGGTTGTAAAATTATTTTGAAAAATCTATCTATATTGTTCGAAAAACCCTTGTAAAAAAATTTCCAAATGTGTGTACATGTTTGTAAAAATATTTTGGACTATAGTCTTCAAAATCTTTTGAAAATTATTTTCAAATAAGTATGAGGAGTATACACAAAAATTTCTCATGAAAAAACAAGCAAGAATTCCAAATAAAACTTATAAGAGACTAAACCATTTTGTACATAAAAAGTAGTTTTTCTTTGTACATACTGATTAATAAATCAGGTTAAATATCTTTGCAAAATGATTTGAAAAATTATGTGAACCGTTTGGAAAAATTTCTATGAAATGTTTTCAACATGTGTAAAATCGCTTTGTTTGTAAAATTCTTTTCTTTGTGTGAAATAAAGGATTTGAAAACCTATGTGCAAATGGTTTGGAAAATGTTTGTAAAAACTATTGTGGAAAATGTATATACATAGTGTGTCAAAATCTTTGCAAAATGAATTTCAAATGTTTGTAAATATTTAAAAAAATTATTTTGTACTATAGTTTTCGAAATTATTTTCAAATAAATTTGAGGAATAAAAGCATCATTATATATATAAATCATAAATAAAATATATTAAATTCTTTATCAATTGTATATACACCTAAATAAGTCACTTTGTTAAAACCTATAAAATTATTTAAATTCTTAATTCTTGTAAATAAAGAAAGTATGTCCGTGTAAATAGCTGTACATATGTTATTCTTAGAATACCAAATTCTTTTTTTTTTCAAATTCTTTATTCTTTGCATAGCATGTGCATATCATTCATATTCTTTTTGAATGAGCTTGATGATTGAACCAGTCCAATAAAGTCTAAAATTGGAGCTTGGTTGGACCTTACTGCACCTAACTGCACTGGAACCTTATGGGAACTAGGTTTAAGGTACTTCAGGTCTATTCAGACTTAATTCTTTGAAAAATCAGGGCTGGGTTCAAGTCACCTCAACTGACTAAATAGAACTTTTCGAGACACATGCATGATTCTTGTCGATCGTGACCTAACTTGGACACTTGCACCTTTCACTTGGCTCAACTCAGTTGGAGTGGTGAGGGGGTTAGATTTGCCAGTCTGAGACGCATACGGGTGGAAACATTCGTCCTCGTCTAGGGAGGGAAGTGCACCCCAACCTGATCCAGTTTCAATGAAGTCGAATGACAGGAGAGTGTGGGTTGCAATAAAGCTTCAAAAGAGGGATAGTCTTCTAGATCAAGAGGAAAAAGTCCTTATGTAAATGCTGTTGTAAATAGTACGTAAAAAAACTACAAAAAGTAGACAGGCTTGAAAATAAAAGTGCCTGCCGGAGTATGTATATGTGTTGTATGGAAAATAAGCAAGCTTGAGCATCAAAGTTATACCATGTGAGCCTACAGCTAGATGACTTGACTACAATGGTCTTGCATCCCAGGATAGATAGCTACACTGGCTACCGTCCATTCTCTTTCCTCCTCTTGAGTCGGATGCCACTTGAACTTAGAAGGGAATACCCCGCTCCTCGACGACAGAGGGCTGGATTGGGGAATCATTGGGTTGTCATTCTGGAGAAGTTAGTTCCTTTGTCATTTCAGTTGGGGAGAGCCACTATCATTTACACTTTACAAGTCAGCTTCATAGTCATAAGGGTTTGCGTATGATGTAGGCCAGTTCTGACCAGGCTATTGAGGTGGGTTGAACCGAGTTCTGTGACTCTCGAAGGCTGTTGTGTTTTAAAGTTGGTTCCCGACCAGGTTCTACACACATCCACACTCAAGGTCGAACAGAAGCTCCAAATTCTGATTTTGTAAGGACAAATATTGCACTGAAAGCAATCCTATTCACTCTATCTTTTTCAATCTTCTTTTTCTTTTCTTCTTATTCTTTGTTCTTTTCTATACTTATTGCATAAGTATTTGCTAGGGACTAGCAAAGGAAAGAATAGGGGGGTGATGAATCTCCATTTCATCACCTTTATTCAATCATTTTGGCCTTGAAAACCCTAGCTAATGCATGTAAATAACATTGATTTGTCCATAATAGCATTTATGATTTATTGTATTTCTTGCACATAAAATAAGGTTTAATGCCAAAATTGTAGAATAAAGAGAAGGAAAGAAAAAGGAATAAAATAGTGCAAATATTTTATGACCCTAACCCCGAGACCAAGTCCAGAATGGAATTGCTCGACAAGGAACAAAGTAGGGGGAGATAAGGGCTAAAAATACAATAAATACCTCATTTATTCATTCTTGATTTATGCATTTTTGACACCTATTTTGTATCTAAGTATTTATTCATAAAATAAAGAAATTTTGTACATAAAAGTTGTGGATAATAATGTAAATAAAAATACAAAATTGAGTTTGTACAAAAATAATATACAATGTACATTTTATACCCAGAATAAAAAGCCAGAAACAAAACTTCACAGACCCATATCTTCCAAATAAAAACTCAAAACATAGCAAAATCAAATTGTATATAACTTTTCACGAGCTATTTAATGGTGGTGGTTTTATATTTTTTGGAGTTACTGTGCAAAAGATAGGTTTTGGACCCCTATTGTACATAATACTGATTAAAATATTCAATTTATTCATTACTTATTATTTTTACAAATTCATATTTTTATAATTTTGTAAACATTATCTATAATATAGGTGTACATCAAAATCAAAATAAGACAAACAAGAAAATGAAAAATAAAATAAAGTTATATAAAAACATAGATGAAACACATATATGTATATAAATAAAAGGGAATTATATTCTTTAATTATTTTATTCTTTCATATTTTTAGAATACTATCAATATCACATATATTCTATTAAAAATACAAAACAAAAAGAAAAACTCATTAAAATGCATTAACATAAAAAAGAAGTATATAAAACATAGGCAACACACCTATACCTATACCTATACCTATACAATTCATATACCTATTTATTTAAATGTGCAAATAAACTCAATAAACTCAAATAAAAATATATTTATGTTCACACCACATTTATCTGGAAGAAGATGCCAAGTCGTCATGTGAATTCCAAAGAAGACTGAATCCAAACCTCAGGGACGTCATCATGAAAGAGATCACGAAATGGTGTGATGCAAGCTTCATCTATCCCATCTCCGATTCAAAATCGGTAAGCCCACTGCATGTAGTTCCAAAGAAATCAGGGCTAACCGTGGTTACCAATGATAAAGGAGAGGAAATATCCACTCGGGTACCAACATCTTGGCGGTTGTGTGTTGACTACCAACGTATTAATGCATCAACTAAGAAGGACCACTTTCCCTTGCCATTCATTGATCAAGTTTTGGAAAGACTAGCAGGCAAGGAGTTCTTTTGCTTTTTGGATGGGTATTCTGGGTACAACCAGGTGGCAATCGCTCTCGAAGATCACGAGAAGACTACCTTCACTTGACCATTCGGCACCTACGCCTTCAGGAGAATGCCCTTTGGATTATGCAACGCACCCGCGACATTCCAGAGATGCATGCTAGCAGTTTACGCCGAGATGGTAGGCAGTTTTCTCGAGGTGTTCATGGACGACTTCTCGGTCTATGGTGACAGTTTTGATTCTTGTCTTGGGCATTTAGACAGAGTGCTTCAGAAATTTTGTGAAGTCAATTTAGTGCTTTCATGGGAAAAAAGCCACTTCATGGTCGCCGAAGGAATTGTGCTGGGTCATGTCGGTTCCAAACGTGGCATGGAAGTTGACCCGGCAAAGGTGGATGTTATTGCCAATCTAGAGCCACCTCAGTCAGTCAAAAATGTAAGGTCATTCCTGGGGCATGTGGGATTTTACAGACGATTCATCAAGGATTTTAGCGGCATCGCCCTACCTTTTAACAGAGCTTTTATGCAAGGAAACTGAGTTCAATGTCGACCATCAGGATCTCCTTGCCTTCAATCAACTGAAGGAGCTTATCACTAAAGCCCCAGTTCTACAACCGCCGGATTGGTCTCTCCCTTTTGAGATTATGACTGATGCGTCAAACTTTGTAGTCGGGACTGTTCTGGGACAAAGAAAAGAAAAAGCGCCCTATGCCATTCACTACGCCAGCAAAACATTAGATGAGGCGCAAAGAAATTACACTATGACAGAAAAAGAGTTGCTGGCTGTGGTTTTCGCCGTGGAAAAGTTCAGATCCTATTTGCTTGGATCAAAAGTTACCATTTTTACAGACTATTCTGCTATCCGGTACCTACAACAGAAGAAGGATGTGAAGCCAAGACTGATTAGATGGATCCTTCTTCTCTAGGAATTTGATTTGGAAATCAAGGACAAGCCTGGAGTTCAGAATGTGGTAGCAGACCATCTCTCCAGAATTGAGCAGCAAAAGCCTCCCCTGAACAATGCACCTATCACATAAACCTTTCCAGATTAGTCAATTTTAGCAGTGGATTCCCTCCCTTGGTATGCTGATATAGTCAATTACCTCTCCTCGGGAGTAATACCATCGGACTAAACGAAAAATAAGAAGAACAAATTGGTGTCGACCATCCTTTTTTATTAATGGGAAGATCCTCTCTTATTCAGGGAAGGAGCGGATTGCATTTGGCACAGGTGCATACCTCAGGAGGAGCATTATAGTGTGCTCGAGCACTGTCACTCGCTCGAATCTGGTGGACATCACTCTGGAGACCGTACGGCAGCTAAAGTACTTCAGTGTGGCTTCTGGTGGCCCACACTATTCAAGGATGCAGCAACATTTGTCAAACGATGCATTGACTATCAGAGATTGAAGGGTACACTCACTGCAAAAGATTCGATGCCTCTGAAGATCATTCAGATAGCAGATGTTTTTGATGCATGGGGTATTGATTTCATGGGGCCTTTCCCTAACAGTCAGGGTTTTGAGCACATCTTTCTTGTCGTAGATTATGTAAGTCGTTGGGTTAAAGCTATTCCTGCTCGAGCCACTGATAGCCGGACAGTGTGCCGATTCTTGAGAGATAACATCATTGTGTGGTTCGGGATTCCGAAGATTCTCATATCACATGGAGGCAGCCATTTCATTAACAAAGAGGTCAAGAAATTAACGAAGGAGTACGGCATCGACCATCGAGTCGCATCCCCTTATCATCCTTAGACCAATGGCATGGCTGGATTGTCGAACAGAGAAATCAAGATGATCCTTTAGAAACTTGTAAGGCTGGACAGAAAGAACCGGTCTCAACTCTTGGACTCAGTCCTTTGGGCTTATAGAACTACCTACAAGTCTCCCTTGGGCATGTCGCCCTATTGTCTTGTATATGGGAAGCCGTGCCATCTGCCTGTCGAATTAATTCACAAGTCTTTATGGGTAATTAACATGTGCAATTTGGACTCCTAGAAAAGTGGTCAGAAAAGAAAAGATGATCTGAACAGACTCTTTGATTCTGAGACTATGAATACGATAACACATTGATGTACAAGGAAAAGGTGAAAC
Organism: Ottelia alismoides; assembly: GCA_037367405.1. NCBI lineage: Eukaryota > Viridiplantae > Streptophyta > Magnoliopsida > Alismatales > Hydrocharitaceae > Ottelia > Ottelia alismoides. The sequence continues at coordinate 529,715 of JAZKJV010007150.1, forward strand.
GCTGGCATGTCCGGCACATCAGACGAAAGACCTTTGAAGTTGGACAGAAGGTGTGGTTATTTGATGCAAAGTTACGGATCTTCCCGGGCAAATTAAAGAGTAAGTAGACAGGCCCATTCCGAGTTCGTGAAGTGCGTGATAATGGAAGTATTGCCATATCAGAATTGTCTTCTGACGCACAACCATTCGTCATCAACGGTCAACTCCTGAAGCCTTACCTCGAGCCTAATACATTCTTGGCCGTTGTCGACTCCATCCAGCTTCTGCACTTTGATGAAACATCCGCAACATTATCAGCGTTAGAAGATTCAGACACCACACCTCAAAAACTATTTATCTGATTTCTTCTTTTCTTCTTTTCATTTTCTATTTTCTTTTTCTACCAAACAGGTGCTGCCCTTGTATCCATTGCCTATACTTAGGACCCACCTTACCCTAAGTATAGGGGGGTATGCACCCCGAGTATCTTTCTTCATTAATCTCCTCGTTTGTCTCCTCTTCTTGACTATACTCAAGGATACTTTACCCTAAGTATAGGGGGAGACAATCTGAGTACAATCTGTCCATTCTCATCCTTGACCATCCCCTCCTTGTGTACAGTGTGCTATACTTAGGATTATTTGATCCTAAGTATAGGGGGGACGGTCAACTTCTTGATTTCTTTATCTCCTTATTCATTCATTCTTTCGACTTTTCTCTACTTAGTCCGAGTTATGTCTTTACTTCTTCTCTTTGATATATGAGGATATAGCTTGAGCCAAGTATGGGGGGGTCGTATATACTATAAGCCATAACTCATATTGTAAATAAAAATACTACCTGGAGCTAAAAATAATATTAAAAGTATTTCTATTACGATAATAAAAGATGATTGTGAGCTCCTCAGACTCTTTTTATCCGTATTGATTAATAAATCAAGAAAAATGCTTTGTGCAAAATATTTTCCTTGTGAAGAAATCTTTTGAAAATTGTTTGAAAAATATTTTTTAAAAAGTGTTCAACCTTTGTAAATATTTTTGTTTGCAAAAATTTATTTTCTTTGAGTGAAATAAAAATGTTTGAAAAGCGGTTTGCAAATGGTTGGAAAAATGGTTGTAAAATTATTTTGAAAAATCTATCTATACTGTTCGAAAAACCCTTGCAAAATAATTTCCAAATGCGTGTACATGTTTGTAAAAATATTTTAGACTATAGTCTTCAAAATCTTTTGAAAATTATTTTCAAATAAGTATGAGGAGTATACACAAAAATTTCTCATGCAAAAACAAGCAAGAATTCCAAATAAAACTTATAAGAGCCTAAACCATTTTGTACATAAAAAGTAGTTTTTCTTTGTATATAATGATTAATAAATCAAGTTAAATATCTTTGCAAAATGATTTGAAAAATTATTTGAACCGTTTGGAAAACTTTCTATGAAATGTTTTCAACATGTGTAAAATCACTTTGTTTGTAAAATTCTCTTCTTTGTGTGAAATAAAGGATTTGAAAACCTATGTGCAAATGGTTTGGAAAATGTTTGTAAAAACTATTGTGGAAAATGTATATACATAGTGTGTCAAAATCTTTGCAAAATGAATTTCAAATGTTTGTAAATATTTCAAAAAAATTATTTTCTACTATAGTTTTCAAAATTATTTTCAAATAAAATTGAGGAATAAAAGCATCATTATATATATATATATAAATCATAAATAAAATATATTAAATTCTTTATCAATTGTATATACACCTAAATAAGTCACTTTGTTAAAACCTATAAAATCATTTAAATTCTTAATTCTTGCAAATAAAGAAAGTATGCCCGTGTAAATAGCTGTACATATGTTATTCTTGGAATACCAAATTCTTTTTTTTCAAATTCTTTATTCTTTGCATAGCATGTGCATATCATTCATATTCTTTTTGAATGAGCTTGATGATTGAACCAGTCCAATAAAGTCTAAAATTGGAGCTTAGCTGGACCTTACTGCACCTAACTGCACTGGAACCTTATGGGAACTAGGTTTAAGGTACTTCAGGTCTATTCAGACTTAATTCTTTGAGAAATCAGGGCTGGGTTCAAGTCACCTCAACTGACTAAATAGAACTTTTCGAGACACATGCATGATTCTTGTCGATCGTGACCTAACTTGGACACTTGCACCTTTCACTTGGCTCAACTCAGTTGGAGTGGTGAGGGGGTTAGATTTGCCAGTCTGAGAAGCATACGGGTGGAAACATTTGTCCTCGTCTAGGGAGGGAAGTGCACCCCAACCTGATCCAGTTTCAATGAAGTCGAATGACAGGAGAGTGTGGGTTGCAATAAAGCTTCAAAAGAGGGATAGTCTTCTGGATCAAGAGGAAAAAGTCCTTATGTAAATGCTGTTGTAAATAGTACGTAAAAAAACTACAAAAAGTAGACAGGCTTGAAAATAAAAGTGCCTGCCGGAGTATGTATATGTGTTGTATAGAAAATAAGCAAGCTTGAGCATCAAAGTTATACCATGTGAGCCTGCAGCTGGATGACTTGACTACAATGGTCTTGCATCCCAAGATAGATAGCTACACTGGCTACCGTCCATTCTCTTCTTCCCCTCCTCCTCTTGAGTCGGATGCCACTTGAACTTAGAAGGGAATACCCCGCTCCTCGACGACAGAGGGCTGGATTGGGGAATCATTGGGTTGTCATTATGGAGAAGTTAGTTCCTTTGTCATTTCAGTTGGGGAGAGCCACTATCATTTACACTTTACAAGTCAGCTTCATAGTCATAAGGGTTTGCGTATGATGTAGGCCAGTTCTGACCAGGCTATTGAGGTGGGTTGAACCGAGTTCTGTGACTCTCGAGGCTGTTGTGTTTTAAAGTTGGTTCCCGACCAGGTTCTACACACATCCACACTCAAGGTCGAACAGAAGCTCCAAATTCTGATTTTGTAAGGACAAATATTGCACTGAAAGCAATCCTATTCACTCTATCTTTTTCAATCTTCTTTTTCTTTTCTTCTTATTCTTTGTTCTTTTCTATACTTATTGCATAAGTATTTGCTAGGGACTAGCAAAGGAAAGAATAGGGGGGTGATGAATCTCCATTTCATCACCTTTATTCTATTATTTTGGCCTTGAAAACCCTAGCTAATGCATGTAAATAACATTAATTTTTCCATAATAGCATTTATGATTTATTGTATTTCTTGCACATAAAATAAGGTTTAATGCCAAAATTGTAGAATAAAGAGAAGGAAAGAAAAAGGAATAAAATAGTGCAAATATTTTATGACCCTAACCCCGAGACCAAGTCCAGAATGGAATTGGTAGACAAGGAACAAAGTAGGGGGAGATAAGGGGGAAAAATACAATAAATACCTCATTTATTCATTCTTGATTTATGCATTTTTTACACCTATTTTGTATCTAAGTATTTATTCATCAAATAAAGAAATTTTGTACATAAAAGTTGTGGATAATAATGTAAATAAAAATAAAAAATTGAGTTTGTACAAAAATAATATACAATGTACATTTTATGCCCAGAATAAAAAGCCAGAAACGAAACTTCACAGACCCATATCTTCCAAATAAAAACTCAAAACATAGCAAAATCAAATTGTGTATAACTTTTCACGAGCTATTTAATGGTGGTGGTTTTATATTTTTTGGAGTTACTGTGCAAAAGATAGGTTTTGGACCCCTATTGTACATAATAATGATTAAAATATTCAATTTATTCATTATTTATTATTTTTACAAATTCATATTTTTATAATTTTGTAAACATTATCTATAATATTGGTGTACATCAAAATCAAAATAAGACTAACAAGAAAATGAAAAATAAAATAAAGTTATATAAAAACATAGATGAAACACCTATATGTATATAAATAAAAGGGAATTATATTCTTTAATTATTTTATTCTTTCATATTTTTAGAATACTATCAATATCATATATATTCTATTAAAAATAAAAAACAAAAAGAAAAACTCATTGAAATGCATTAACATAAAAAAGAAGTATATAAAACATAGGCAACACACCTATACCTATACCTATACCTATACAATTCATATACCTATTTATTTAAATGTGCAAATAAACTCATAAAGACCAAATAAAAATATATTTATGCTCATAAAAATTAGTTAAAAATATATAAAATAATAAAATAAAATAATAAAATAATATATACAAAGTAAAAATAGAAATGCACAAAACATAGATGAATATACCTATAAATAAATTCATAAAAATTAACTACCAATAAATCAAGCCAAAAAATAAATAAAAATCATATTAAAATACTACATAAAATAATAAATATTTTTTATACTCAAAAAATAATAAAATCATTTATTATTTTAAATTAATTATTTACGAATAAAACCTTTTGTTTTGTCCTTTAGTGGCTGATGAGGACCAATCCACGCGCGACCTTCATTGACCTCTGGTCAACTGTCCCTTCTGCTGCTCTGAGTCGTCAGACCTGTTGAATCCCCAGTTTTCTTGCATTTTTCATGGGCGTCTCCTCCATCGATCGCACTTGCTTCCTTCACAAGAATTGTTCCTAGCACTTTGTACATACACGCCAACACCTTGGATCGCTTGTACATACACCATGTCAATCGTTAATCGCCGGTCAATAAGGGTGCCCAGAAATGTTTATAAATAACCCAGCTCTTCCTCCTTCGCAAATTTGGTCAGTTCTACCCTTCTCCCTTCCTCGTATTCGGTCCTAGGAGCTGCCTTGTGACAGAAGGGATCTCTTTACGCCTTGAATCGATCGGAGGAGGTGGGAGCTGCACCCACGGCAGCGCTCCGGCGATCGCCACGTTCCCTGGTTCCCACCAGGTATTTGAGCCTTTTTTTGCTTTATTAGGTAGATTTTTATTCCAGCATTTATTTCCCGCATTTAGTTTAGTTTTCAGCCCAGTAGTTAGACGTGAAACAGTTGAGTCGTAGTTCACCGGAGCTCCGATCTGACGGCGACTCCTGAACGTTCCAGTCATTCTCCGACCCTCGTACCGTCCCCATATCGTTCCTTATCGCATTCTCTATCTTCCACACGCCCTCTTTCAATCAGAGCCCACGTGGCTTCGCGAATCGAGGTTTCACCTCCGCCGCTCGCCGGAACCTTGCCGCCCCTCTTCATTCTTTGTGCAAAAGCTTCAAACCCCAGGTCGAGGGTGAAGCTCTCGAGCCGCTTGTTCTTCCCGTGCAGGTCTTGACTTGAAAGGAGCCCTCTTGGACTTGATTGATTCCAGGGAGAGGTTCCTGGAGGTCTCCCCCTTCCTCAAGCTCGCCTGACCGATTGGGACCTCCAGGAGCCAAGCGGCTACTGTCGATCGGCGCGGGATACCTCCAGAAACGTGTAGAGCCACTCGACATGGACGGAGGAGGCCGGAGGCGTTGGCTATTCACGATCGAAGCTTGCCGCGCGCGAGCTTCATCCCTGTTCTTCCACCTTGCTCCATCACCGTCCGATCAAGATGGAGATCCCAAGCGTAGCAGCAACCGTCGGATGCCAAGCACCAGAGCCATCAGATCTCACCAGGAGATCTAATCTCGTGCGTCAGACCGTGAACCGATACCAAGCGTGGGATGGACGCCACGCGGATAAGTGACTGCATCATCACCGTCTGCCAGTGCCTAATAGGGGTAATTTACAGCTTTAGCCCCTGGTGTTTTTGTATTTATTGATTAGCCCAGTAAATAATGTTTAACGTTTAAAATAAAGTGGATATTTTGTGAAAGGACCCCTAGGTTTCTTGTATTTATACTTAGTTCCAATCCACGTCACCTCACGTGCGGTCCCACGTGGGTTTGGAAAAATTTCACTAGAACCCCTGTATGTATTTGTATTTCAAAAAAGTCCATTAAATAAAATTTACAGCGTTATATTTTTGTGGACTTTGCACGCAGACCCCTGTACTTTCTAGAATTACGTTTTGGTCACTGTGTGTGTGAGTCATGTGTAGTCCCACGTGATAGGTAAAATTGCAAGGGCCCCTAGCGGGTTTTGAAATTTGTATTTGGTCTGAAACTTCGTGTTAATGTTTAAAAGCTTTGGTAAATTTGCACAGAAACCCCTGGGCTTTATTTTATCTGCAAAAATACCCCTGTCAGGGTTGGAATTTCTTTTTACTTTCCTTATTTATTGCATGCATTTATAAAATTCTAAAACTCACCAAAAAATACCAAAGGTTCCTATTGCATTATATTATCATGCCATATTTTATTTTGCATTTTTATTGCATTTTCATTTTTAAAAAATTCAAAACATGCATTTTTGCTATTGTTTGCATTATAAAATCCTAAAAAATATAAAAACTTCTTGAAAAATTCCCCAAAAAATATATTTTGTCTTTTAGTGTGTTTGATCTTCTGTCCAAATATCACTAAAAAATGTAAAACAAAACTTCTAAAAATTAGAAAACCCCAAAAACCTTCATAAGAAAATTAAAATCCGAGAAAAATCATAAAAATATAATAATCTATTTCTGAATTTTCTGTATTATATTATCTTAGTTTTAAAATTAGTTTGAGGAATTTTTGACATTATTTGATATTTTTCATCCTCATTTTAATTTCGACCAGCAATTTATTTCATTGTTTACTCGTATTTTTTACTTTAAAAATACCAGAAAAAAGGAAAAATCTAGAGAAATCACAAAAACATTAGAAAAATATAAAAATCCCAAAATCATTTTATTGACTATATTTTGAGTATTTTCCCTATTTTCAACTCTCTCTTATCTCTCTTTTATTATATATTCTATATGGCTTTATATCTTTTTTCAAAAAAGAAAATATAAAATCATAAAAAAATAAAAAAAATAAAATTAAAAATAAAAAAATTAATTAAAACCAAAAATCAAATTAAAATGAATAAAAAAACCCACAAAAAGACTTGTGTGCATACATGACTAGCTTGTATACGAATAATTGTAGGCTACCAGTTTTTGCTCTCTGTGGTTCGACCTCTACGTACTTGCGCACTATGCATCATTATGGTAGAGCTAATAAATTTGAACTCCACATTTTTGAGATTTAATTGCTTTATTCTTTATTGTGGGTTAATTGCTGATTAATAGGAGTTTCGTGAGCGGTCGCCACAACGACCTTGTCTCCGCCTTGTGTGAGACATATTTTGACCCTCGCAAAACCCCGTGTTATCATGTAGCTTGTAGCAGGGAGACTTAGCTACACTAGTTGAGCTCCCATGGATACATGGCTACACTGGCATGGTCCATTCTCTTCTTCCCCCTCTTCTTGAGCTGGTTGTACTTGAACTTAGAAGGGAATACCCCGCTCCTCGAGGAAAGCATTGCCAGACTAGGGTATTAGAGTTACCTTGTTGGGGAGGGTTGTCACTTTGCTACTTCTGAGGTGGGGAGCTATATTACTTACACCGTACGAGGAAAGATTCATTATCTTTAGGGTTTGTGTATGTAGACTTGTTCTGATCTAGATTGTTGCGGAGTCTTGACTATAGATTAGTGGAACTTAGAGGTTGTTATGTTTTAAACCTAAGTCCAAATAAGGTTCCGACACATTAATAATCAAAAGATCTGACTGAGCTCCATACTTCAATTTAATAAAGACAAGTTTAATAATCAGCATTGATTAATTTTTTCCCTTCCTTTTCTTTTCTTTTCTTTTTCACTTCTTTTTCAAATAAGTGTTTGCTAAGGGACCAGCAAAAGTAAAGTATAGGGGGATGATGAATCCTCATTTATCACTCTTTATTCTTTTATTTTAGCTATAAATCTTTGCAAAACACCATGTAGATACTTGTAAATATAATAAATTATCAAAATGCATGCTTTATGTAAATAGCAATAATTAGCATGTTTTTATGCAAAAATAAATGAATAAAGAAATAAAGAAAAAGAGGAAAATATTTAGAATAAGTATTGAGTGACCTGAACCCAAGAGAGGGCCCAATATGGGTCTGATCGCTAAATAAAATAAGTAGAAAAAGATAGGGCCATTCAACATTATGTCAAACCCCCTCTTAGTGTATATATTTTATTTTCATAAAATAAAATTATTTATGTGTTTCTCACACTCTATATATATTTCTAAAAATAAAATAAAAATGAGAAAAATAAAATAAAAAATAAAAATAAATTCTCTCTCTCTCCCTTGTATATACCATGTATATATGTACATTCACCTATTTATTTTATCCTTGTAAATAAACAATAAAAATAAAAAAATATTCTATATCCCACATTTTATGTTGTAAATAAATAAAATATAAAATAGGGATAATTGTACAAAAATAAACTAATAAAAATAAAAATGTAAAATACCTAGGTATTTATACCTGTATATAATAATATATTATGTATATACATTAATTTATTTTTCTAAAAAATAAATAAAAATCACTAAAAAATAAGTTTAAAAATAATAAACATTTTTAATGTTGTAAATATTTTTAAATAAAATCATTTACTCTTTTATTTCAAATTTTTAATTAATTTCAGGGCTGGAATTTTCTGATTGGTCAACGGGGGAGTGTTGACCCCTGGTCAACTCCCCCCTGGACCACATCTCTCGCGAATCTTTGCACTGATCGATTTCTCTGATTTTTCGCACCTTGATCTGCCTCCCATTTCCTTGAACCTCGGGCTCCGATTCCCGAGTTAAGATCCATGACGCACGCCTGATCTTCTTTCTAGGGGTCCGTGCACTGATTTGCTCACCCGACCTCCCTCTTTCTCGGACCCCTGCAGTATAAAACCTCGCCTGGAGCAGCAATTTCTTTCACCTTTGGCTCCCATCTTCGACCCCAGTGAACACCACCTTCCTCCTCGAGTGACAACGAGTGAGTCAGCGTGTTGCAGCGAGAGTTTGGAGGCAAAGCCTTAGATCCGACGACCATCTTCGCCGAGCTCCGCCACCAGTGAAGCTCGAGCCTCTGGAGGAAACGCTCCATCAAGGCGAAGATCCCATGAGGTAGCTGACCTCTCCCACAGACTATTCCGACCATCAGGTAGCTCCTTTAGCCCGTAGCTTTGTTTGATTCTTGATTTTTAGGTTTCACGCTGCCGGCCTTCGCCGCCCAATCCACACCGCTCCGACTATCCATTTGAACTCCCGACCATCCCTTCACCTTCACGAGACTCCTCTGCACCTTCTTCGCCCCTCTGATCATCCTGGTTCGCCCAAGAACTTGGACTTAGGTTATCCTTCACCGCCGCTCGCCGGAGGACCACGCCGCGCCTCATCCATGCACCCCCTTCGCCCACTAACGGGTCGAGGCAGTTTGCCCTCGACCCCTCTTGCTTCCTGTGTAGGTAGCAAGGCTTAAGAGCATCATCTGGAGGCTAGATTACTCAGGAACAGGACCCCCAGGTCCCCTTCGTTGTTGGAGCTCCTCCGACGCTCCTGGCCTCATCGGAGACCCCCACCCGCTGTGGACCACCTTCAGCTCCGATCCCCCCATCTCAGCAGCCTCGGAGAACCTCCTTAGCGCGCTCAGTGGCCGGGCGAAGTTTGCTGGCGTCCAGTTCTTCCAGGAGCCTCCAAAGCCGTCGATCGAGCCCCCTCATACCAGTTTAGATCGTAGCCATCCATCTGAGGGAGGCTTCCGACCGTCGATCCATCTGAGGATCAAATTCGGAACACTCATCGCCAAAGGGGAGTCGACGCATCTCCACCGTCCGATCTCTAGAAGACCCCCTGCCAGCCATCAGATCTTAATAAAGGGGTAAAAATATTAAAAATTCTAGAAAAATCATAAAAATATAATATCTATTTCTGAATTTTCTATATTATATTATCTTAGTTTTAAAATTAATTTGACGAATTTTTGACATTATTTGATATTTTTCATCCTCATTTTAATTTTGACCAACAATTTATTTCACTGTTTACTTGTATTTTTGACTTTAAAAATACCAAAATATAGGAAAAATCTAGAGAAATCACAAAAACATTAGAAAAATATAAAAATCACAAAAATATTTTATTTACTATATTTTGAGTATTTTCCCTATTTTCATCTCTCTCTTATCTCTCTTTTATTATATATTCTATATGGCTTTGTATCTTTTTTCAAAAAAAGAAAATATAAAATCATAAAAAGTAAAAAAAATAAAATTAAAATAAAACAATTAATTAAAACCAAAAATCAAGTTAAAAAATATAAAATAGAAAAACCCACAAAAAGACTTGTGTGCATACATGACTAGCTTGTATATGAATAATTGTAGGCTACCAGTTTTTGCTCTATGTGGTTCGACCTCTACATACTTGCGCACTATGAATCATTATGGTAGAGTTAATAAATTTAAACTCCACATTTTTGAGATTTAATTGCTTTATTCTTTATTATGGGTTAATTGCTGATTAATAGGTGTTTCGTGAGCGGTCGCCACAACGACCTTGTCTCCGCCTTGTGTGAGACATATTTTGACCCTCGCAAAACCCCGTGTTATCATGTAGCTTGCAGTAGGGAGACTTAGCTACACTGGTTGAGCTCCCAGGGATACATGGCTACACTGGCCATGGTCCATTCTCTTCTTCCCCGTCTTCTTGAGCCGGTTGTACTAGAACTTAGAAGGGAATACCCCGCTCCTCGAGGAAAGAGTTGCCAGACAAGGGTATTAGAGTTACCTTGTTGGGGAGGGTTGTCACTTTGCTACTTCTGAGGTGGGGAGCTATATCACTTACATCGTACGAGGAAAGATTCATGGTCTTCAGGGTTTGTGTATGTAGACTTGTTCTGATATGGATTGTTGCGGAGTCTTGACTCTAGATTAGTGGAACTTAGAGGTTGTTAAGTTTTAAACCTAAGTCCAAATAATGTTCCGACACATTAATAATCCAAAGATCTGATTGAACTCCATACTTCAATTTAATGAAGACAAGTTTAATAATCAGCATTGATTCATTCTTTTTCCCTTCGTTTTCTTTTCTTTTCTTTTTCACTTCTTTTTCAAATAAGTGTTTGCTAAGGGACTAGCAAAAGTAAAGTATAGGGGTGATGAATCCTCATTCATCACTCTTTATTCTTTTATTTTAGCTATAAATCTTTGCAAAACACCATGTAGATACTTGTAAATAGAATAAATTATCACAATGTTTGCTTTGTGTAAATAGCTATAATTATCATGTTTTTGTGTAAAAATAAAAGAATAAAGAAATAAAGAAGAAGAGGGAAATATTTAGAATAAATATTGAGTGACCTGAACCCAAGAGAGGACCCAATATGGGTCTGATCGCCAAATAAAATAAGTAGAGAGAGATAGGGCCATTCAACATTGTGTCAAACCCCCTCTTAGTGTATATATTTTATTTTCATAAAATAAAATTATTTGTGTGTTTCTCACACTCTGTATATATTTCTAAAAATAAAATAAAAATGAGAAAAATAAAATAAAAATAAAAATAAATTCTCTCTCTCACCCTTGTATATACCATGTATATCTGTACATTCACCTATTTATTTTATCCTTGTAAATAAACAATAAAAATCAAATAAAAATTATTTTATATCCCACATTTTATGTTGTAAATAAATAAAATATAAAATAGGGATAATTGTACAAAAATAAACTAATAAAAATAACAATATGAAATACCTATGTATTTATACTTGTATATAATAATATATTATGTATATACATTAATTTATTTTTCTAAAAAATAAATAAAAATCACTAAAAAATAATTTGAAAAGTAATAAACATTTTTCATGTTGTAAATATTTTTAAATAAAATCATTTACTATTTTATTTTGAATTTTCAAATAATTTCATGGCTGGAATTTTCTGATTGGTCCACGGGGGAGTGTTGACCCCTGGTCAACTCCCCCCTGGACCACATCTCTCGCGGATTTTCGCGCTGACCCGATTTCTCTGATTTTTCGTGCCTCGATCTGCCTCCCATTTCCTTAAACCTTGGGCTCCGATTGCCGAGCTAAGATCCATGACGCACGCCCGATCTTCTTTCTAGGGGTCCGTGCACCGATTTGCTCACCCGACCTCCCACTTTCTCGGACCCCTGCAGTATAAAACGTCACCTGGAGCCGCAATTTCCTCCACCTTTGGCCCCCGTCTTCGACCCCAGTGAACACCACCTTCCTCCTCGAGGGACAGCGAGTGAGCGAGCATGTTGCAGCGAGAGTTTGGAGGCGAAGCCTTAGGTCTGACGACCATCATCGCTGAGCTCCACCACCTGCGAAGCTCGAGCCTCTGGAGGCGTCGCTCCATTGAGATGAAGATCCAAGGAGGTAGCTGACCTCTCCCACATACGATTCCGACCATCAGGTAGCTCCTTTAGCCCGTAGCTTCGTTTGATTCTTGATTTTTAGGTTTCGCGCCGCCGGCCTTCGCCGCCAATCCACACCGCTCCGACTACCCATTTTATCTCCCGACCATCCCTTCACCTTCATTATACTCCTCCTCACCTTCTTCGCCCCTCCGATCATCCTGGTTCGCCCCAGAACCTGGACTTAGGTTCTCCTTCGTCGTCGCTCGCCGGAGGACCACGCCGCGCCTCATCCACGCACCCTCTTCGTCCGCTAACGGGTCGAGGCAGTTTGATCTCAACCCCTCTTGCTTCCTATGCAGGTACCAAGGCTTAAGAGCATCATCTAGAGGCTCTATTACTCAGGAACATGACCCCCGGGTTCCCTTCGTCGTCGGAGTTCCTCCGACGCTCCTGGCCTCATCGGAGACACCCATGGCCACATCGGAGACCCCCACCCGCTGCGGACCACCTTTAGCTCTGATTCCCCCATCTCAGCAACCTCGGAGGACCTCCCTTGCGTGCTCAGTGGCCGGGCGAAGTTCGTTGGCGTCCATTTCTTCCAGGAGCCTCCAGAGCCGTCGATCGAGCCCCTTCGTGCCAGTTTAGATCGTAGCCATCCATCTGAGGGAGGCTCCCGACCGTCGATCCATCTGAGGATCAGATCCGAGACGCTCATCACCGAAGGGGTGTCGACGTATCTCCACCGTTCGATCTCTAGAAGACCCCCTGCCAGCCATCGGATCTTAATTAAGGGGTAAATATCACTTAGGCCCCTCTTCCTTTAGCATTTATAGTTTAGTCCGGTAATTATTAAGTGTAGTTGTTTTTATTTTAGAATAATTGCACTTTGGACCCTAGTGTTTTGAGATATTGGATTTTAGTCCCTCCAGTTGTGAAGCACGTGCTTCGACACGTGATGTTTTGGAATAATTGCACGTATTGGGTTGGGGTTTTATGAATGTTATGGAATGAAAATTAATTTTAATTTTTGCATATATACCCATGTGCTTACTGGAATTGGAACATGTGTTGATTTTGTTGGGAAATTTACATTGTAGCCCATATACTTTCCGCACGTGTTTCATTTTAGCCCCTGAAACTTGTTTCTCTTACGATTAGGTCCCTCTGTGTTGTGCCTTGTTTATTGGTTGAATAAAATATCGAATCAACTCCAAAATTGTGAAATTTGGAAACGTGGCCTCTGCCACTATGTAAAAATTTCACTATTTTTTTGGGACATTTTTGTTGTTGTTTTCTATTTTTAAAATTCAAAAACACATATTTTTGCTACTGTTTGAATTGGAAAATCAACTAAAAATATTAAAAACCCCCCAAAAATTCTAAAAAAAATCGGTACTGTTTATTTTAGTGTTTACTTGCTTTACTCCAATTTTTGTTGCATTTGGATATATAAAAAACATAAAAATTGAAAAACCCTAAAAACCTTATAAAAATCATTAAAAATTATAAAAAAATAAAAAATGCAATTTCCTTTCCTGTAGCTTAGATTTTATTTGTAGTTTCATAAAAAATTATCTCCATGTTTTTACAAACTATTTATCTATTTTTAAATAGCCTTTCAAATCTGGCTGCACAGTAGCTTCCTGTTTTGGCTTTATTTCATTTTTAGAAAATCAACTAAAAATCATAAAATTTTGAGAGAATTACCAAAAACACTTAAAAACTCATAAAACCCTAAAATAATTTTATTTTAATATTTTGGTTTATCTTTATGTGTTTAATAATTTGTTGATTGTGCTCTTTTTGCTTGTTTCTCTATTTTTCTCATAATTAAAAACTACAAAAATATTTAAAATGCCATAAAATCCACAAAATATTTTCTTTATTTTATTTGATTTTCTGACTACTTCGTAGGCCTTTTTGTCCAATCCGTGCTTCTTGTGTTTGACCCTGGTCGCTATATCAGGTTAAATAAATAGCGAGACCGCTATTCGACATTTGATTGATTATTCCATTTTGATGGTCTATTTTTCTTGATTGATCGATCTCCAAGATTCGGGTCGCAACGACCCTTGTTTTTACCTTTACCTAGATTTCGTGAGGGATTTTTCGGTCATCACTCCCCACACTCCTGCTCTCCTCTCTCGCGCTCTCCTGCGGCTCTATGTAGAAAAGAGCCGCCTCCGAATCCCGCGGGTGCGTCGGCTTCCCGAAGAAAGCCGCCCTCGATCGACGGGGCCCTCGCAAGAAAAGCAAACAGAAATGTGTCAGTCCACAATTATTATAATAATGCAAAGCAAAATAAAATAAAATAAAAATAAAGGCATAAATAAAAACAAAAATAAAGAAAAGAAATAAAAACACAAATAAAAACAAACAAAAACAAAAAAACAAAAATAAAATAAAAAGAAAACAAATAAAAGAAAATGAAAAAGAAAAGCCACAAAACAAAGAAAAACTGAAAAAGAAAGCCGACTACTAAGTCGTTCTCCCCGGCAACGGCGCCATTCTGATGAGGGACCCGAGCAACTAAGGTAAGAAGGTATCAATGGTCGTTGCAACCTCAACCTCTCGGATCGGACTCAATCAAGAAAATCGAAGACCACCAAAATAAAAATCAAGCAAGCAAATCAAATAGCGGTCTCGCTATTTTATTTTACCTGGTATAGCTACAAGGGTCGAACACAAAGAGCACGTAATGGTAAACCTACAAAATAGTCGAAAATCCAAATAAAATAAATAAATGAAATGAAAAGGTGGTTTTGAGGTATTTCAAAATTTTTTGTAATTTTTAAATTAAGAAAAGGTGCAAAGGAAATAAAAAGGGCGCAAAAACACAATTATTTAACACATCAAAAATGATCAGAAATTTAAAATAAAAGTATTTTTGGTTTTTATATATATTCAAGTGTTTTTTGTTATTTTTCTAGGATTTTTCTTATTTTTAGTCATTTTATAAGAATGAGACAAGGCCAAAAAGATAAAACAATGTGCAGCCAGAATCTAAAGCCTATTTAAAAATACTTAAATAGCTATAAAATTCCAATAACAATTTTATGAGAAACTAAAAATAAAAATCTAACTACATAAAAAGAAATTGCATTTTTTTGAATTTTTATGAATTTTTAATGATTTTTCTAAGTTTTTTAGTGTTTTTCAATTTTTAGGGTTTTTATAAATCCAAATGCAACAAAAATTTGATAGAAGTAAAAACACACCAAAATGAACAATTAATATTTTCTTGGTTTTTTAGAGGATTTTTAATATTTTTAATTGAATTCTAAAAATAGACAGAAGAAGTTTTGGAGATTTTTGAATTTTTAAAAATAACAAACAAAAACAAAATGAACCAAAAATTCAAGGAAATTCCTACAACATGGCAGGAGCTAGGCGACAAAATTTCATGAATTTTGGGTGAAATTTGCTATTTATTTAAGCCAATCAAAGAGGCACAATACACAAGGACCTAAATGTAATTATGGAAAAGTTATCAGCCAAACAATAACACATGAAAAGAGTACATGGCTAGATATGTAAAAAGTCCAGATCGCACGAGGGAGACACGTGAAACATACATGCAGGGGTATAAGAGTAATTCTTATTTATAAAACTTCATTTGATAACATCAATAAAATCCAAGCAGGAACATGCAAATAACCCACATGGCATGTGCCAGACCACGTGAACTACACTCATAGGGACCAAATTGCAAATAAAAGAAACACAAGGTTCTAAGTGCAAACTGTCCAAAATAAAAACAACTACAGAAATTATTTATAGGACTACGAAATAAATACAAAAAGCAAAGAGGGCCTAAGTGTAAATTACCCTTCTTATTACAGATCCAACGGTTGAACATGTCCTCACTTAAGATCGGACGGTGGAGAGCCTCGGATACCGGTTCGATGATGGACGTGCGAGATCTGATCCTCAGATGGACCGGATGGTCGAGAGCTCCCCGAAGACGAACGGTCACGATTAGAATTGGCGGGAGACTCGATTGAATGGCGGAGACACCTCCTGGAAGAACGACGAAGAACTCACCTCTGGCGAGCTTCGACTGGATGCTACGTGCGGTTGAGGCGTCCTCCGAGGCTGCTTGTCTGGGGAAAAGGAAGCTGATGACAATCCGCAACTGCTGATATGCTCCGATGAGGCAGGGGACATCTGGAATGCCCTGGCAATGCGAGGGACCTGGAGCAGCTATGCTCTGAAATCCGAACCTCCAGATGAGGTCCTCTAGCATCCACACCTGCACAGATGAATAACTGGGTCGAGGGCAACGTGCCTAGACCCATTAGTACATGAAATGGGTGAAAGATGAGGCGAGGCGTAGCCCTCCGGCGAGGCGACGGCGGAGGAGAGTTGGATTCCTGCGAATCAGGGTGAATGTAGGGGTGCAGAAGATGGGAAGAGGACCGATGAAGGTGATACGATCGTCGGTAGGGCAAATGGATGGTCCGATCACGAAGGATGATCCGATGAATGCTAATTGACCGGAAAATGAAAAGTTTGAATCTAAAGCAAATGAAAAGCTATCGAGGCTACCTGGTGAAGGAGGTCGTCTGGGCTAAAGGTCGCGGACCTTCGGGGGTCTTTGCCTCGATGGATTGATGCGTCTAGAGGCTACAACCCACCTCGTGGCGGAGCACGGCGATGAAGCTCACCGGACCTAGGGCTAGACACCTTGAAACCTCACTGCAACACTCTCCCTCTCTTGCTGTCACTCAAGGAAGAAGATGGAGCTCCCGGGAAATGAGGGCAATGGCCGAAGATGCAAAAAAAGTTGCGGCTCCAGGTGACTTTATACCCAGCGGGGTCTGAAAAGTTAGGAGCACGGGCGTGCAAACCGAGGAGCGGATCCCTAACGGTATCGTCGGGTGTGGATCACGGATCAACCCTGGATATGCAGAGGAGGTGGTCCAGGGGGGCAGTTGACCGAGGTCAACATTCCACCTGGACCAATCAGATATTAGCTAGGTCAAAATTATTTGTAAAATACTTTAAAAATAGAAAACGATTTTTTTAAAAAATATTTTCAAAATAAAAATGTTTATTATTTTTCAAACTATTTTATAGTGATTTTTATTTATTTTTATGAAAAAAATTATGGTATATACATTATATTATATTATATACAGGTATAAAATACCTATGTATTTTATATATTTATTTTTATTTTCTATTTTTGTATAAATACTCTAATTTTATATTTTATTTATTTACAACATAAAATTTAGAGTATAAAATAATTTTTAGTATTTTTATTGATTATTTACAAGTGTAAAATAAATAGAAGTACGATACATATATACATGTAATATGTACAAGGTTGTAGAGAGAAACTATTTTTATTTTTATTTTATTTTTCTAATTTTTGTTTTATTTTCAGGAATATATACAAGGGGTTAGAAACCTATTTTTATTTTCATTTTTGTGAATATAAAATATATACATATATGAAGGAATATCCACAAGGTTGAGTGGCCCTATCTCTCTCTACTTATTTTATTTGGCGATCAGGCATATATTGGGCCTTCTCTTGGGATTAGGTCACTCAATATTTATTCTAAATATTTCCTTCTTTTTCTTTTATTCTTTATTCTTTTATTTTTACACAAATACATGCCAATTATAACTATTTAACAAAAGCATGCTTATTGGTAACTTATTGTATTTATAGCTATATACATGGTATTTTGCCAAGATATTTAGCTAAAATAAAAGAATAAATAGTGATGAATGAGTATTCATCAACCACTACCGGGAGGAGAGCACGCGCCACCACCAGGGTGAGTGTCTCCCCTCATCTCGCGCGAGGTCTGCCGCCGTCCACCACGTCGACGACAAATCGTGAGAGAGAGGAGGGAGGGGGCGTCATCAATCAATGGAAAGAGAAGGAGAGATATTAGGTCAAATAATTGTCACATTCTATATTTAAAATGTGACGAAAATGACCAAAACAGGTTTTCAGTCATTAAATCAATTTAATTAATGTTTCATTAGATCTAGCCGTATGATCAAAAATAAAAGGATGAGATTGAAGGCTCACCATAATATTGGTGAGACCCTGACTCATTTGAAGTTTCCCCTATTTATATATAGGAGAAACTTCAAATGAGATGGGGTATCACCAATATTGTGGTGAGCCCTCAATCTCGTCTTTCTATTTTTTATCGTGTGGCTGTAATTAATGACATGTTAACTATTTTTTTAAACACATGAAACCCTATTTTAATCTTTTTGTCACATTCTAAATATAGAATGTGACAACACACATTATCTCCATCAATTGCATTGAATATTTTCAAACCTAATTCTTTTTCGTGCAGGCAAAAGGGAAGCGGCAGCGCGTGGAGAGGGATCAGATGAGTGGAGGCTTCAGAGGTGCATGACTGCGATGATGCATACAAAAAGAAGTGCATAGAGTCGACAATGATATGTGGTGGTGGTGAAGGCTTCGGAGGTGCATGGCTTCAAACATGTTGTGCCGTGTGGAGGTGGAGGTATTGCAGGGTAATGACGGTGTGTGTCACGTCGGTGAATGGATGTAACAGCGCATGCAGGTTGCGACACGTGAAGAAGACATTCGAGCACGGATGTGGTGTGGTGTGTGGAGGTGGTAACATGTGGTGGTGGTTGTGCGTGCAAATAGAGGGGGAAGGTGTGCGCGTTTGGAGGTGAAGGTGGATAACAGATCGTGGATGTCAAGGTGGAGGACGTCATGTGGGAGGCGGAGGGACCTTCAGTTTAATTTGTTTTATTTTTACAAATCTCTGTTGTTTTACAAATCTTAGAATGGTTTTTACAAATCTTAGATTTTTTTTTACAATCTCATATCATTTTTTACATTTATCAATTTCTAACAATTTATTTTTATGTTGCAAAATTCTACATAATTATTACAAAGCAATTAGAAACTTCTACGAAGTACCGCATAAAAATTACAAAGGAATGCAGGACAGTTACAAAGATCCATATGAAGAATGTGCACTTATGACATTTACTTACAAAGACTTACAAATGGAGCTTGAATTTTACAAAAGGACATGGAAAATTTACAAAGACCTACATACGTAACAATTACACAATTAATTTTTACAAAGCGACAAATATTATTTAAAATAAATGATATATCACAATTGTGAATTCATTTTTTATACTAGAAATTGCAAATTTACAAAGGAAAGCACACATTTTACTTCAGAACTATTGAATGGTAATGTAAATGAATATAATAACCAACTCGTAAATCGAAATATAAATTCTATACATATCATGTTTGAATTTACAAATATATGCAAAAATATCCAGTTTGCTAAGAACTTTAATGGAAATTAATTAATGCATGTATTAATGAGGATGCCACTTATAGACGGTATTAAAATAGTAATTTGATATCATTAAATGGAATTCAAATTTAATGAACTCGGATGACAAAAATGCCCTTTTGGATTAGATTTTTTAAGCAACCGTCAGATTGAGATCCAATGGATCCGATTAATGGCTCATCACAAATTTGGTGAGACCCCACCTCATTTGAAGGGGTCCCTATATATATATAGGGGTTGTGGAGCTTGCACCATGATGCATGTAACTTTACATGCACCGGTGCCATAAACAATCATTTTTTGATATTTTTTTGAAATGAAATCATGTGGGATTTATATCACCATATATCACGATGATGTCATTCAAAAATCAACTTAGTTCAAGACTTCTAACCTATCCATCAAAACTGTGCAATTTTAACGGCCTCAGAATTACTGGAATTTATCCCTTACAGATGGACATGTTAGGAATGTCTGTTTTACATGAAAACTGAAACACGTATTCCACTAAGAACCCTAAGTAAATCCCCCAGGTTTCATTTCAAAAAAATACAGGTTTGTGGTACCGGTGCATGTAAAGTTACATGCACCATGGTGCAAGCTTCCCAACCTAGTTGCCCCCTAGGGGGAGCTAACTTGGCTCCCCCACCCCATTTTACCCAATTTTTTATTTTTTTTGAAAATTTCTTCCATTGTATTTCATCATTGTATCCCTATATTATGTCATTAAATTTTCGTGAGAAACAGAGACTCCTACGACCTCCATCCAGACAATCATTTTTTAACGGTAACAGAATTGCTAAAATCGATCACATCTGGATGGAGGCTGTAGGAGTCTTTGTTTTGCACGAAATTTTAATGATTTAATATAGGGATATATTGATGAAAATCCTCGGATGAAATTTTCAAAAAAAATAAAAAAATAAAAAATGGACAAAATAACGCGGGGGAGTCAAGTTAGCTTCCCGCATGGGGGCAACCCCATTTTACCCAATATATATACATATATATATATAGAGGGGGGGGGGGGCGATCCTGTGAGAACCAAAATTGGTGAGAGCATGAGAGGAGTGATTCTGGACCACAAGATTCTGTCTTCTCTCTCTTGGTCTTCTCTCTCCTGGTTGAATCTTGTGGTCCGGAATCACTCCTCTTATGCTCTCACCAATTTTGGCTCTCACAAGATCGCCCCCCCCCCCCCCCCCCCCCGCTCTCTCTCTCTCTCTCTCTCTCTCTCTATATATATATATATATATATATAGGAGTGATCCTGTGAGATGAAATTTGGTAAGATGGTGAGATGGAAGATTCTGGACGACTAATTTAAACCTTCTCTTTCCTGGTTTCTCTCTCCTGGCTGAAACTAGTGGCCCAGAATCTCCCATCTCACCATCTCACAGAAATCTCATCTCATAAGATCGACCATATATATATATATATATGGGAGCTGGGAGCCTACACCCAGGGGGTATAGGTAATTACCTACACCCGACCTTTTCTTCCATTATTTTTGGATTTTTTAAAGTAAACCTTTGAGGGATTTTCTTAATAAATTGTGGGGAATATGTGTTTCAAATTTCATGCAAAACAAATACTCCTAACATGTTCATCTAGAACGGGTCAATTTCAGCAATTCTGAGACCGTTAAAATTTGGTAGTCTTGATGGAGATGATATAAGTCTTGAATTAAGTTGAATTTGGAATGACACCATGGTGATATATAGTGATCTAATTCCCCAAAAGTTTCATTTCAAAAAAATCGAAAAATATTGAAAAAAAGAGCCGGGTGTAGGTAATTACCTTCTCTCTTTCTCTCTCTTTATATATATATATGAGAAAAATGTGGCTGCTCCCTTGGAGGAGCCAACGGGGCTGTGATTTTCACGAATAACGAGGGTCGTACAGTTTCACAAGGCAAAACCGCAGTCGTAGTATTGACCGCTCAAAATCCCTAATTAATCAACAATGAACCCACACAATATAAGTTAAGTAATGAAAAAGTGGAGTCAAATTTATTTTATTTCTACAAACAGGTGTATAATGGAAGTAGGTAGAGTGTCGAACACAGGGAGCAAGGCAAGATATATCAACAATTGTGCAAAAATGTGATGTGATTGTGTTGTCTACAATATGCAATGCAAATGTTTTGTGGGTTTTTAATTTTTTATTTTTAATTATGTATTTTGATTTTTAATTTTCTGATTTTATATATTATATATATATATATTTTTTTTAATTTTCTTTTTCAATATTGGAATATATATACAATATAAGAAAAGAGATGATAGGCTATTTATAAAAATAGGGGAAAATAGTCAAAAATTAAGAAATAAAATATTTTTGGTCTTTTTATAATTTTCTACTGTTTTTGTGATTTTTAGGTATTTTTCAAAATATTTTTGGTATTTTTAAAAGGCCAAATAAAGAAAATAGTGAATTAAGATTCTAGCCGAAATTAAAATGGGAATGAAAAATAGCAACCAATATCAAAATTTTCAAAAATTAATTTTAAAATAACGAGAATAAAATAGGGAATATATAGAACCCGAGTTTCTATTTTTTTATTTTTCTACGATTTTTTAGATTTTTTGAAGTTTTTAAGTGTTATCTAATTTTTATTGTTTTGGTTTTGAAATTTTTAGTGATTTTTGGACTGACACTAGAATACACTAAAATAGACAATGGTTAATTTTTTTGGAATTTTTCAATGCGTTTTAATATTTTTTTGGTATTTTCTAATGCAAACAGTAGTTAAAAAGCATGTTTTTTATTTTTAATAAATATTAAAATGCAATAAAAATGCGATGCAAAAATATAGCATGGATCTACAAGCACATAAGAGCCTATGACATTTTTTGGGAATTTTTTGAGTTAAAAAGATGCCCTAAATAAATAAAGCAAGTATACAAAAATTACAAGGCCTGACAGTGGTATAAGTGCAAATAAGCAAACATTCAGGGGCATAGGTGCAATTTTCACAAAAGTTATATAGTGAATAAACAAGTTTCTGGACAAAATACAAAATACAAGACCCACAGGGGTATTCCTGAAAAGTACCCAACCAGGCGCGTGACTAGCATGCGCTTGGGAAGGACCTATCTGTCATTTCCAAAAACTCGGGGGCCTTAGTGCAAATATCCCAAAAACTACTACACTGCATATGAAAATCCTAGGTCTAAACCGAAATACTAAAACCCTGAAGGGTAAGACTGCAAAAATGCCAGGGACACGTGCGTAGCGCACGTGACCTAGCGAGGAGCTAGATGTAATAGTACAACAAACGGGGGGATTATATGGAAATGTCACAAAAATAAATAACAACAGATAAATGTTTGAGTTCTTTTTAATAAATACAAAAATGAGTGGCTCTGAGAGGAAAATTACCCACTCGAGAGCGTGATCCAACGGTCGTGCGCCGTTCACTTAAGCCATGTGTCAAGCTGCTACGTGCCGATGACGGTTGGCACGAATGGGCGCGATTAGATTGGCCCTGGAAGATCTGACGGTTGACGCTGAGCACGATCCAACGGACATCGTGCGATCTGGGGCCTCCAGGTGATCCGACGGCTGTGAAGGTCGATGGAGGAACGGGGAAGAACCCCACCGCTGTGAGATTCCTCCGGCGAGATACTCCTTCTCCGGCAGTCCTTTTCGCTCCAAAATGGCCCAGCAAGCTTCTACAGGTGCTCTCGATCAGCTGGGACCCTTAAAACTCCCGGCGGGGCTCTACGTTGCGACCGTGAGGACGGCAGAGCTGGAGGTTCCAGGTAGCGCCGGCGAGGGGTCAAAATTGATCCTAGGCATTGTCGTGTGCTTCTAACCTGCAGAATAGAGTGAAAGGGTCGGAGGTAAAAAACCCCGAACCCGCAAGGGGTGGAAATGAAGCGGCGAACGGTGAGTATGAGGTAGAGGAAGCGGCCGGAGGTGCGCTCCGGCGAAGTCTGTGATTATGCGAATCGAGGGGCGAAGAAATGGAATGGAAGGTGGGAGGTGTTGCTACGACTATGATGAATAAAAAGAACAACGAAAAAGAGGGAGATAGACACCTCAAGGGACCGGCCCGAGGTTGAAGGTACCTCAACGGCTGAGCTTGCCGGAGGTGCTGGAACGCGCCCAAGACCGCGACGATCCACCACCTTGGAGAGGGGACTCTGAAGCTGTCACCTTCAGGTCTCCAGCTCGAGCAAAAAGGGGGAACGAAGGATCAAAAATGGGGTTCAAATTTGAAAATGAAGTTGGGTGTCCATTTTATTGGGTTGACGGACAGGTGGGGAAGACCGAGGCATAGCGGTCGATTCAGCGATGCAATAAACGAGGAGATCCCTAGGCGTGTATGCCCTTATGATCGAGGAGCAAAAAGTCTTTAGGATGATACACGAAATGGTGAATGGTTCTTCCTCAAAAAAAGGTTGAAAACGGGTCAAAGCGCACTCTGACAGACCATAGGACCAAGGGTCAGAGAGTTGACCCGAGTTCAACTCTCATGGCCCCCTGGTTGGTCCATGTGGACCAACCAGGAAAATTCCTGGGAAAAACCTTTATTAAATCATTTTAAAATATAAAATGATTTATTTAATTTTAGGTTATAGAATAAAAAATGTTTGTAATTTTATAAATTATTTTATGGTAATTTTTATTTATTTTTATAAGGAATAATTTTACAAGTTACCTAATATACCCTTTGTAGGTATATTACATATATTTTTTATTAATTTATTTTGTGATTTTAATTTCTTTATTTTTATTTATTATTTTATAAAATTATAAAATACCTTTATACTCTTAATTACATTTATATTTTATTTTTCTGATGTACTTTGTATATCTAATAAAATAGAAGTGCACAATATACAGGTATAGGTATAGGTATAATACCTATGTATTTTATATACATGTATTTTATTTTGAGTTTTATTTAGGTTTTTTATTCTGATTTTAATGTACAAATATATTATAAGTAATATTTACAAAATTAAAAATATAAGAATACAGAAATAATGAATAAAAAATAAATTAAATATTTTAATCTGTACAATTATATAATAGGGGTCCAAAACTCAACTTTCAAACCGTAGCTCCGCCAAATGCGAAACCACCGCCATTAAATAGCTTATTTTATTATGTATACAATTAAAGGTGAGTTTGCTGCATTTGGATCTTTCATTTGTGAGATACGGGTCTGGGAAGTTGGGATTCTGGATTTTTATTCAGACCATAACTTTTTATTTATACATGATTTTTGAAGAAAATCAATTTTGTATTTTTATTTATTTAATTATCTACAACTTTCATGTACAAAGTTTCTTTATTTGATGTATAAAAAGTAGAACAAAAAATAGGTCCCAAAACGAATAAAGAATGGATTAAAAAGAATAGGTAATTGGCCCTTATCTCCCCCTACTTTATACCTTGTCGACCTATTAATCAAGATGCCTAGGTCTCAGGGTTTTGGGTCATAAAATATTTACAATATTTTATTCTTTTTCTTTTATTTTATTTATTCTATAGTTTTGTCTTTAATTATAGTATTTTATACACTAATTACATGCACATGCATGAATGCTAAGATGCTCTAATTAAGGGTATTTACACGCATTTACTAGGGTTTTTGAGGCCAAAATGATAGAATAAAGATGATGAAATGTGGATTCATCATCCCCCTATACTTTACCTTTACTAGTCCCTACCAAACACTTATGCAATAAGTGCAGAAAAGAAAACAAAGAAAAGAAAAAGAAGAACTTGGATTTAGTTTAATTATCAAACTTGTCTTCACAAAATCAAAGTTTGGAGCTTAAATAAGACCTTTAGAATTTTAGTGCGGGCGGAACCTTAATGAGAACCGAATTTGAAATCCAACAGTCCTTGAGAATCCCAAAACTCTGTCCAAGTATCCTCAATAGCCAGGTCAGAAATATCTCAATTCATACGCAAACTCTTACGACTATGAATCTGACTCGTACAATGTAAGTGATGTTGGCTCTCCCCAACTGAAATGACAAAGAAACTGACTTCTCTAGTATGACAACCCAATGATTCCCCAATCCAATAACTCCAGCCTCGAGGAGCGGGGTATTCCCTTCTAAGTTCAAGTGGCAACCAGCTCAAGAGGAGGGGGTGAAGAGAAGAATGGAAGGTAGCCAGTGTAGCTACCTATCCTAGGATGCAAGACCAGTGTAGTCAAGTCATCCAGCTGCAGGCTCGCATATTTGACTTTGGAACTCAAGCTTGCTTATTGGCTTTACAACATTTGTACATACTTGCAGGAATTTTTATTTTTGTACAGGCCTGACCATTTTTTTTGAAATACTATTCACAGCAGCATTTACATAAAGAGTTTTTCCTCTTGAGCCAGTAGACTATCCCTCTTTTGAAGCTTTATTGCAACCCACACTCTCCTGTCTTTATACTTCCTTATCACTGGACAGGTTGGGGTGCACTTCCCTCCCTAGAGGAGGACAAGTGTTTCCACTTATGTGCGTCTCATACCGGCAAATCCAATCCCCTCACCACTCCAACTGAGTTGAGCCATGTGAAAGGTGCAGGTGTCTAAGTTAGGTCATTATCAACAAGAGTCGTGCGTGTGTTCCAAAATACTCTACTTAGGCAGTCAAGGATCCATTGAACTAAGTACTGTGATCCTCAAAGAATTAAGTCAACTAAACCTGAAGTACCTCAAACCCAGTTCCTATAAGGTTCCTGTTATTAGGTAGATTTTAAGGTCCAATCAAGCTCCAATCTCCGGATTTTACTTAGACTTGTTCAACTATCAAACTCAATCTGAAAAATGCGAATGCTATGCAATGCAAAAAATATTTTTGTGATGCAATTTTCAAAGATTTTGAACTTTTTATGGACTTTTTAAAAAGATGATGATGCACATGCATATGCATTTTTTGTATTTTTCAAAAAGTTTTTTCAAATATTTTTGGATTTTAATTTTGAAAATGTTTTTGAGATTTTTGAAAACAAAAAGATTTTGGCTGAAAACTAGGTGAAAAATATTTACACGGGGGTGCTTCTTATATATACAAGAAGTGGGTTTTAAGAATTTACAAGGGTAAGTGATCAATTTTATACGTATATATAATAAAGGATTTTAGGTGTGATGTAGTATTCCTCAAACTTATTTGACACAGGTTTTTCAAACACTTTTGAAAACTATAGTCCAAAATAATTTTTACAAACATTTTACAAACATGTACACACATTTGAAAATTATTTTGCAAAGGTTTTCCAAACAGTATATATAGATTTTTCAAATATTTTTGCAACCATTTTTCAAACCATTTGCAAATCATTTTTCAAATATTTTATTTCACACAAAGAAAATAAATTTTACAAACGACACCTTTTTACAAAGGTTGAAAACATGTAATAAAATATTTTCAAAATAGTTTTCAAAAGATTTTCACATAGATTTTCAAACTATTTTTCAAACATTTTGCAAAAAACATTTTCACCTGATTTGTTAATCAGTACATACAAAAAGAATTTGAGGAATAAAGCATATTTTTATTAAGATTTCTTAATGAATTTTAAAGAATAATTAGCCATATTTATTAGGAAAATACGAAAGTACGAGTTATGGCTAAAGTATATACGTAGTATATACGACCCCCCTATACTTAGCGTGAGCTATGTCCTCATAGATCGGAGAGAAAAGAGAATACATAACTCGTACTAAGTATAGGCAAGTCTAAAGAGTACATAAATGAACCAATGAGAAGTTGACCGTCCCCCGATACTTAGGATCAAATAATCCTAAGTATAGCAGACTGTACACAATGCAGGGAGGGTCAAGGGTGGGAATTAACAGATCGTACTCGGATTGTCTCCCCCTATACTTAGGGTACGATATCCCCAAGTATAGACAAGAAGAGGAGACAATGGTCAGGATCGAAAAGAATAGAACCACTCGGGGTGCACACCCCTTATACTTAGGACAAATTACGTCCTAACTGTAGAAACTGACAACAAGGGGCGACACCTTTTTGATACAAAAAGAAGATAGAAAAGGAAAAGAAGAAAAGAAGAAAAGAAATCAACAGATGAAAGAGTGATATGGATAGATGGATCTATACAGCGGAAGATGGAATTGATCACCATGTATGAGATGCAAGTGATATGAGTCACAGAACACATCTCATACCAGAAGAATGGGGGCAACGTTAATGGTCGGCGGGTCATGATCTAGATATAGTTTCAGGCGCTGACCGTTGACACGGAAGGTAGAAGCAGATTGCGGTTCTGATATATCAATGCTGCCATTGTCATGTACCTTCCTGACCACATAAGGAGCTTTCCACTTGCTCTGTAGTTTCCTTGAAAATAATTTCAGCCTGGAATCAAACAACCATACACGCTGATTTGGCTCAAACTGTTTATGGTTGATGTGAGAATCGTGCCATGTTTTCACTTTTTCCTTGTACTATAGGCTGCTAGAAAAGGTTGTATCTCTCAGTTCCTCCAGGGTTGCCAACTCTGCTCTCCTCTGTTCTCCTATACTCTCGGGATCCAATAATAACTCAATCACTGCCCAAAGTGACTTGTGCTTTATTTACACTGGCAGATGGCACGGCTTGCCATAGACGAGTCGAAAGGGAGATGTCCCTAATGGATTCTTAAAGGATGTCCAATAGGCCCACAAGACCGAGTCCAAAAGTTGTGACCAATCCTTTCGGTCTGGGCGGACAACCTTCTGTAGGATAGTCTTTATCTCACGGTTCAAAACTTCGGCAAGACCATTAGTCTGAGGGTGATACAGTGTGGCAACACGATGGTCAATGCCGAACTCGTCTGCAAGGGCCCTAACCTTGTCATTGATGAAGTGAGACTCCCCGTCTGAAATCAAGACTCTAGGTACTCCGAACCCTGAAATGATATATTTCCTCAAAAATTTACACACGGTTTTAGCATCTGCGGCTCGTGCGGGGATAGCCTCAACCCATCGGTTGACATAATCTACAGCGAGCAAGATATGCTCAAACCCCTGACTCTTAGGAAATGGGCCCATGAAATCAATCCCCCATACATCAAAAACCTCACAAAAGTGAATGGGTTGCATGGGCATCATGTCTCTCTGTCCGCAGGTTCCCATCTTCTGACAGTCAGTACATCTCTTCACGAACTCATCTGAGTCCTTGAAGAGAGTAGGCCACCATAGGCCGGATTGAAGCACCTTCTGTGCTGTCCTTTTCCCAGAATGATTTCCTCCTGCCTCAAGCTTGTGGCAATATGTGAGGACGCTATGCTGCTCTTCTTGAGGAATGCACCTCCTCCAGATACTGTCCCCACCTTCATGATAAAGGACGGGATCCTCCCAATGGTAAAGCTTGGCCTTCGCCAGGAAGGTCTCGAGCTTCTGCCTGGGCCAACCTTGTGGGACCGTCTTGGCAACAAGATAGTTCACAATGTCGGTGTACCATGGGAGCGAGGTGATAGCCAGGATCGCCTCATCTAGAAACGTCTCGGTGATAGGTGCGTTGGGCTCAGATTCCTCAATGTTCTCTAAACGGGAGAGATGATCCGCCACCACATTCTTAACTCCAAGATTATCCTTAAACTCAATATCAAACTCCTGGAGCAGAAAGATCCATCTGGTAAGGCATGCTTTGGCATCCTTCTTAGCCATTAAATATCGGATGGCGGTGTGATCTGTGTAAATAGTCACTCTAGATCCGAGAATATAAGATCTATACTTATCCAAAGCAAAGACTACGGCCAGCATCTCTTTCTCTGTCACAGTGTAATTCCGTTGAGCGGCATCCAAAGTCCGGCTGGCGTAGTGAATGGCAAATGGCAATCCATCCCTCCTCTATCCAAGCACAGCCCCAACGGCAAAATCAGAAGCGTCCGTCATGATCTCGAATGGGAGAGACTAATAGGGTGGCTGAAGGATAGGAGCCGAAACAACCATACTCTTGAGAGTCTCAAAAGACGCAAGACACTTATTATCTACAATGAACTCGGTGTCTTTCGTCAGCAAATCAGTGAGCGGTCGGGCAATCCGACTGAAGTCCTGAATAAACCGTCGGTAGAAACCGACATGCCACAGAAAAGACCGCAATTGACGCAGATTGGATGGTGGATTGAGTTTTCTAATGATATCCACCTTGGCCAGATTGACCTCCATGCCCCTGTTGGAGATGATAAGACCAAGGACCGTCCCTTGAGTCACCATGAAGTGACTCTTCTCCCAAGACAAGACAAGATTGACCTCTATGCAGCGTTGAAGCACACGGTCTAGACAGTCAAGACAAGCGTCAAACCCGTCGCCATAGACCGAGAAGTCATCCATGAAGACCTCTAAGTAGTCACCCACCATGTCCAAGAATATGGACAACATGCACCTTTGGAATGTCGTCGGAGCGTTACATAGACCAAAGGGCATCCGTCTGAAAGCACAAAACAGACAGGTGAATGTCGTTTTCTCCTGGTCTTCGGGCGCAATGGCCACTTGATTATATCCGGAGTACCCGTCAAGGAAACAGTAATGGCTCTTCCCAGCTAGCCTTTCGATAATCTGATCAATGAATGGTAGTGGGAAATGATCCTTCTTGGCGGCCTCATTCAATCGTCTGTAGTCCATACATACCCTCCAAGAAGTGGGTACTCGGGTAGCGATCTCCTCTCCAGACTCACTCACAACTGTAGTGATACCCGTCTTCTTGGGCACCACATGTAATGGACTAACCCATTTGGAGTCGGAGATGGGGTAGATAAAGTCGGCGCTCCAACACTTCGATATTTCTTTCATGACCACATCTCGAAGATTCGGGTTCAGCCATCGCTGGAACTCACGCGACGGCCTAGCGTCCTCCTCAAGATAGATGTATTGGGAGCACAGAGCCAGACTAATCCCCTAGAGATCAGCTATACTCCATCCTATTGCCTTGCGGTTTCTTTCAAGAACCTCCATCACACAAGATTCTTGTTCTCCTGTCAAACCTGCTGAGATAATGACTGGGTGCATATCTTGCTCACCTGCAAGGAATCTATACTTCAGCGACTGCGATAAGGGCTTTAATTCTGGACAATTGGGAGGTGGCAGATCTAGCTTCTAATAAGTTTGTGTGAAGGCAACCAGGTCTGCATGTGAGAACTCTCGCTCTGCATGAATATATGACGAAGGGAACCCTGCTGAATCATCAATAAACTGTACTGCTCGCACTCCGTCCAAGCTGTCGGCTCAAAAGGAATCAGACACGGCAAATATTCATCAAAATCATCCCAATCAATGTCTGAATCCGAGGGATCTGAAGTAGATGAACAAGATTGATATCATTAGCACCACTCATCCCAGCAATGTCAACCTCAATGATATCCTCGTCCAGGGGTGTGCTCTCCAGGCTCTCGACTGCCATAAGCTTTAAATATGGAGAATCTGTAGGTAAGGCGAGGGTATGTGCTACAGGATTTGTCCAATTGGATTCATCATCTGTCATCACAAAATCACACTCCTGGTGGATGTATAGCTCTTCCTCTGTCATCTGCGCGACTTCGCTGGACTGCTCTGAGCATTCTAATTCTCTCGCTCTGGTTTCCTCGATCGTTTCTATTTGTATGCTCTCGCCCTCTACGCGAAAACACACCTTCCCGCTATCATGATCGGTCACCGCCTTGGCTGTGGCCAAGAATGGGCGTCCAAGTATGATGGGGGCATCGGTTACCGACTCAGGGATCTCCATGCCCAATACAACAAAGTCCACGGGGAATTTCAGTCCCTGAATGGTAACGACCACGTCTCTCAATAACCCCTTCAACCTCTTAGTCGACCTATCAGCAAACTATAGGACTGTCATGCTCCTACGAAGAGGACCAAACTCGAATCGGTCGAGTAAGGCTGCCGGAAGAAGGTTAATAGAAGAGCCATTGTCTAAGAGAGTACGATCGAACTGCTGCACCTGAATCTCGCATCTGACATAGGGTGCCCCTGTATCAGGTCTCTTAGCTGGCAGTTTGTTCTGAATGGTGCAACAAGTGGAATGGGTGAGCACATGGATCTGATCTCTGTGGTTCCTCCTCTTCCTGCGGACTGTAGTTTTCTCCTTCAAGTTCTTTTTGAAGAGGGGGATGTGCTCAAGTGCTTTCTGTAGAGTCAACTGAATGTGGAATCTATCAATCATCTGATTGCTGAACTCTACCTGTTGGGTCTTTTTAGGATTTTCCCTTTTATTCCCCTTCGCCCGGTGGAGTGCCTCATGGAAGGGGATAGTAGGAGCCTCCTCGGATGGAGGACTAGGATGAGGTTCCTGTGCCTGTGAAAGAATAGAATCCATACCATGATCATCATTTAACACATATGGATCTGAAATTTGAACAGAAACCTTTCCTTTATTCATCTTTTTGTTCTTTTTGTTGTTACTACAGTCCATAGATACAAAAGATGGTAACACCACAGAAGGAAGCTCAACAAAAGTAGATGTGGTGGCCTCAGTACCACCAACGGCACCTGTCTTCGTGGCATCAGCATCGTGCTCTGGCTCTGCATCCAAAATGGTGGCTTCAGCACCACCGTCTGCATCTGGTATTACGACGGCCTCAGTACGGTCGTCTGGATCTCCATCATTGGTGGCATCAGCACCACCGTCTTCAACATCATCATTAGCAGCATCAACACCGCTAATCTGCTCATCTGGTGCTCCTAGTTCTATTTGTGGTTGTCGCTCAGATGAGGCGCCGCCGGCTGGCATCCTACCGCTCCTAGTAGTCACAAAATCAGCATCATACAAAGAAGACATGTCACTCAAATAATCACTAGGAGAGGTATCCTCTGAACTGTACCTGCTCAGACTTTCTTTTCAGATTGTTTGGATTTGGTTCAATCTGAGCTGGTATGGCGGCCTTGCCCTTGACGATATCTCTCATCTCTTGCCGGAACTCATCCATTTCTTGCCGGAAGGATGCTCGCTGTTCGGAGAGCAAGCGGGCAAGGTCATCTAGAGCTGGGTTCTCAAAAGCAGAGGCCTGAGAACCAGACGGGTTTCCCTGCTGGAAATGAGGCTGCTGCTGCGGGTACTGGGGAGGATGGGAGTATGACTGCTGAGGCGGCTGACGCAGCCTCCACTGCTGGTTGTGATAGGTGGGACGAGGACCATGCTGGTATTGCTGCTGGTGGGTATACTGGGGCTGCTGCTGCTGTGGCTACTGGCTGCTCTGTTGTCCTTGAACCGGAGACTGCTGCTGAGATGAGGTGCCACCGTTGCCCCAACAAAATCCGGGGTGATCACGACGAATCCCGGACTGTGGGTACCGGTCGTACCAAATCCCATTGACTTCCATCAATGGCTCCTGCTCGAAGGATGGTGGAGGTAGAACTGCCAGCGGCTGATCCGGATGATAGACCACCATCTGAGTGTCCTGAGATGGTGACTGCGATGGGTAGTACTGCAACAGCGGAACCGGCTCTGCCTGGATGTGGTTAACCTGGCGGTGTGAGGCAGAGGGCTGACTCAAACTGCTGCTGCTAGGATCAGCTCGTGACCTGGGAGGCTGCTAAGTAGACATTTGTGCCTCCTGGACGCAAAGAATCTGCATCTTCAGGTCACTCATAGTCTTGGCAATCTGGTCCATCTGGGCCATGCCTTGCATATGCTTCTTCTCGAGGATCTCGAGACGGTCCAGCTTCTTACTTATGATGCCCATGTCGGCAGCAGCTAATTCGGCTTGTGCTGCGGCTGCCGACGGAGTGTGAGGACCGGCATCGATGCGGGCGATCCTCTGAAATGATCTCGCTCCTTGCGGGGGCTTCTATTGTGTGTAGACGCGGGCTTGGGCCATAACTGTTGAATTTTCTGCCATCCCTTCATAGATGGCCCAAACATCATCTTCACCCTTGGAAAAGTATGACCCACCACAAGAGGCATTAACAAGTCCCTGCAGCTCCGGTGTCAGCCCACAAAAGAAACTTTGAACCAGATTGGGCTTGGATATGTCATGGTGTGGACACCGGTCGATGAGCTCTCTGAATCGATCCCAAGCATCATGGAATTGTTCATTGGGGATCATTATGAAGTTGTTGATCATTGCTCTTGCTGCATTCGTCCGGCCGAGAGGGTAATACTTGTTCAGGTATGCGGTCCGGAGGTCTGCCCAAGTGTCGACGAACCTCCCCAAATGTTTGAGCCAGTACGCGGCTCTATCAACCAAGGAGAAGGGGAAGGCTATCATCTTTATGGTGTCCTCGATCACCAGCCTGTCAAGAATGGTACTGCAGATCATTTCAAATTATTGGAGGTGGAGATGTGGCTCTTCGGTCGCCAGCCCATGAAATTTGGGAAGTAGCTGAATCGTGTGCGGGTGAAGCTCGAAGTCACCATGGATGGGTGGGAGTCGGATCCACCGATGAGTAAGGGAGGTTGTTGGATTGTGCAATTCTCTCATGATGGTCTGCGACGGCCTCTCCTGGTTGGGTTCTCCACCCTCCTCTGTTGTTGGTATATCACCTCCACCGCCACCGCCCCCAGGTCTATTCTCTCGCATCTGGGCGATCTCTCTCATGAGATCACCCATAAAGACTCCCTGGTCCCGGATCTGTCTCTGCATGGTCTCCAGGGATTCTAGAAGTGAATTGTTGATTGAGGCTTGATCATATAGGAATGGAGGGTGCTCATGCTCATCCGGGTGTTCTCCTCTGTCAACCATGTCTGGATTCTCTGAAAAAGTAAAAGAACCCATCTCAGGTGCCGTCAAATGCTCTGAGCTCTGTGATGCACTAAATTCTGAAACTCTTGGATTGATGGAAGGAGAATGAGAAGGGTGGTCGAGGGGGAATAGGGTGGAAGTGAACTCAGGCTCGGAGAGCAGGTCTGGACTCTCCGAGAACGTCCTAGATGAATAGGGAGGAGTGCTGGATAGCGGTGCCGACAAAGTCGGCCTAAGAGATCTCCTTCCCATCATCGTGATTATTGAGAAGAGCAAGTTGCAAAACGAAGAAGGGGGGGGGCAAAATTGCGCACAATTGTGCTGTGTTTTTTACCTAAAATCAACTAGCAATCAAACACAAAGCAAGGGGATTCACCAACTCAACACCTGAAGCCGTGAAGGTTCGGCTTTTATCTTTGTAGTTTTTAGCTTGTTTTTAGGAAGTTATCTTTCAACGAGTCCTTAGAGCGCTACGCCTAGAGTACTGCCGGAAAAGTATTCCTGTACTTGTCCTCCTCCTGTGTAACCTGTAGCTTGCGCTTTTTAAGGTCATTGTAACCCTTCCTGGATCCCTACTCAGCCAAAGAAAAAGAGGGAGGAAGCCGATAGGCGAAATCGATACTTCGGATCTCGCTCGCAACAGAATCACCCGTGAGCGTGCAAGATCCTACTCGGACGCAGACGGTGAGACAGACACACCCGTGAAGGCGTGGCCTATGCTCGGTACTTCGGACAAGGTCGATGCTCACACAATAGTGAGTCACCAATGATGACCAAGCCCTACTCGTCTGCATGCGATAGTAGCGCCAATACTTCGGAAATCCAGGCAATACACAAGGCAGCCACAAGCTGGGTTTTTGGCTCTAATCCTTACGAAGCACTCTGCTCACTTGGAAGGAGACCTTCCCATGCAACCTGAATACAAGTGAGGGTGTTACTCTCCCCAAGCAATGAATCCAATTACCAATTTTATTTATGTCAAATTTTCTTAGCAGTCCCATTTTTAATTTTTTTGGTGTTATTGCTTCTTTTGAGTCAATTTAAACAAGCGCCTAACGGTTTTTGTATTTTCTTGATTCCTACTTGATCCAAAAACAGAGGGAGAAAAGAGTCGGAAAAGCCGTGCAAGTCGGCACCAAGATGGAAATCTCACCTTTGTGCCTATATAATGGATGCAAAGATAGAAAGACTTACAGTGCCTCCAGCTCTCTCCATACAGGATGCAAAGCAGAAATTTTTAAACCTAATCTACATGCCGATATGCACATAGAAATCGTCCTAAGAAGGCAATTGCTAACGTGAAGAACCACAAGTTGACCACTAATCCTCAACCCTAGAGTCCGGTCTAGGCTCGCCCCTCCTCCTCTCGACACATCGAGTCCAGGAGAAGCGCTTGGCGGGATGAGCTCGCGGCGCGATGGATCGAAAATTAATGAACCAACTGTTTAATTAAACTAAGTCCAAATACGCACTATAGGTACATGCAATGGTTATGAGGGTGTTTGGACCTAATCTAATCGATCAAGCAATGCCTAAAATCTAAGGGCTCATTCCACAAAAGAAAGGAAAAATGAAATCAAAACCGGCAAATGACAGCGAGAAACTCGATGAAATCCGCGGTGAGCCCCCGGGTGTACAAACACCTAGAAATTAGGTCCGAAGTGTCCTGAGTGTCTGAGTGTCCCTGTATTATTACAAATTATAAATCAATCTCTCTCTCACAAAAGAAAATGAAAACTAGCTAACACTCTCTCACTCCTCCTACTCTCTCCTGTCGGCTTGGGCTAGAAAAGTTGACTCTGCTTCCCAAGGCTGTACCGGATCACCTAAGCGATCCTCCTCGAGCTGCGGTCCCTCGCAAGAAGACAAGAAAGATAAAGGTCAGAAAGCTCACAGATAAATATCAAAAATATAAGAGAGATACAATGAGCAATAATGTAAACAAACAAAGACACACTCAAAAATGCAATCTATACGCTGTTGCTCCCCGGCGACGGCGCCATTTGATTTTCAGGAACAACGAGGGTCGTACGGTTTCACAAGGCAAAATCGCAGTCATAGTATTGACCGCTCAAAATCCCTAATTAATCAACAATGAACCCACAGAATATAAGTTAAGCAATGAAGAATAAGAGTGGAGTCAAATTTATTTTAACTCCAGAAACAGGTGTATAGTGGAAGTAGGTAGAGGGTCGAACACAGGGAGTAAGGCAGGATAGATCAACAGTTGTGCAAAAATGTGATGTGATTGTGTTGTCTACAATATGCAAGGCAAATGTTTTGTGGGTTTTTATTTTTAATTTTTTTATTTTTAATTTTGTATTTTGATTTTTAATTTTCTGATTTTATATTTTCTTTTTATATTAGATATATATATATTTTAATTTTCTTTTTCAATATTGAAATATATATATATATATAATATAAGAAAAGAGGTGATAGGCTATTTATAAAAATAGGGAAAATAGTCAAAAATTAAGAAATGAAATATTTTTGGTCTTTTTATAATTTTCTACTGTTTTTGTGATTTTTGGGTATTTTGGGTATTTTTCAAAATATTTTTGGTATTTTTAAAATTCCAAATAAAGAAAACAATGAATTAAGATTCTGGTCGAAATTAAAATGGGAATGAAAAATATGAACCAGTATCAAAATTTTCCCAAATTAAATTTAAAATAACGAAAATAAAATAGGGAATCTACAAAACCTGAGTTTCTATTTTTTTGATTTTCTACAATTTTTTAGATTTTTTTGAATTTTTTAAGTGTTATCTAATTTTTAAGGTTTTGGTTTTGAAATTTTTAGTGATTTTTGGACTGACACTAGAATACACTAAAATAGACAACACGTAATTTTTTTTGGAATTTTTCAATGTGTTTTAATATTTTTTTGGTATTTTCTAATGCAAAAAGGAGTTAAAATGCTTTTTTTTATTTTTAATAAATATTAAAATGCAATAAAAATGCAATGCAAAAATAAAGCGTTGATTTACAAGCACACATGAGCCTATGACATTTTTTGGGAATTTTTTGAGTTAAAAAGATGCCCTAAATAAATAAAGCAAGCATACAAAAATTACAAGGCCTGACAGGGGTATAAATGCAAATAAGCAAACATCCAGGGGCACAGGTGCAATTTTCACAAAAGTTATATACTGAATAAACAAGTTTCTGGACGAAATACAAAAATACAAGACCTGCAGGGGTATGCCTGAAAAGTACCCAACCAGGCGCGTGACTAGCACGTGCCTGGGAAGGACCTGTATGTCATTTCCAAAAACTCAGGGGCCTTAGTGCAAATATCCCAAAAACTATTACACTACATATGAAAATCCTAGGTCTAAACCGAAATACTAAAACCCTGAAGGGTAAGACTGCAAAAATGCCAGGGATACGTGCGTAGCGCACGTGACCTAGCGAGGACCTAGATGTAATAGTACAACAAACGGGGGGCTTATATGCAAATATCACAAAAATAAATAACAACAGACAAATGTTTGAGTTCTTTTTAATAAATACAAAAACGAGTGGGTCTGAGAGGCAAATTACCCACTCGAGGGTGTGATCCAACGGCCGTGCGCGGTTCACTTAAGCCACGTGTCAAGCTGCTGTGCGCCGATGACGGTTGGCTTGAACGGGCGCGATTAGATCAGCCCCGGAAGATCTGACGATTGACGCTGAGCGCAATCCAACGGACGTCGTGCAATCTGGGGCCCCCAGGTGATCCGACGGCTGCGAAGGTCGATGGAGGAACGGGGAAAAACCCCGTCGCTACGAGATTCCTCCGGCGAGATACTCCTTCTCCGGCGGTCCTTTTCGCTCCAAAATGGCCCAGCAAGCTTCTGCAGGTGCTCTCGATCAGCTGGGACCCTCAAAACTCCCGGCGGGGCTCTACATTGCGACCGTGAGGACGGCGGAGCTGGAGGCTCCAGGTAGCGCCGGCGAGGGGTCAAAATTGATCTTAGGCGTTGTCGTGTGCTTCTAACCTGCAGAATAGAGTGAAAGGGTCGAGGGCTAAATACCCCGACCCTGCAAGGGGTTGAAATGAAGCGGCAAACGGTGAGTATGAGGTGGAGGACGCGGCCGGAGGTGCGCTCCGGCGAAGTCTGTGATTATGCGAATCGAGGGGCGAAGAAATGGAATGGAAGGTGGGTGGTGTTGCTACGACTATGATGAATAAAAAGAACAACGAAAAAGAGGAAGATAGACACCTCAAGGACCAGGCCCGAGATTGAAGGTACCTCAACGGCTGAGCATGCCGGAGGCGCTGGAACGCGCCCAAGACCGCGACGATCCACCACCTTGAAGAGGGGACTCTGAAGCTGTCACCTCCAGGTCTCCAGCTCGAGCAAAAAGGGGGAACGAAGTATCAAAAATGGGGTTCAAATTTGAAAATGAAGTTGGGTGTCCATTTTATTGGGTTGACGGACAGGTGGGGAAGACCGAGGCATAGCGGTCGATTCAGCGATGCAATAAACGAGGAGATCCCTGGGCGTGTATGCCCTATGATCGAGGAGCAAAAAGTCTTTAGGATGATACACGAAATGGTGAACGGTTCTTCCTTGAAAAAAGGTTGAAAACAGGTCAAAGCGCACTCTGACAGACCACAGGACCTAGGGTCAGAGAGTTGACCCGAGGTCAACTCTCCTGGCCCCCTGGTTGGTCCACGTGGACCAACCAGGAAAATTCATGTGAAAAACCTTTATTAAATCATTTTAAAATAGAAAATGATTTTTTTAAATTTTAGGTTATAAATAAAAAAAGGTTTGTAATTTTATAAATTATTTTATGGTAATTTTTATTTATTTTTATAAGGTATAATTTTACCAGTTACCTAATATACCCTTTGTAGGTATATTACCTATATTCTTTATTAATTTATTTTGTGATTTAATTTCTTTATTTTTATTTATTATTTTATAAAATTATAAAATACTTTGTACTCTTAATTATATTTTTATTTTATTTTTCTGATGTACTTTGTTTATATAATAAAATAAAAGTACACAATATACAGGTATAGGTATAGGTATAATACCTATGTATTTTATATACATGTATTTTATTTTGAGTTTTATTTAGGTTTTTTATTCTGATTTTAATGTACAAATATATTATAAGTAATATTTACAAAATTAAAAATATAAGAATACAGAAATAATGAATAAATAATAAATTGAATATTTTAATCTGTACAATTATACAATAGGGGTCCAAAACTCAACTTTTAAACCGGAGCTCCGTCAAATGCGAAACTACCGCCATTAAATAGCTTATTTTATTCTATATACAATTAAAGGTCAGTTTGCTGCATTTGGATCTTTCATTTGTGAGATACGGGTATGGGAAGTTGGGATTCTGGATTTTTATTCAGACCATAACTTTTTATCTGTACATGGTTTTTGAATAAAATCAATTTTGTATTTTTATTTATTTAATTATCTATAGCTTTTATGTACAAAGTTTCTTTATTTGATGTATAAAAAGTGGAACCAAAAATAGGTCCCAAAATGAATAAAGAATGGATGAAAAAGTATAGGTAATTAGCCCTTATCTCCCCCTACTTTATTCCTTGTCGACCTATTCATCAAGATGCCTAGGTCTCAGGGTTTTGGGTCATAAATTATTTACAATATTTTATTCTTTTTCTTTTCTTTTATTTACTCTATAATTTTAGCTTTAATAACAGTATTTTATACACTGATTACATGCACATGCATGAATGCTAAGATGCTCGAGTTAAGGGTATTTACACGCATTTACTAGGGTTTTTGAGGCCAAAATGATAGAATAAAGATGATGAAATGTGGATTCATCAGGCTGCTCCCACCCCTATTTCTCTCCCATTTTTTTATTTTTTTGAAAAATAAAAATTTGTATATTCATCACTATATTCCTCTAACATTCTGTTAAAATTTCATCAGAAACAGAGACTCCTAGGCCCTCCATCCAGATGTCATTTTTTTAACCGTCGCATGATTTTTTAAATCGATCTTGTTTGAATGGCATAAGAGTCTCAGTTTCTGATGAAATTTTAATAGAATGTTAGAAGGATATAGTGACGAATATACAAATTTTTATTTTCCAAAAAAAATAAAAAAAATTGGGGGAAATGGGGGTGGGAGTAGCCCGTTGGCTACTAGGGAGCAACCCCTTCTCTCTCTCTCTCTCTCTCTCTCTCTCTATATATATATATATATATATATATATATATATATATATATATATATGGCTTATCCAGTTAGTCCCTTGCCCATTTAAATTGTGGTGAGCACCAAATGTGGGCTCGCCATGTGTATTTCCATTGAAAGATTGCCTATTTCGAACGAGCACAGTTTTGAAAGGATATTAATATGTTTGGGCCTTTTATATTTCTAATTATACCGAGTCCTTAAAAAAAGGAAGACGGTTTTGGAAAGATAAATTCAAATCATTAATTTCGTGCCGAAGAAATAGTTATTGTACATTTGATCAGTATGTACATATTGCACTCAAGTAATTATGTGTTGCGAGATCAGTAATACTGAAAAGTTGTCAGTAATTTACATATGTAATATTACATTGTACAGAGATCAGTAATTGATTCATGTTACTCAAGTAATACATATTCATTTCTCAAGTAATTACTATTGTGAAATCAATAATTAAGTATGTAAATTAATAATGTCCATAAGATAAGTACTGATTACAAATGTACATTTTACTGAACTCATTTTGATTGTTACTAATGTTATAGTTACTAAATACTTTGAGTGTTACTGACGCACCTCTTATTTACTTATACAAACTTTTTAATCAGTTATAATGCATATGAACATTACTGATCATTTGTTATGGTTTTACTAATTTCACAACAACTGCTTACTTGTCCAGTGTATATATTACTGAATTTTGAACCACATAATAAAATGAATGTAAATTACTGACCGTTGTTTGGGTACTACTAATCTTGCAACAACCATTTACTGGACTATTTTATATATATTACTGATTCCATTTGTTTGTTTTTGTTACGTGACTTTACATCATTCTTATTGAATCTGATTTGAAGACAACACTCTGAATATAATTGATTCGGTAAGATTGATAGAAAGACAAGTAACACTTAACAAAATGCCTGTAACATAGGCAAATAACATCAGTAACTTGGTATAAAAAAAATACATATATGACAAATAACTTTCACGTTTGTCTCAGTAACTTTCACGTTTGTCTCAGTAAAAATACACATATGTCTCATGATCCAAATCCAATTGCAGGTCATTCATCGTCGTTCCTTCTGATATGATGCTCTCA
Organism: Ottelia alismoides; assembly: GCA_037367405.1. NCBI lineage: Eukaryota > Viridiplantae > Streptophyta > Magnoliopsida > Alismatales > Hydrocharitaceae > Ottelia > Ottelia alismoides. Next base: position 571,192 of record JAZKJV010007150.1, read on the forward strand.
CGATCCAAGTCCAACCAAGAATCGTCGTTCATCGTTGTTTCTGAGATATCACGATCTAATCCAATCACAAAACCATTCATCTCGTTCGAAACTGAAATCAAAAATTAAAAAAAACAAATGATCAGATTCTACCAAACGTGTAATAAATGTCTAATCTTCAAATACAATACCTTGCATTCGACAAAATCGATCGCCTCGATTTTCAAGATCATGATATCCCATCTCGTCAAGATTGATTGCTAGATAAAAAATTGTTAGATCAAAAATCGCCAGAGAAATCTCATCTCGTTGCAATACACGTTTCTATAAACGTATACTAATTTAAGAATTGCTTAACATTTCCCTTTTAGAATTATTTCCAATCTAATACGGTTCCTATTTTTTAGCGATTGAGAAATTCAAATCCTACGGTTAAAATTGGTGGCTCACCAAAACTCAAATGGGCATAGAGCTCATTGGATAAATTCCCTATATATATAAGGGGGTTGATGGGTTACCCCCTATTGGTAGCCAACATGGCTGCCCCGCCCATTTTATTTCAATTTTTTATTTTTTTTGAAAAATATCGTCATGTATATTAATATTTATATCCCTTTTATATGCCATTCAAATTTCATCAGAAACAGAGACTCCTACAGCCTCCATCCAGACAAGGTCAATTTAAAAAATCATGCGAACGTTAAAAAATGACTGAATAGATGGAGGCCGTAGGAGTCTCTGTTTCTGATGAAATTCGAATGGCATATAGAAGGGATATATGGATGAATATACATGGTGATATTTAAAAAAATAAAAAAATTGCGAAAAATGGGGTGGGGGCAACCCCATTTTTTCCATATATATAGGGATAAGGGAGTATGCACCAGGTGCACGTAATTTTACATGCACCACGGTCTATATCTTCCACGTTTTTTTACTTTTTTTGGAAAATATCACCATGTATATTCATCCCTATATCCCTCCTATATGCCATTCAAATTTCGTAATAAACAGAGACTCCTATGCCTTCCATCTAGAACCTGTAATTGTAACGTTCTTAGAATTGCTGTAATCGACCTGTTCTAGATGGAGGGTATATGAGTCTCTACTTCTGATGAAATTCGAATAGCATAATGGAGGGATATATAGATGAATTTACATGGTGATATTTTCTAAAAAAGTAAAAAACGTGTAGGATATAGGTCACGGTGCATGTAAAATTACATGCACCTGGGTGCATGCTCCCCAACCCCATATATGCATGCATGCATGCATGCATGCATGCATGTATGTATGTATGTATAGACACACACACACACACACATATGGGCCCTTCAAATAGGATTCAATCATTCCTTAGTTCAGGAAGGCCACCCCTTTTTTGCATAAAACACGAGCACGTTAGTAGAGTACATATACAGTTTGTATTATAGGCGCACGTTATAAATACAAAGCCGCATACAAAATTGTACATTATAATATAAACTGTATATGTATTCTACTAAAGTCATCCCGTTGTATACAAAAAAGGGGTTGGCCTTCCTGAACTTTGGAAGGAACGCGTCCTTTTTTAAACACACACAGAGGATAAAATAGGGCTGCCCCCTTGGGGGTAGCTAACTTGCCCCCCCATCCCCACCCCCTCCCCCCCCCCACGTTATTTTGTCCATTTTTTTGAAAAATTTCTTCCGTGGATTTTCATCAATCCATATATTATGTCATTCAAATGTAGCGCAAAACAGAGACTCCTTCGACCTCCATCCAGAAGGGTCGTTTTCAGCAATTCTGTTACCATTAGAAATGACTGTCTGGATGGAGATTATAGGAGTCTCTGTTTCGCACGAAATTTGAATAACATAATATAGGGATATAGTGATGAATATTCACAGGACGCAGTCCTTCCTAAGTTCAGGAAGGCCAGCCTCTTTTTTGTATAAACATGATGACTTTAATAGAATACATATACATTTTTGTATTATAATGTGCAGTTTTAATGTTTGTATTATAATGCGCAGTTTTGTATGCGGCTTTGTATTTATAACGTGCACCTATAATACAAACTGTATACATATTTAAATAAAGTTTTCATATTTTCTATAAAAAAGGGTCGGCCTTCCTGAACACAGGAAGGACTGCATCCTATTTGAAAGCCCCCCTCCCTCACTCTCTCTCTCTCTATATATATAGGGTTAAATGGGGCTCCCCCCCGCGGCAGTTTTTTTATATATTTTTTTGAAAATTTCATTCATGGAATTTCATCACCATATCCCTATATTATGTCATTATAATTTCGTGCGAAATAGAGACTCCTACGGCCTCCATCCAGACATTCAATTTTTAATGGTAACATAATTGCTAAAAACGACCCCGCCTGGATGGAGGCCGTAGGAGTCTCTGTTTCACACGAAATTTTAATGACATAATATAGAGATATATTAATGAAAATCCACGGAAGAAAATTTCAAAAAAAATAAAAAAATCATGCCGAATGGAAGGATCTTATGAACGTCCATGAATGATAAATTATAGATTGAACTGCCGAATCGGAAAAATTGGGTGCTATCATAGTCATAGTATCGGCTAAGTTCGCGGGCTGGAGATGGAGATAAGCGGACTCGAACCCCTGACATCTGCCACAGGGTAAACCACCGCCTCTCAGGCCTCCCCGACTGATTCTGCCATAGAGGCCAACGCTAGACAATAACTCCCCCCCCCCCCCCCGAACACAGCTTACAACTTTCATCGTATTGTGCTCTCCAAAGAGCAACTCTTCTCAAAATATCAAAAGGTACTGAGTTGGAATCCCATTCTAAGGATTGGATTCTTGTGGTTCCGGAGGATCCAGCTACAGGAGAACCAGGAACAGAGAGCTCTCCCCCTTTTTCCGCCCGATTCTTTGGTTTTAAGAATGCTGGTTTTAAGAATGAGTGATTGCCCTATAAATGTCTAAGGATTTTCTTTTCAGAGTTATACAATTTGAGTTATGAGTACGAATGATATTTCTTTTTTCTTACAGAAAAAATAAAAAAACTAAAATAATAGTTTAATTTATGATTTTATGGATTCATTTGCCATTATTTATTATTAATTTTTTATTATTAACTCAATTCTGGAAATTATATTCTATTTCATTATGGAAAATTGTATTTTTACTAATTAATAATAATTAATAATAAAAAATTAATAATAAATAATTTATATATTAATTCTATTTTGATCTATTATACACAAAAAATACATACAAAAAGGAATTAAAATCATTCTTTCTTGAGCCGTATGAGGAGAAAACCTCTTATACGTTTCTAGGGCGCTAAATTATGGTATACTGGAAATGAAAGCCCATTTCTCGCATTTGTCCTCTAGTGCATTGACGGAACACCAATATTGAATTCTGTAATCAAAGAAAGATATTGAAAAATAGATTCTTATATTGAATTATTATATAATAATTCAATATAATAGAATATAATAATTAATAATAGAGTATAGATTAAATATAGTATAAATACTATGTAAATCTTTCTACCATACTATCCAGGTATACAGTTGTATAGTAATACATACATATCATATATTTTGTATATGTAAACAGTACTCTAATTCTATTTTTCGCTACATCCATTTGTATGAATTTCGACCAATCCAAAATAATCGAAGGTCAACTGTTCTATTTTAATCTCTAATCTAATTCCTAAGTTTCTTAGAATTTTAAGAAATAAATATGGATCCTGGGATCTATTGAAACCATTATCTTAATATATTATATATATTAAGATATATTCTAAATCTAAATATAGAAAAAAAACGACATAGAATAAAAAAGTGAAAATTAAAAATTGACTAAAATATATAACTAAAATATATATAAAAATAATATATATATATATATTAAAAATATATAAGAGAAATTATAAAAAATATATAAGAGAAATTATAAAAATATAACAAAGAAAACAAAACCAAAGAATTAGATTCGAATTCCAAAGAAGTTATTGATGGAGCCACTAACGGATGATCCGCAGAGCTCCACGGTAACTTCTTCCAATTTGGAAAAGGAGTAGTAGGCCCACTGATGCATCATGTTTAAACGTGACATCAAATGAATCGATAAAGCATAAATAAAATGAATCTAAAATGTTAGTTAAATGTGTGATATACGTATCACTTAACGCAAGCAAAATCTTATTTGATTTTTATTATGTGTGTGGGGGAGGTCCTCTTTGGATAACCAAGCCATTAGTAGTTTCTAGTGGAAAGTATATATCGCCATATAATAGCAGAATTACTTGTTCTTAGAACAATAAAAATAAAGAAAGAGAGAATCAAACTAAAGAAAAAAATGGGCGACTGATTGCTTCTCACTAGAATATCCATAATTCAAAAATATCCATAATTCAAATTCTAGTAAGAACGAATTTCTAAAATCAAAATATTCGATTTTGGAAGAACTCAGTTAGAATTGGAAAAAAATCCTATCATAGATATCCCATTGACTTGAGTTTCGAAATATAACTATTAGAATAATTCATAATTTGATTTTAAAATGCTTTGCAAAACGATCAATTAAACAATAATACAATTTGATTACTCAATTAGTAGTACCATTAAAGTCCACTCCTTCCCCATACTATGAGTGAAAGGGAAAATGTAAAGACTACCATTAAAGCAGCCCAAGCGAGACTTACTATATCCATGTAAATTATGTCCCCTATCTTCTTTATGAAATGAAGAAATTATTCTATTATTGATCACCAATCATTGTGGAATCAATGGTCGGAGTCAAAATAGGATTTTGACTTAAAGCTATTATGGATGAAACAATCCTATGAACTCGCTTGTAACAAATTCCTATATTTATAGTATTCATATCTATAGTATAGTAACTCTGGTAGAATTGGAAAGCATTAAATACAAATACAAATACACATTCTTAGTAAATATCAGTGGAATACCCCTACCTATTACCTAATAAAAGAATCTTCAGTTCCTTTCAAAACTATGAAGCGGTGAAAATTAGGAATCCTTTAAGAATTGAGATTTCTGATCTAAATATAACTTAATGAATTCTTGGCCAATAGGAGCAGAGATCGTGGGTTAGTAAATCTTGTCGATACTTGTACTTGAATTCGTGGGTTCCATAAACCTTAAAAAATAAAAAATAAGGATTTCAGGTGTAGCCAAGACCGATACCGGTAGGTATAAAATAACCCTTATTTTTTAGTTCTCAGAAATCCCAAGTCTTTTATTAATTATTGAGCTGATCAGGCGACACCCAGATTTGAACTGGGGAATAAAAGATTTGCAGTCCCCCGCCTTACCACTTGGCCATGTCGCCAAAATAATACAAAAAGGATATAAATATCCTACCCACTTTACCTATTTCTAATTTTGTATCAGAGACTGCCGAACCTTTTTTTATTTGATTTATATCTTGAATCTTGATGTACTTATTCTAAATTTCAAAAGAGAATTATGCTTTCTTTTTTTATGGGATCTGGTTGATATCATTTTCTTCAATTGAATGTATCTCAATATATATATACCAATTAAAAACTTTCCTTTTCTAAAGAAAAGAAAATTATGACAAATTCTTAACCATTTACTCAATTATTTAATTTTTTGTTCGGTTTTCCGCAATTTTTTCCATCCCTCTGTGTAAATAACCCAATATGGGTTCACAGTCAATAACATCTTCACCATCAAGAGTAACGATCAGTCGAAGAACACCATGCATTGATGGGTGTTGAGGACCCATATTGACTATCATGAGATCCTTTCTTGTAGTCGGTACAATCATATATTTTTCCTCGATTCATTATTTCATGAATTTCTCAAAATGAGGTTCATTAAAATGCAAGATCTAATAATTAATTCTTAGTAATAATTCTTATATCTAGTAATTCTAATACTAATAATATACTAATAAAATATTCTAACAATAAATAATAATAAAAATAGAAATTTCATAAATGAAAATGAATGAATTTCGAATCGAAATTCATTTCCAAAAATTTGCAGTCAAATTAACGAGTTTTTTGCTCTCGAATATCCAGTTGACCTATTAATTTTTTATAACGTACTTTATTTTTCTTTGCCAAATAAGCTAGTAATCGTTGGCGTTTTCCCAGAATTATTCGAAGACCTCTCTGAGATAAAAAATATTTTTTGTGCAATTCGAGATGTAAAGTAAGTTTCCGTATCTTATTAGTGAAGCTGAATACTTGAAATTCGATGGATCCCCTGTTTTCTTCTTTTTCTTGTTGAAGAACTGAAATGAATGAATTTTTTACCATAAAATAAAGAAATTCTTATATATATCTTTTTTCTATTTACCGATCAGGAATTAACCTCTTTTCGTCCTATGAACTTTAAGGTGTATGAAGTCTCATAGTTGACTCTTGTGGCGGGGCGATAGAGACTATAGTTAACTTATTTATTAACTTAGGTGAATCTAGGCCAGAGGCAGACCTACGTCAAGGTAACCCTTTTTTGAAACACTTTGGTATTGCTCTTGGATCAAAATAAAAATAATGAATCAGAGCACATGGAGCCATCTCACTATCTTCTTACTTTTGCTTGAAGAGAAGAAAAAATATGGCAGACTAACTGATCTTTTCATCAGTTGATGAAAGAGCCCAATGCAACAAAATGCATGTTGGGTCTTTGAAACAGTTCGAATCATTTCGATACTAATTAGTTTGATATGTTTTACCGAGAAGGTCTACGGTTCAAGTCCGTATAGCCCTATAGATTCTATATTACATTATTTGTATAGTTTTCATTTCGTCATTAGTGCTTGTTTGTGACAGATTAGTGTTGGTTCATTTGGTTTGGTTCATCTATAGAAATGAAAAAATTACCACATACTTGTATGGATCCATAGGTACAGGAAAATAAAAATACATTTCTTTCAATGGATCCAATTAGTATTTATCAAATCATCCAATCTCGGACAAACAAACCCCTTCTTCTTCATTAATCCTCGTGGGTTGGATGAATTCCATATAACTTTTTCCCACCCCCGATCAAAGAAAAGAATTGGTGATACATTTTTACTTAGGTATATCCAATCCCAGTCAATTTTTGAAGTGAAAATTATAACACAATCCTAACTAAAAATTACAACTTAATTCAATCGTAAGTCACATGGATCTAGTACCTATTCGGGGTCTTGTATTTTTAATTTTTGGAAATACCCTGAACGATTGCCTTTTTCCATTTTTATGAGAACCATTTTATATATTTTATTTAGTCTGTCGAATCTTTCGATTTCGATAATACATTCGTTATCTTTTAATACGTTATCCTTTATTGTTATTGTTTCTGAAGAGACCCGCGGGGATCAGTTATAGTAGAGGTTCAAAGTTTCCAATCTTGGTATGGAAACTATGAGCTTTTATTTTTATGTGTAAGGGTTTCTCACAATTCAACGAATCAAATCAATTAAGAAAAATAGAAATTAAGGAAGAAAATAGAACTCTAAGACAAGGGAAGAAAATCTAATGATTCCATTATTTTTATTTATATATATTTATTGACATAATATATATATATATATATATTAAAAATGATGCATGATGAAATTTCACTAATTATTTGAACTAATTCTTTTTTTTAATATATATATTTTATAAGTTTTTTATTATAGTTTCGTTTTTATATTTTTATATATAATACTTATTCTTATATTCCTTTTATATTTCCTATATATAATTTTATAGAACTAGATTTGTAGTTTTATTTTATTATTTTTTTTATTTTAATAAAAATATAAAAAAAGTGAGAAAGTTTTGTTTGTGTAAAAGCATAATATGTCTACACTATTATAATAGAATCGAAATGTAAGTGGAATTCCGTTGAATTCATTTTTAAGCATGTTCTACAAAAAACAAGCTGTGCAGTTTAATAAAAAATTCTTATTTCACCTAGGAAGTTCTGAATAAATCAAAAATTCCAATTCAAATCGACTAATTCAGTATAGTACACATTAATAGGAGTGCATTTATGTTTCTGCTTCATGAATATGATATTTTCTGGGCATTTCTAATAATATAAAGTGTTATTCCTATCTTGGCATTTGTAATTTCTGGGATTTTAGCCCCGAGTAGTGAGGGAACAGAGAAGTTCTCTAGTTATGAATCGGGTATAGAGCCCATGGGAGATGCTTGGGTTATTAACGATTGGGAACCGTCGAGGTATTCGTGCAAATAGGTATAATAATGGAATTGCAGAAACTACCATTCCGTCCATTTTTTCCCATATATATATGGGAAAAAGGAAGCTGCACCCGGTGGTGCAGCCAACTAGCTACACCCGAGCATTTTTCTCATTGATTTTTTATTTTTTTGAAAGAAACATACAAGGATTTACTTAGTTTATTGAGTGGAATAAGTGTTTCAAATTTCATGCAAAACAAACATTCCTAACATGTCCATCTAGATAGGGTCAATTTTAATAATTCTGAGACCGTTAAAATGTGATAGTCTTGATGGAGATGATAGAAGTGTCAAATTTAGTTGAAATTGGTATGATATCATGGTGATTTAAATCTCCCTAGGTTTCATTTCGTGATTTTTTTCTAAATAATTACTAGATTAATCATAATGAATTATATAGTCATGAGGTTTTCAAATTTAAACTTATGTGTACCTATCGGCACTTGAGGTGCCAAACTGGGGAGAAAGCCCAAAACGGCACCTCAAGTGTCGATTTGGAAGGTAAAAATTACACATGTATCCTACCATTTTGCATATATATCCATATCAAAAATTAAATATGTAAATAGTTCCCTCTTCTATACTATCAAAGGGTGGCATATTTATCATAATTTTTCTCGATGCATTGACTTAAACAATCATAAAAAAAATTAACAATTGTTAATTTCACAATTATGATAAGTGAAATTAACGCTTCAAATTTAGACATATATGTTAGACCTTATCATTGGGACGCAATAGGTTGCATATAAATCCATATCCCTTCATATCTATTTTTTATAGATATGGATGTGTTTTGTTTGCTATAAATTTCATACTAAGTTAATATGGATATGTATTTTTATTTTTGATGAATGTGAATATATAATTTTATTTTGACAAATACAATAACATGGGGTTTCAATTTGCAGATACATATATATAAACAGTTACCATTTTCATTTTTTCGATATAGATAAGGATCTAAGTATTAATTTTGGAGATGTTTGTATGTGTTAAACCCTATCATATCTACACAATTGAATAATTTGTATTTGCCCATTGTACTATGTGTTTTTAAGTGGATGCAAATACGTCCTTTTATTTGATTTAGATAATTAACTAGTTTTAATTTAACTGATATGGAAAAGAATAGTGTGGTTTCAATTATTTTTACAAATACATATGTAGATACAAAACATTCTTTCATTTTTTTGATACATGAATACAAATATGAGTATTAGTTTTACTTTTATTTATGCATGTTAACCCCTCTCATAGTGATGCAACCGGATAATCCCTTTCTATTCGCTATGAAATATATTTTTATGCATATTTAGATATATAATTTTATGGATATGGATATGTAAGTTTATTTCGACGGATATAGATGCAAAAACGAATATGATGGTCAATTATTTTTGAATATAAATATAAATATAGACATCATTTTTATTTTTACATCATATTTTATTTACAAAAAAAATAATTCAAACATCGTATTCTTTTCTGTATCTATATCCGTCAAAATAAACTTACATATTCATATCCATAAAATAAAATTATGAATTTACATATGCATGAAATATATTTGATAGCGAACAAAAAGGGATTATCTGGTTGCATAACTATGATAAGGGTGAACATACATAAATAAAATAAAAACTAATACTCATATTTGTATCCATGTATTAAAAAGATGAGGGGCTATTTATATAAAATATGCCTCTCTTTGATAGTATAGAAGATGGGATTATTTATTTAATTAGTTTTTGGTATAGATATACATGCAATAGGATACATGTGTAATTTTCCCTCCCAAATCGGCACTTGAGGTGCCGTTTTGGGCTTTCTCCCCAATTCGGCACTTCAAGTGCCGATAGGTACATAGAAGTTTAAATTTGAAAATTGAATGGCTATATAATTAATTACGATTAATTTAGTAATTATTTAGAAAAAATCCCTTTCATTTCAAAAGTTTAAAAAATCAATGAAAAAAATGGCCAGGTGCAGCTAGTTAGCTGAACCCTTATTCAACCCCTATATATATAATATATATAGGGACGATCTTGTGAGAGCCAAAATTGGTGAAAGCATGAGAGGAATGATTCTAGACCACAAGAATCTCTCTTCCATCTCCCGGTCTTCTCTCTCCTGGTTGAATCTTGTGTTACAGAATCACTCCTCTCATGCTCTCACCAATTTTAGATCTCACATGATCGCCCCTCTATATATATAGGATTAAATGGGGTTGCCCCCTTGGGGGATCTAACTTGGCTCCCCCCGCTCCATTTTACCCGATTTTTTATTTTTTTTTTGAAAATTTCTTCCTTGAAATTCCATCAATATATCCTTATATTATGTCACTAAAGATGCGTGGGAAACAGAGACTCTTAAGGCCTCCATCCAGACAATCATTTTTTAACGGTAACATAATTACTAAAATCGACCCATCTTGATGGAGGTCGTAGGAGTCTCTGTTTCACACGAAATATTAATGACATAATATAGGGATATATTGATGAAAATCCGCGGAAGAAATTTTCAAATAAAATAAAAAAAATGAGCGAAATAGCGCGGGGGGAGCCAAGTCAGCTCCCCCCATGGGGCAGCCCCATTGTACCCTATATATAGGGTAAAATGGGGCTGCCCCATGGGGGGAGCTAACTTGCCCCCCCGCCCCATTTCACTCATTTTTTTATTTTTTTGAAAATTTCTTTCGTGGATTTTCATCAATATATCTCTATATTATGTCATTAAAATTTCGTACGAAACAGAGACTCCTACGGCTTCCATCCAGAGAGGGTCGATTTTAGCAATTCTGTTACCGTTAAAAAATGGTTGTCTGGATGGAGGCCGTAGGAGTCTCTGTTTTGCACAAATTTTTAATGACATAATATAGGGATTTAGTGATGAAATTCCACCGAAGAAATTTTAAAAAAAAATAAAAAAATTGGACGAAATGGGGTGGGGGAAGCCAAGTTAGCTCCCCAAAGGGGGCAGCCCCATTAACCCATAACTGCCCCCTAGAGGAGCTAATTTGGCTCCCCATTCCCCATTTCGTCCGATTTTTTTTATTTTTTTGAAAATTTCTTCAGTAGAATGTCATCACTGTATTCATATATTGTGTCATTAAAATTTCATGCGAAACAGAGACTCTTACGGCCTCCATGCAGACAGTCATTTTTTAACGGTAACAGAATTACTAAAAACGACCCCGTCTGGATGGAGGCTATATAAGTCTTTATTTCACACGAAAATTTAATGAAATAATATAGGGATATATTGATGAGAAATCTATGGAAGATATTTTCAAAAAAAAAAAAAACTGGGCGAAATGGGGCGGGGCGAGCTAATTTAGCTCCCCCTATGGGGCAACCCCATTTTACCTGGGTTAAACGGGGCTGCCCCCTGGGAGGGGGCTAACTTGGCTCCCCCGCCTCATTTCGTCCACTTTTTTTAATTTTTTTTTGAAAATTTCTGCCGTAGAATTTCAATATCCCTATATTATGTCATTAAAATTTCGTGCGAAAAAGAGGCTCTTATGACTTTCATCCAGAGAATCATTATTTAACAGATACAGAATTGTTAAAAATGATCTCGTCTGGATGGAGACCGTAGGTGTATCTATTTCGTACTAAATTTTAATAACATAATATAGGGATATATCGATGAAAGTCCACGGAAAAAATTTTCAAAAAAAAAACAAAAAAAAACGGGCAAAATAACGCAGGGGGAGCCAAGTTAGCTCCCCTATGGGGCAACCCCATTTTACCCTATATATATAGGAGAAAATTCAAATAAGGCGGGGTCTCACCATATATATGGTGAGCCACCCTCAATTTAGGCATCTTCCCAATATATTTTACAATTTCTTGCTACATACATATAACAATAAATAGTAACACAACATGTATAGTGAAATAAAATTATGAAATTATTATAATATTGGATGGAAATATTAATTTAAATTTGTATGCTATATTTTACAAAATTCATTTTTTTACAATGTGCAGTTTATACTTTTACAAAACTGTTACAGAGTTTTTACTAATTTCAAATTTGCCTTTACAATTTCAGAAAAGTCACCACCTCATTTGAAACGATATATATATATAGAGAGAGGTGATCCTGTGAGAGCCAAAATTGGTGAGAGAATGAGAGGAGTGATTATGGACCACAAGATTCTGCCTTCTCTCTCATGGTCTTCTCTCTCCTGGTTGAATCTTGTGGTCCAGAATCACTCCTATCATGCTCTCACCAATTTTGGCTCTCACAGGATCGCCCCTCCCCCCCCCCTCTCTCTCTCTATCTATCTATCTATATATATATATATATATATATATATATATATATATATATATATATATATATATATGGTTAATGGGGTTGCCCTCTGGGGGGAGCTAGCTTGGCTCCCCCCGCCCCATTTTACCCGTTTTTTATTGTTTTTTGAAAACTTCTTCCGTAGAATTTCATCAATATATCCCTCTATTATGTCATTAATATTTCGTACGAAACAGAGACTCATACGACTTCCATCCAGAGAGGGTCGATTTTAGTAATTCTGTTACCGTTAAAAAATTACTGTCTGGATGGAGGCCGTAGGAGTCTCTGTTTTGCACAAAAATTTAATGACATAATATAGGGATATAGTGATGAAATTCCGCGGAAGAAATTTTCAAAAAAAATAAAAAATTGGACGAAATGGGGTGGGGGAAGCCAAGTTAGCTCCCCCAAGGGGGCAGCCCCATTAACCCATAACTGCCCCCTAGAGGAGCTAACTTGGCTCCCCCTGCCCCATTTCGTCCGATTTTTTTATATTTTTGAAAATTTCTTTCGTAGAATTTTACCATTGTATTACTATATTGTGACATTAAAATTTCGTGCGAAAAAGAGACTCTTACGGCCTCCATCCAGACAGTAATTTTTTAACGGTAACAGAATTGCTAAAAACGACCCCGTCTAGATGGAGGATATATGAGTCTTTATTTCACACGAAATTTAAATAACATAATGTAGGGATATATTGATGAGAAATCTATGGAAGAAATTTTCAAAAAAATAAAAATAAAAAAAACTGGGCGAAATGAGGCGGGGCGAGCTAAGTTAGCCTCCCCCATGGGGCAACCCCATTTTACCTGGGTTAAATGGGGCTGCCCCCTGGGAGGGGGCTAACTTGGCTCCCCTGCCTCATTTCGCCAACTTTTTTTTTATTTATTTTGAAAATTTCTTCTGTAGAATTTCATCAATATATCCCTATATTATGTCATTAAAAGTTCGTGCAAAAAAGAGACTCTTATGACTTTCATCCAGAGAATCATTTTTTAACGGATACAGAATTGTTAAAAAAGACCCCGTCTGGATGGAGAACGTAGGTGTATCTATTTCGTACTAAATTTTAATAATATAATATAGGGATATATCGATGAAAGTCCACGGAAAATTTTTTCAAAAAAAAACGGTGAAATAGCGCAGGAGGAGTCAAGTTAGCTCCCCCTATGGGGGCATCCCTATTTTGCCCTATATATCGGAGAAAATTCACATGAGGCGGGGTCTCACCATATATATGGCGAGTCACCTTCAATTAAGGCATCTTCCCAATATATTTTACAATTTCTTGTTATATACATATAACAATAAATATTAACACAACATGTATAGTGAAATAAAATTATGAAATTATTATTATATTGGATGGAAATGTTTTTTTAATTTGGATGCTAAATTTTACAAAATTCATTTTTTTACAATGTGCAGTTTATACTTTTACAAAATGGTTACAGAGTTTTTACTAAATTCACATTGGCCTTTACAATTTCAGAAAAGCCCCCACCTCATTTGAAAGGTTATATATATATATATATATATATATATATGTATGTATGTAGAGAGAGAGAGAGAGGCGATCATGTGAGAGCCAAAATTGGTGAGAGCATGGGAGGAGTGATTATGGACCACAAGATTATGCCTTCTCTCTACTGGTCTTCTCTCTCCTGGTTGAATCTTGTGCTCCATAATCACTCCTCTCATGCTCTCACCAATTTTGGCCCTCACAGGATCACCCTCCCCTCTCTCTCTCTCTCTCTCTCTCTCTCTATATATATATATATAGGGTAAAATGGGGCTGCCCCTTGGGAGTAGCGAACTTGGCTACTCCCACCCCTATTTTTCCCTCATTTGTTTATTTCTTTGGAAAAATAAAAATTTGTATATTCATCACTATATCCCTCTAATATTCTATTAAAATTTCGTCAGAAACAGAGACTCTTAGGCCTTCCATCCAGACGTTATCTTTTTAACGGTCGCAGGATTTTTTAAATCGACCCTGTTTGGATGGAGGCCGTAGGAGTCTCTGTTTCTGATGAAATTTTAGTAGAATATTAGAGGGATATAATGATGAATCTACAAATTTTTATTTTCCAAAGAAATAAAAAAATGAGGGAAAAATATGGGTGGGAGTAGCCAAGTTGCCTACTCCTAAGGGGCAGCCCCATTTAACACACACACACACGCACGCACACACGCACACACGCGCACACGCGCACACGCACACGCGCGCGCGCGCGCGCACACACACACACACACACACACACACACACACATATATATATATGGTTAAATGGGGCTGCCCCCTGGGGGAGCTAACTTGGCTCCCCCTGCCCCATTTTACCCGGTTTTTTTATTGTTTGTTGAAAACTTCTTCATAGAATTTCATCAATACATCCCTATATTATGTCATCAAAATTTCATGCGAAACTGAGATTAGTACGGCCTCGATCCCGATGGGGTCGATTTTAGCAATTCTATTACCGTTAAAAAATGAATGTCTTGATGGAGGTCGTAGGAGTATCTGTTTCTCATATGGAAATAATGATGAAATTTCATAGAAAAAATTTTCAAAAAAAAAACCGGACGAAATGGGGTGGGGGGAGCAAGTTAGCTCCCTCAGGAGGCAGCCCCATTTAACCATATATATATATATATATATATATATATATATATATATATGAGGATGTGGAGCTTGCACCAAGGTGCATGTAACTTTTCATCCACCGGCGCTTATATCTTCCACATTTTTTTATTTTTTTCAAAAATACCACCATGTATATTCATCCATATATCCCTCCAATATGTCATTCGAATTCCGTCAGAAACAGAGACTCTTATGACCTCCATCCAGAACGGGTAATTTTAAAGGTCTTAGAATTGCTGTAATCGACCTGTTCTGGATGGAGGTTATAGGAGTCTCTGTTTCTGACGAAATTCGAGTGACATATTGGAGGATATATGGATGAATATACATGGTGGTATTTTTGAAAAAAGTAAAAAAAATGTGGAAGATATAAGTGCCGGTGCATGTAAAGTTACATGCACCTTGGTGCAAGCTCACCATCCTCTATATATATATATGAGGTTAATGGGGCTGCCCCCTGGGGGTAGCCAACATGGCTGCCCCCGCGCCATTTTCGACGCTTTTTTTATTTTTTTTCAAAAAATGTCACCATGTATATTCATCCATATATCCCTCCTACATGCCATTCGAATTTCGTCGGAAACAGAGACTCCTACGGCCTCCATCCAGACAGTTATTTTTTAACGGTAACAGGATTTTTTAAATCGACACCATCTCGATGGAGGCCGTAGGAGTCTCTGTTTCTGACGAAATTCGAATGGCATGTAGGAGGGATATAAGGATGAATTTACATGATTTTATTTTTCAAAGAAAAATAAAAAAACGTCGGAAATAGGGTGCGGGGCAGCCATGTTGGCTGCCCCCAGGGGGCAGCCCCATTAAATCCTATATATATATATATTATATATATATATATATATATATATTGTGTGTGTGTATGTATATTTGTACGTATGTATGTATATGGGTGTTGGGGAATATTATTTAAAATCCCATTATATTCTGTTCAGAATGAGCAGCAGTTCCCGTGCTCCTATGAGCGTGCCTAAAGGTGGTCCTTAGCATCATTTCCCAAATCAAAAGATCGAATTTCATTCATCTAAGTTTGATGCATCCATGAAACCCCAAAAACAAACACCAAGTAATACAAATCTACTGTTGAAAAATGTAGAAATGCTAAATTCCGAGTTGCTAAATCCTAGAATACTTAATCAAATACGTGCAGTGCCATTCATATAAAGATAAAGGATAAGGAAAAAGACATAATAGGACTTTTTGTACATTGAAGATGTTCAGTTGGTGGGTTAGAGTTTTGAGGATGATGTAGAATAAGTAGTAATTACGTTCTAACATCAGTTGGGTTGGAAAGAAATAAGGGGTAAATGAGTTACAATGTGCTTATTGATTTCAAAATTATTATTTTTTCATTTTACCCGTAATATTTTGTACATATTTACCCCCTCGTACTCATCCCCCTCAAACTTCATATCTCCTTTCTTACTACACCATCACCCACAGAACCTACCCTCTCCACGACTCATCGATTCCCAAAGCCGACTGCCCCTCCACCGCTTTGCTCCCCACCGTTGTCCCTCGTTTGCCTCTCGTTGTTTGTATTGTGGTCACTACCTCCCTCCTTGAATGCATCCCCCTTCTCCAATATCAACTTCTTTCTCATTTGTTACTCCCATTGATCTTGACGAGGATGAGCCTCCCTACGTCGTTGAGCTCACTCTCCACCACATCACTAATGAAAGTATCATGATTTCTTCTTATCAGTTGTAATTGTTATCTGCATAACAATTTGTTTAGGGATCCAGACAAGTTACTTACATATAGTCCTCATACTGATGAATCCCATATTTATCATCATTATTTGGATTAGTTATCCCTCTATTTTAAATTAGTTAATTCATCTAATAATTAATTAATTATAATCAACATCTAATATCTTGTAAATAAATAAGGTTAGTTAATGTATATAAATAAGTACTTAATATATGCATTATCATTTTCTTTATTTTCTGCATTTCTTCTTATTAAAAATAAAATAAAAATTAGAATTTTGTATATATTATATTGCCTATTATTACTTATATAAAAATATCAAAAATAATAACATAAATAAAATAAGTATTTTTATTAATTTAAAAACTAAAAAATTAGTATGTATATATAATATATTTTTTACTTTGAGTTCTACATGAAAGTTGTAGATCTCAAAAAGATATACAATTTCATGCTGAACATTTTCATTTTAACTTCATATTTGTTTTATTTTGAGTTTGCAAATATTTTTGGTCTTCTGATTTTTTCTATTGGGCCATGTGGCTCTTTCTGAAGAAGCTACATGCCCGGCTCTTCTCATTCAGCTGCTTCCATCTTGAGCTATCTAATTTGATGGATCAAACGATAGTGATTTAACCACACCCACATGTCTAGTCATCGCTTGATCAAATCGATCAAGCGACCCTCCTTCACCCAACCATGCCTAATCTTGGGTTGTTGGATAATTGGATCCAACGATTGTTTGATGAAAACATGTTCATTCACCTTTATTTTTTATTTTGTCTTTAAATAACTAGCTAAGTACGTGAAAATACTTCTTATTTACATAAATTAACTTACTAGGTATTGTCTGTAAATAGTACATTAATACATGTATTTAATATAAAATAAATGAATAAATAAAAGAAAGGGAAAATAAAGAAGTATTATAAATACTGACTGATCCTAAACTATGAGATTGAGCCAATATTGACTTGATTGACAAGGAATAATGTTGGGGAAGATAAGAGCAAAGAAATACAACCAAAATAACATAAACACCTAGAAACCCTAAGAATTCTACATATCACATACCACAAACTTTCACTAATTTACACACTATTACACACCTTAAATAAAGATTTTTCAAACACAAAATATATACATATAAATGTGTAGAAAATACGAAAATAATTGTAGATAAAAATATACATCATGCAATTGGGATACACAGATGAAAAAGCTGTAAATAAAACTTCACAGACCAATATCTTCTCCACATGAACTCAAAATTGACCAAACTCACCGTTATTGTACTCTAAATTAAATTATCTATCTAATGAAGGGGTTCCATTAAAAATAAATTCAAGATACAAAAGTGGCTCTTTCGGTCCCTGATAAGCATCCCGAGCGACTAAGGTAAATCATGTATCAATGGTCGTTGCGACCTCAACCTCTCGGGACTAGAGCTCAATCAAGAAAAATGAAAAGGAACCACCAAATCAAGATATAAAATCAATGAAAACCAAAAATAGCGGTCCTGGCTATATTATTAACCTGATATAACACCCAAGGTCAGTCTCAGGGAGCACGAATTAGCCTTGTGGCCTACGAAGTAGTCAAAGTCAATAAAAAAAGAATAAAATATTTTTTTGGTGGATTTTAATTACTTGTATATTTTTTTGGATTTTTAATAATGAGAAAAAAGAAGAAAAAGGCAAAAACAAGCAACAACAACAAATTATTTAATCACTAAAAAATGCTCCAAAAATTCAAACAAAAATATTTTTATATTTATAATATTTTTTAGTGTTTTTGGTGAATTTTTTAGATTTTTCTAATTTTTATATAATTTTCTAAAAATCAAAAAAGACAAAAACAGTGTGCTACTGTGCAACCAGACTTGAAAGACCCATTAAAAATATCAAATGGATCTATAACAGTCTGGAAGCAATTTTTATGAAAAATAAAAACAAAAACTAAAATTCAGAAAAATATTTTTTTTTAGAGTTTTGTAGAATTTTTTAGAATTTTTATAAGATTTTTAGCATTTTTTAATTTTTAAGGTTTTTATATATCCAAAAACCACCAAAATTTTGAAAGAAATTCAAACACACTAAACCTAACAAATCCTAATTTTTTTAGAATTTTTACAATAGTTTTTATATTTTTCTTTGATTTTCTAAGTTAGACAGTCACAGAAACCACTATTTTTGAATTATTAAAAATATCAAAAAGCCTAAAAAATGTACCAAAAATTTAGAGAAATTTTTATACAGTGGCAGGAGCCACGTATCCAAATTTTACCTAATTTGGATTTAATTTGCTATTTTATTTAATAAAAACAAAGGCTCACAGTGCATAGGGACCTAAATGCAAGAAAAAGTAATTTCAGGGGCCAAACAGTAAGAAATCAAGAAAGTGCAGGGGCCCTCGTGCAAAAAGTCCACAAAACACGCGCAACACACATGGATCAGGCACGGAGGGGTATAAATGTCATTCCCATTTTAAAACATGTAAACAGTAACACCAAGGAAATATAGGACCAAATGTGCAAATAAACCAAATCCTCACGTGTTGATGCATGTGGCTCACATATATAAGGAATGAAATGCAAATATCTCAAATATAGAGGTCCGATGTGCAAAATTTCCAAAATAAAAACACCTAAACTAGATATTTACAGGACTAAATATTAAACGCAATAAACAAAGGGGCCTATAAGATATTTACAGGACTAAATATTATGGCTTGAGCCGTTGGCCGTTCACTCGAAAGGTACTCTCAGAAGACAACTCAGATAAGTCGATACTCCCATTGTCATGTACCTTTCTCACCAAATACGGACCCTTCCATTTGCTCTGTAGCTTCCCTGGAAATAGACGAAGCCTAGAATCAAACAACCATACTCTCTGTCCTGGCTCAAAATGCTTGTGGCTGATATGAGAATCATGCCACTCCTTCACTCTCTCCTTGTACTGTAGGCTGTTTTAAAAGGCGGTATCACGAAGCTCCTCCAAGGCTTCTAACTCTGCCCTCCTTTGATCTCCTACACTCTCTGGATCCAAAAGTATCTCAGTGACAGCCCAAAGTGACCTATGTCTCAGCTCAACAAGTAAATGGCACGGCTTGCCATAGACGAGGCGAAAGGGAGAAGAACCCAAAGGCGTCTTGAAAGACGTCCTATATGCCCACAAGACCGAGTCTAAAAGCTGTGACCAATCCTTTCAGTCAGGGCGGACGACTTTCTGCAATATAGTCTTGATCTCCCTATTCGATACTTCAGCAAAACCATTCGTCTGAGGGTGGTATGGAGTGGCAACCCGATGGTCTATGCTGAACTCGCTAGCAAGGGCCTTTACCTTATCGTTGACGAAATGAGACCCCCCGCCAGATATCAACACTCGAGGTACCCCGAACCGTGAAATGATATGCTTCCTCAAAAATCGGCAAACAGTCCTAGCATCTGCGGTTCGGGCGGGGATGGCCTCAACCCAACCACTAACATAATCAACGGCCAACAGAATGTACTCGAATCCCTGACTCTGAGGGAATGGACCCATGAAATCGATGCCCCATGCATCAAAAACCTCACAGAAGTGAATGGGCTGCATCAGTATCATATCACGTTGTCCACAAGTGCCCATCCTCTGACAGTCAGTACACCTCTTTACGAACTCATCAGAGTCCTTGAAGAGGTAGGCCACCATAGGCCGTATTGGAGCACCTTCTGTGCTGTTCTCCTCCCAGAGTGATGTCCTCCTGCCTCAAGCTGGTGGCAGTATGTGAGGAAACTATGGTGCTCCTCCTGAGGAATGCACCTACGCCAGACGTTGTCCCCTCCTTCATGGTAAAGGATGGGATCCTCCCAGTGGTAGAACTTGGCCTTCGCGAGGAAGGTCTCAAGTCTTTGCCTGGGCCAATCTTGTGGAACTTTCTTAGCAACAAGAAAGTTCACAATATCGGTGTACCACGGGAGAGAGGCGATAGAAAGGATCGCCTCATCTGGGAAGGTCTCACAAATAGGCACAGTCTGCTCAGAATCCTCAAGATGCTCTAATCAGGAGAGATGATCCGCCACCACATTCTTGACTCCAGGCTTATCCTTAATCTCTATGTCGAACTCCTGGAGTAGATGGATCCATCTGGTTAATCTGTCTTTGGCATTCTTCTTTGCCATGAGGTACCTGATGGCGGTATGATCAGTGTATATGGTCACTCTAGATCCAATGATGTAAAATCTGAACTTATCTAGGGCAAAAACTACAGCTAGCATCTCTTTCTCAGTGACATTATAGTTCTGCTGCGTGGCATCCAATGTACGGCTAGCGTAGTGAATAGCAAATGGGACTCCATCCCTCCTCTGTCCCAGAACGGCCCCTACGGCAAAATCGGAGGCATCCATCATGATCTCGAATGGGAGAGACCAATCAAGAGGCTGGAGAACAGGAGACTCTACAACACAGCTCTTGAGAATCTCAAATGACGATAGACACTTGTCATCGACAAGGAACTCAGTGTATTTCGTCAGCAGATCAGTCAACGGTCAGGAAATCCTACTGAAATCATGAATGAAGCATCGGTAGAAACCGACGTGCCCCAGAAAAGACCGTAACTGCCGCAGGTTGGACGGTGGAGTGAGTTTTCTAACTATTTACTTTAGTTGTTTTATTTTTGGATATTTGTGCCCATGTTGGAGATGATATGGCCAAGCACCGTCCCTTGTGTCACCATGAAGTGACTCTTCTCCCAAGACAACACAAGGTGAACCCCAATGCATCGCTGAAGGACTCGGTCTAGGCAGTCAAGACAGGAGTCGAATCTGTCGTCGTAGACCGAGAAGTCATCCATGAAGACCTCCAAGCACTCCCCCACCATGTCCGAAAAGATAGACAACATGCATCTCTGAAATGTCGCAGGGGCGTTGCATAGCCCAAATGGCATGCGTTTGAAGGCATATGTCCCGAAGGGACAGGTGAAGGTAGTCTTGTCCTGGTCCTCGGGCGCGATGGCCACCTGATTATAGCCGGAGTACCCATCCAAGAAACAATAGTGGCTCTTCCCTCCCAGTCTCTCAATGATTTGATCAATAAAGGGCAGGGGAAAATGATCCTTCTTGGTGGTCTGGTTGAGTCGTCTGTAATCTACGCAGACCCGCCAAGAAGTGGGTACTCGGGTAGCGATCTCCTCTCCAGACTCGCTAACAACTGTAGTGATGCCCGTCTTCTTGGGCACCACATGCAACGGACTGACCCACTTGGAGTCGGAGATGGGGTAGATAAAATCGACGCTCCACCATTTCAAGATCTCCTTCATGACAACCTCCCAAAGATTCGGGTTCAGTCGTCGCTGGAACTCACGCGACGGCTTTGCCTCCTCCTCGAGATAGATATGGTGGGAGTACAGTGCCGGACTTATCCCCTGGAGATCGGCTACACTCCATCCTATCACCTTGCGGTTCTTTTCAAGAACCCCCATCAGACGGGATTCCTGCTCTCCAGTCAAATCTGCTGAGATAATGACTGGGTACATCTCATGCTCACCCGCAAGGAACCTATACTTCAGCGACGCAGGTAGCGGCTTCAGCTCTGGACAAGTAGGTGCTGGCGGATCTGGCCTCTGAAAGCTCTGAGTGAAAGCTGCCAAATCTGCATGGGAGAACAAAAACTCTCACTCACAATCAGTATCTGGAGAAGGCTGCTCTCCTGGACTGTCTCTGCTCTGCACAGCATCATCCTCCTCCCTAGCTGCAGGCTCAGTGGAAGTCAGACATGGTATCAAATCATCGAACTCTGCCTAATCAACATCTGACTCCGAGGGATCTGTATCATCCTCACAAACAAAATCAGTCTCGTGGTCGGGAACTGGCTCTGCTGCTTGAAAGGTATCCTGGACCAGGAATGCGCTCTCCAAGCTCTCCTCTACTGGCGTCTCTGCATCAGCGGACTCTGAAGGTGAGAGGATGGCCTGTGCGAATGGATCTGCCCAAACTGCCTCGTCATCTGTAATCACATAATCGCAGTCTTGGTGGATGTCTCTCCCTGCCTCTGTCATCTGCTTTGAATCTGTGGTCGGCTCTGAGCAACTCTGAATCTCTGGCTCTGATATCCTCGACCGTCTCTATTTGTACACTCTCGCCCTCGACGCGAAAGTATACCTTCCCGCTATCATGGTCGGTCACTGCCTTGGCTGTGGCCAAGAACGGGCGACCTAGAATGATGGGGATATCGATCAGAGACTCAGGGATCTCCATGTCCAACACAACGAAGTCCACAGGGAATTTCAGGCCCTGAATCGTGATGACAACGTCCCTCAGCAACCCCTTCGGCCTCTTGACAGATCGATCAGCAAACTGAAGGACTGTCCTGCTCTGACGTAGAGTGCCCAACTCGAAGCGGTCGAGAAGGGATGCCGGAAGTAGGTTGATCGAAGAACCGCTGTCTAATAGAGTGCGGTCGAACCTCTGCTCATGGATGTGGCATCTGACATAAGGGGCTCCTGAATCTGGCCTCTTGGCCGGCAGACGGTTCTGGATCGCGAAACACGTGGCTCGAGTAAGCACATGGATCTCAGATTGATGGTTCCTCCTCTTCCTCCTTACTGTGGTCCTATCTCTGAGTGATCTCTAGAGTAGAGGGATGTGCTCCAATGCCTCCTGGAGAGTCAGCTGGATATGGAAACTATCGATCATCTGCTGGCTGAACTCTACCTGATGGTTCTTTTTCTGATTTTCTTTTTTCTGCCCCTTACCCAGATGGAGTGCTCTAGGAAAGGGGACTACAGGGTCCTTCTAAAATGAAGGACTAGGAGAGGGTCTAGGCTGCTCAAGCACGGCAGAATCCACACATACATCATCATGCACCACAGGTGGATCAGAATAAAGTAAACCCTTTCCTTTATTTCCAGAAAAGTCCTGAGATACATGTATAGATGGAAAGACTACAGGACTGATAGAAGTAGAAACAGTGGCCTCAGCACCACCCTCGGCATGTCGACTCACGGCATCAGCACCGCTCTCTGGCTCGGCAACTGTGGTGGCGTCAGTACCACCTCCTCCAACTAGTGAAGCGATGGCCTCAGTACCGTCGGCGGGATCAGCATCCATGGTGGCGTCAGCACCACCGTCATCATCTCTCGCGGCATCAGTACTACGCTCCTCCTCGTATGGCGCTCTGGAAGTGGCATGGGGACATCGCTTAGACGAGACGCCGCCTGCTGGCATCCTACCGCTCCTAAGTATGACAAAATCAGTATCAAATAGATATGCAGACATATCACCAAATGAATCACTAGGAGTGGCATACTCTGTGAAATCTACCTGCTCAGATTTCCTCTTCAGATTGTTCGGGTTCGGCTCAATCTGGGCAGGAATGGCGGCCTTCCCTCTCACTATCTCCTGCATCTCCTGGCGGAACTCATCCATCTCCCGTCAGAAGGTAGCCTACTGCTCTGTCATGAGGCGGGCTAGGGCGTCCAAGGCATGGTTCTCATAGGTCGGCCCATGAGAACCTGACGGGTGGCCTCGCTGGTAGTGAGGCTGCTGCTGTGGCTGCTGCGGGTGAGAGGGGTACTGCTGATGATACTGCTGAGATGGCTCTCGCCTCCAAGACTTTCCCTGCTGATAGGGACGAGGACCATACTGCTGGTGCTGCTGGGATGACTGTTGCTACTGCTGGTGTACTGGGGGCTGGGGCTGCTGGTGCTCTCGCTGATGGCCGTACTGGCCACCCTGAACTAGAGGCTGCTGCTGGGCGGTGGCACCTCCGGCTGACCAACAGAATCCGGGATGGTCTCGTCGGATACCGGGCTAGGGTCGGTTGTACCAAATCCCGTTGACATCCATCAACGGCTCATGCTTGAAAGAGGGTGGCGGGAGTACTGCCAGGGGCTTATCGGCTGGTAGACCACCATCTGAGTGTCTGGGGATGGTGGTGACTCGTAGTATGGCTGCAGCTGCTGGTATGGCTCCGCCTGTACAAGGTGAACTTGTCTAGGCTGGCTGGAACACTGGGACGAGCTGCCACTGCTACTCGGATCACCTCGTGCCTGAAGACGGGGCTGAGAAGCCGTCTATACCTCCTGGAGACACATGATCTGTGTCTTCAGGTCACTCAGCGTCAGTGCCATCTGATCCATCTGAGATATGCCCTGGCACTGCTTCTTCTCGATCAACTCGATCCGGTCCAGCTTCTCGCTAATGATCCCCATGTCTGCGGCTGTAGACTCATACTGTGCGGCTGCCGCAGACGAAGTAGATGGATCGGCATCGACCCGTGCTATCCTCTGGTACTTCACGGACTGGGGCTGGGGGCATCCCTGAGTGTAGAGTCGGGTCTGGGACATCACTGTATAGTTCTCGGCCATCTCCTCATAGATGGCCCAGACCTGATCCTCAACCTTGGCGAAGTAGGAACCGCCACACGAAGCATTCACCAGGCTCTGCAGCTCTGGTGTCAACCCGCAAAAGAAGCTCTGAACTAAGTTCGGCTTCGTGATATCGTGGTACGGGCATCTGTCAATCAGCTCTCTGAACCTCTCCCATGCCTCATGGAATTGCTCGTTGGGGAGCATGGAGAAGTTGCTAATCAAGGCCCTCGCTGCATTGGTCCGCCCGAGTGGATAGTACTTTTTCAAGTACTCGGTGCGGAGATGCTCCTAGGTGTACACAAACTTCCCCAAATGCTTCAGCCCGGTGGCTGCTCTATCTGCCAGTGAAAAGGGGAAGGCAATCATCTGAATGGTGTCCTCGTCCACCTGGCGATCATGGACGGTGCTGCAGATCATCAGAAACTCCTGGAGATGGAGATGGGGCTCCTCAATGGCGAGCCCATGGAAATGGGGTAGGAGCTGAAGTGTATTCGGGGGGAACTTGAAATCCCCCACGATCGCAGGAAGTACTACCCAACGGTGCGTCAGTGTCGATCCGGGGTTTTGCAACTCCCGCATCGGTCTCGGCTGATCTGGTGCTGCTGCTACTGCGGCTGCTGCTACTGCGGCTGCTGCTGCTGCGGCTGCGGCTGCTGCTGCTGCTGCGGCTGTGGCTGCTGCTGCTGCCTCCTCGTCGGGTCTCCGTGGTCCGTCTCCAGGCCCGTGCTGGTCGTGGTCAGCTCTCATCTGCTCCATCTCTCTCCTCATCTCAATCATAAATGCACCCTGATCCCTCAGCTGCTGCTGCATCGTCTCGAGGGAGGCGATCAGGGTGGTGTTGATCGCACCCTGGTCCAGGACATATGTCTACTCTGGTCGGGGACCTCCGGTGCGGTCGTCGCTGTTGTCGGCCATGGTCTTTACAAAGGCAAAAGACCCAAACTCAGGTGTCGATAAACATGACTGCTGTCTCTCATCTGGCACTGGCATCTCAGAGGTAAAAGAAGGGTGGTCAAGGGGGAACGGTGTGGAATCGAACTCAGGTTCGGAGAGCGGGTCTCGGCTCTCACGAACCAACCTAGATGAACGGGTTGGAGTGCTGAAAAGCGGTGCAGCCAGAGGCTGCCTAAGGGACCTCCTGCCCATCATCTTGATCTGGCGAGTCGGGCGGATGGGATATGGAAACAAACAAGATGAGCGAACAAAACCCTGAATTCACCTACTCAATACAAGTTGAAGACCGTAAGAGTTCGATCAATTATCTTGTCAATTTTATTAGGTGATCATGTTAGGATAGCAGAGCTGTTACGTGACCTGTTGGGAATCCAACTCCCCCAGGAGACTGTCCCGATCCCGAACTAGATCTTTCCTAGCCAGTACAAGCCGCGGACCGTTTACCGGCTACCCGATTAGCTCGCTCTGTTAAGGATATCGCGGCCTGCTTTATCGGAGACCGGAGCGATCCTCACTAGAGAACGACTAGCCCAAAAGCAGTAGTCTGAAGAGGGTTCAGATATGGCTCTATCCTAGGGTGCGGGTCACTCTCTCGCACATACAAACCAGACAATGAAGGGGTTGCTCTCCTAAAGACAAATTTTTCGGGTGAGGTGTCTTTTAGGGTCAAGTTTGTTTAGCAGTCCCAAATTTTATGATTTTTTACTTTTTAGATATTTTTCAAAGCAAACAACGCCTAAAAAAATTTTCGATTCTCCTGGTTATATTAAGTCCAAAAATGGGGGGAGAAGTCGAAAAAGCCGACGCGCGGGAATCAATGATGTATGCAGAGTAAGAGATGTGTACTTGACTCCAACAGTCTACATGTAGAGTGATCCGCGCATAAATAAAAGACAGAATAAAAACTACCTATATGATGCAAGCGGAAAACCGATCCTAAACAAAGCAGTTCTACTCGAAAGAACAGATGGCTAAATGGTCAACAGGAGGGGTCAGTGTCCAGTCTCAGATGCCGATCGGTGCCCGCCACAACGGGTCCTGCCAGCGCTGTATACGACCTCTAGCAGCTCGGGAACCTCAAGTGACCAAGTAGTCTTTTTTGTTAATTTTTATTGTTGGTCCAATTACGGTCTAATAGGTACATGCATGTTATTAGGTGTGTGGATCCTAATTATTACGTCGCAATCAAGGAAAATCCTAAGCTAAGACTGAAAACCGCGTGAAACAAAGGTAGTAAATAAACGGTCAAAAACCGCGAAAAAGCCATGAAAAATCCGGTGGGGTCCCCCGAGCACATCAGTGCTCGGCGAAACAGACCCCGAAAGTCTACCAAGTGTCCAGTCTCTGTCCCTGTATTATTATAATAAAATAATGTGCTGAAAATAAATCTAATCTAAACTACACTACTCCGCGGCTATTCCGCGGCTCCCGTACTCCTGCTCGGCTCCTCACGCTCTCCTACGGCTTTGTAAAGAAGGAAGCCGCCTCTGACTCCTGTAATTGCTTTGGCTTCTGAAGAAGCCGCCTCGGTCCTCGGGCCCTCGCAAGAAAACATGCAGAGTGTCAAACCAAGATAAAAATAAACAGGACAAATAAAATAAAGCAAGATATATGCAGGAAAAATATAAATAAACATAAGATAAACAAAAACAAAATAAAATAAAATAAAATGAAAATAAATGAAAAATAAAAAGTCGAGAAAAACCACAGACAAAAGAAAAGCCGCGGAAAATCGCGAAAAACAAAATCAAACAAAAACCGAGAAAATACGACTACTAAGCCATGCTCCCCGGCAACGGTGCCATTCTGATGAGCGTCCCGAGCGACTAAGGTAAATCAGGTATCAATGGTCTTTACGACCTCAACCTCACGGGACTAGAGCTCAATCAAGAAAAATGAAAAGGAACCACAAATCAAGATATAAAATCAATGAAAACCAAAATAGCGGTCCTGGCTATTTTATTAACCTGGTATAATACCCAGGGTCGGTCTCAGGGAACACAAATTGGCCTTGCGGCCTACGAAGTAGTCAATGTCAATAAAAAAGAATAAAATATTTTTTGGTGGATTTTAATTATTTTTATATTTTTTTGGATTTTTAATAATGAGAAAAAAGAAGAAAAAGGCAAAAGCAAGCAACAACAACAAATTATTTAATCACTCAAAAATGCTCCAAAAATTCAAACAAAAATATTTTTATGTTTTAAATGTTTTTTAGTGTTTTTGGTCAATTTTTCAGATTTTTCTAATTTTATATAATTTTCTAAAAATCATGAAAGACAAAAATAGTGTGTTACTGTACAGCCAGACTTGAAAGCCCCATTAAAAATATCAAATGGATTTATAACCATCTAGAAGCAATTTTTATGAAAAATATAAACAAAAAACTAAAATTCAGAAAAAGAGTTCATATTTTTTTAGAGTTTTATAGAATTTTTTAGAATTTTTATAAAATTTTTAGAGTTTTTTAATTTTTAAGGTTGTTATATATCCAAAAATCACCTAAATAAAATAAAAATTCAAACACACTAAAACTAACAAATCCTAAGTTTTTTAGAATTTTTAAAATAGTTTTTATATTTTTCTTTGATTTTCTAAGTTAGACAGTCACAGAAACCACTGTTTTTGAATTACTAAAAATATCAAAAAGCTCAAAAATGTACCAAAAATTTAAGGAAATTTTTACACAGTCGCAGGAGCCACATATCCAAATTTCACCTAATTTGGATTTAATTTGCTGTTTTATTTAATAAAAAAAGGCTCACAGTACATAGGGACCTAAATGCAAGAAAAAGTAATTTCAGGGGCCGAACAGTAACAAATCAAGAAAGTGCAGGGGCCCTCGTGCAAAAAGTCCACAAAACACGCGCAATGTACGTGGATCAGGCACGGAGGGGTATAAATGTCATTCCCATTTTAAAACATGTAAACAGTAACACCAACGAAATATAGGACCAAATGTGCAAATAAACCAAATCCTCATGTGTCGATGCACGTGGCTCACATATATAAGGACTGAAATGCAAATATCTCAAACATAAAGGTCCGATGTGCAAATTTTCTAAAATAAAAACAACTAAACTAGATATTATAGGACTAAATATTAAACACAATAAACAGAGGGGCCTATAAGAAATTTACCCCTTATTAAAAGCGGACGGCCAAAGAGGCGCCACGTGGATGATCAGATGGCTGGGGTGCGTGCACGCCTCTCCTCTGCGACCGATGATTCAGATCGAACCCTAGGTGGATCGGACGGTGTACGTGTCTCGCTAGTGGACGGTCCGGATCATATCTAGAGCAGAGGGTTGATCGAACGGAGTAGAGGGTCCTATATGAACTCAGCTCCGGCGAACTTCGCCAGAGCACCACAGGCGCGCGGGACCTCCTCTGGAGCTGCTGAGATGGTCAGAAGAAAGCTCGGGGGCTTCCGCAGCTACTAGACACCTCCGATGAGGCCGGGGATCACCGGAGTGGCCCGACGACGGCGGAGGAGGTCGAGCTCCTGTGCTGAAACGAGTGGACCCTCAGATGGGTTGCATTGACGTACAACATGGCACAGACAAGCTCCTGGGTCGAGGGCAAATTGCTTCGACCCGTAAGTGGGTGGAAAGGGTGGCTGGATGGGTCGTAGCGGCGACCTTCGACGAAGCGACGACGGTGGAGGTCAAACCTTGGTTCCGGGGCAAACCAAGTTGAGTGAGTGGGTGCAGAAGGTGGAGAGAAGGATTGTGGAGGTGATGGGGTCGTCCGATGATCGAATAGATGAGCGGGATGGCGTGAATTAACCGGTGACTGCCGGCGACGCGATTTGGGCGAAAAGTGAAATTGGGTGAGACTAAGGAGATTCGAGGTTACCTAGTGGCTGCAATCGACTGTGGACGAGCTCGCGGAGCTCTGGGTCTTCGCCTCGAAGGGTCGTCAGGTCCCGAGGCTCAAGCGCACCTCACGGTGGCGCACGTCGACGAAGGTCGCCAGATCGACGCCTGGAGGCTCCCTCTCCTCTCTTCGACACCACGCTCGGATAGCTGTCACTCTAAGGGAGCTGATGGAGGTCTTGGGACGAAGGGGCGTAGTCAAAGACGGAGGGTAATGTGCGGCGGAGGAGCGGTCTTATACTGCTAGGGGTCCGGCAAGAATGGGTCGGGAATGGTTGTCGGAGCTCGGATCCAAAGGAAAAACCACCGGGCGAGGGTCTTGGATGATGCATCTGTAATCAGGACCCAAGGTTTAGGTATTTGGAGCTCGGATCAAGCGGGGAAAAATGTGAGAAATCAGGTCGGGGCGCAAAGATCCGGGTCGACTGGTCCAGGGGGGAGTTGACCGGGGGTCAACATCCCCCATGGACCAATCAGAAGAAGCCAATTATTAAATACTTGGAAATTCAATAAAAAAATATTAAATGGTTTTATTTCGAAAAAGTTAAAACACGAAGAATGTTTATTTATTTTCAAATTAATTTTAGTGATATTTATTTATTTTTTTGAAATATAAATTATGTATTTACATTATATCATTATTATATATAGGTATATACATATATGTATTTTTATTTTCATTTTAAATTATTTTTTAATACAATTATTCCAATTTTATATTTTATTTATTTATAACATAAAATTTGGAATAAAAAGGTTTTTTTATTTTATTTTTATTATTTATTTACATTAGTTAAATAAATAGATGTATATACATATGTACATGGTATATATACAAGGTAGAAATTGATTTTATTTCTTTTTCTTTTTATTTTATTTTTATTTCTCTGATTTTTATTTTATTTATTTACATTATGAAATGTGGAATATAGAAATATTTTTATTGGATTTTATTGATTATTTACAAAGAGAAAATAAATATATATGTTATTTTAAACACATGGTCTATATACACTGCTGAGAGGGATTTTATTTATTTTTATTTTTCTTTTGTTTTTCCCACTTTTATTTTAATTTTATTTTTAAAATATGTACAAAACACTTTTTATTTTTATTTAGAGGAAAATAATATTATTTATATACATAGGTATATGTACACAGTATTGAGCTTCCCTATCTCTCTCTACTTGGATTCTTTTGCGGTCAGGCCCATGCTGAGCCCTCCCTTGGGATTAGGTCACTCAATATTTATTCTAAATATTTCCCTCTTTTTCTTTTATTTCTTTATTCTTTTATTTATGCACAAAAACATGCTATTTATTAATATTTACATCATGCATGCCTGATGGTAATTTATTCTATTTACATGAATTTACATGGTGTTTTGCATAAGTTTTGTAGCTAAAATAAAAGAATAAAGAGTGATGAATGGGTATTCATCAGTCCCATTGTACTCTATACCTATACATTTTATTCATTTAATTTATTCTGTATATTTTTATTCTTTTATATTTTTAAATACTTGTAAATATTATGTAAAATATAATAAAAAAAATAAACATACAAAAAATAAAATACATTAAAATAAATAATACATTAATATATATATATGTGTACTATACATATAATGCATATACCCATAATTATTTAAGTGTACAAATAACATCATAAAAATAAAAAAATATGTAAATGTGCATTTAATTATATTATAAATAAATAAAATATGTAAATGGAATATTAAAAATTAAACTACAAAATAAAAATAAAATACATAAAACATAGATATAAATAACTATTGTAAAAATTAACATGTAATAAATGAACTGATAAATATAAATAAAAATCTCCTAAAATAGTATATAAATTAAGAAACAACTTTCATGCTTTAAGTTTTAATTAATACAATTATTTTTTTTTATTTTCCTTTTCCTTCTATTTTTATTTCTTCTTTTACTAGTTGACGTGTACCACTGAGGAGGCAGTGCCCGTTGACACCGGTCAACTGCCCCGCCCCCTCTCCGTGGACCAGTTCGTGTTGAGTCTTTTCCTATTTTCGCCAATTTTTGAGGCTTGAATCGGGCCCCATCTCTGCTCAAATCCTACATGAAAAATCTTCTCAAGATCACCAACCTTCACACGGATCAAAGATTGACTCAAGTTAACCTTTGATTTGCGTGAAAATCCTAATCAAAGCCCTTCTCTTAAGCAGATTATATATATTCCTCGTCTGTCATTTTTGAAATTTCATTCCCTTTTAGCCAACCAATTCCCCAAGAATCATTCATCGGAGATTGCCATTTGTGACAAGAAGTAGAGCTATTAAATTCGTAATGTGGAAAACAGATGCAGAGGAGATTCACCATCACCAGAGACCCCTCTCCTGGTAGTTCTGATCCTGAATCTCCCAAATCCGATGATCCTATTTTTTTTGTTCTTTTGATTCCTAAGAGCTGCAGTAGTGTAGTCTTGCATTTCATTTCATTGGATTTTGCCTTGATTTGCCTAAAATTCAAAAATCGTAGTTCGTCGGAGCTCTAAGCTCCAGCCTCTGTTCGCATGTTCCCGACCGTTTCACACCACCCTGATCACCCCCACATCTTGGCCTTATCACCTTCTCTCATCCTGATTAATTATCCAACCCAGATCTTACACAGATATGGGGTTTAGGTCTTACTCCTCTACCAATCGATGAAGACCTCTACCACACTCCCCCCTCGCTCATTTTCACCTAAGGAAATCCCATGACCACTCCATTTTTCCCCTTGAGCTGATCGCGCAGATCTTGGGAGCTGAAAACCCCATTTGGGGTCAATTTTGGTCGGCATGAGGTAATTTAGGTGTTAGAATTCCCTGAGCTTAGGTGATGAATACTCATTCATCACTCTTTATTCTTTTATTTTAGCTAAATATCTTGGCAAAATACCATGTAGATAGTTGTAAATACAATAAGTTACCAATAAGAATGCTTTTGTTAAATATCAATAATTAGCATGTATTTGTGCAAAAAAAAAGAATAAAGAATAAAAGAAAAAGAAGGAAATATTTAGAATAAATATTGAGTGACCTAAACCCAAGAGAGGGCCCAATATGGGCCTGATCGCCAAATAAAATAAGTAGAGAGAGATAGGGTCACTCTACCCTGTGATATTCCTTCTTATATGTATATATTTTATTTTCATAAAAATAAAAATGTATTTATATTCCCTTCTATATATTTCTAAAAATAAAATAAAAATTAGGAAAATAAAATAAAAATAAAAAAAATAATTTCTCTCTCTCAACCTTGTACATATCACATGTATATATGTATCATACTTCTATTTATTTTACACTTGTAAATAATCAATGAAAAAGAAAATAAAAATTATTTTATACTCTAAATTTTATGTTGTAAATAAATAAAATATAAAATTTGGGTATTTGCACAAAAATAAAAAAATAAAAATAATAATATAAAATACCTAGGTATTTTATACATGTATATAATATAATGTATTGTATATACCATAATTTATTTTTCATAAAAATAAATAAAAATCACTAAAAATAGTTTCAAAGTTAATAAACATTTTTTATTTTGAACATATTTTAAAATAAAATAACTTTCGATTTTTAAATGATTTTTCAAATAATTTTGACCAATCTTTTTTCTGATTGCTCTAGGAGGATTGTTGACCCCGGTCAACTCCCCCTCCCGGACCAATCCTCGCCCGGATTTGGCTTTCGGTACATCTTCTCCCATTTCTTTCATCCGGATCCTACTGCCTCCTGCCTGGATTCCTTCGCCCGCACCTTCCCCTTGGATCCACGACCCTCGTAGATCCCTAGGGAAGGGCAGATCCTTCTCGGTTCACGCGCCCACACCCGATCTTCTTCGCCACCAGGGTAGACCTATAAAAGATTCATTCGATTCCCCAGTGCCTCAGCTCGTGCCACACACTTTCCTTCTATCCTAGAAACCTTCCCCTTGGTGACAATAATCGGAGCAGCACTTTGGTAGTCGGAGAAGGTTGCTGTAGCCGATGCTCACGTTACGTGGTCGGAGATCCACCGTGTTGAGCCTCCCCACCTTCCGCAGCGAGGTAGAGGCGACGACCCAACTCGACCTCACCCTCTGGAGCTCAAGATCTTGTTAGGACCATCAGGTATACCTCTTTTCAATCGTAGTTCCTTCTATTTCGATTCTTCCATTCACCGCTCCACCTGCTCCGATCCGCCGGTCGGAGCTCCATCAGCCACATCCATCCGTTTAGATCGACTCCCCCGTTCACCGTCACCCTTCCTCCGCATCCTGATAATCCAAATCATGGCTATACGAGCCAAGATTACGCTTAGGTTCCATCCTCCGCTTGGCCGGAATCACCTTCGCCCTCCATCGTCGCTTCCCTTTATTTTCGGCCAAATAACCTCGACCGGAGTGCCCCTCTGAGTCGAAGCTTGCATCTGCAGGTCAAAGCGTGCGTTGTTACGCCCCTGCTCGTCTTTATCCAGCCTCGCCGAAGCTCGTTCAAGTCCCAGTATCCTTCCAGATCTGACCGTTGATGACTTCATCCGACCCCGCCACCCGACATGGAGGGGCCTTGCGAGTCGAGCCTCGCTGCCCGATCATCCATCGGAACGCCGGATCACCGGTGGTTCTTTGGTGAACTTCGCCCAGGCAGAGTTCATCCAACATCTTCCTCCACCGTTGGATCTCGCCTCTTTGTCAGTTCATATCAGAGTCGTCCATTGCCTGCGCCTGTCAGGACGTTAGATCTGACATCTAACGGCCCCGTACGCCCCACGTTCGCTCCTTCGTCAGGCTGTTGGATCCGCCAGGTGTCAGCGCTAGAGCCACACACCACCAGCCAGTCAGAGCACAACACTTGGCACCTCACGTGACCCGCACGAGTTGGCTGGGTAATTTACTCCACTTTCCCTGCATTTCTTTTCTGTTTTTATTTAGTCTGTAAAATAAAAGTTGCACTATGGACTATTTACATCATTGCCCTTGCAGTTTTTAGTATTTACATTCTAGTCCTTCCGATATGGTTACACATGAGTTGTCACGTGTATTCATGGGTTATTTGCATGTATGGTCTTGGGTTTAGTGGATGTTATGCTTTGATATTATAGTTTCATTATTTGCACTTATACCCCTATGCGTACTGATTTTGGACATGTGCTGAAATTGAGTGAAAATTGCCGTAGGCCCCCTGAGCTTTTGGACGCGTGTTATTATTTAGTCCCTGGAAGTTATTTTCTTTGCATCTAGGTCCCTGTGTGCTGTGCTTCTTTGATTGGTTTGAATGAATAGCAAACTTCACCTAAAATTCGTGAAATTTTGACACATGGCTCCTGCTATGGTGTAGCAATTTCTAGGAATTTTTGGGTTCATTTTGTTTCCATTTCATATTTTTAATAATTCAAAAACCCTAACAATTGGTACTGTCTAGTTTTAAAAATCAACTAAAAATATTAATATCCCTTTAAAAAAATCCAAAAAATTGTTGTTGTTTATTTTGTTGAGTTTTTACTTCTATCCAATTTTCATTGCATTTGTATTTATAAAACCCCTAAAAATTGAAAAAATTAAAAAACTTAGAAAAATCATTAAAAATTATTAAAAATTCAAAAAAAAACATTTTCAATTTTTGTAGTTAGAGTTTTATTTTTAGTTTATAATAAAATTGTTGTTCGTATTTTATTGGCACTTTAGGTATTTTTAAAGTGCCTTTAGATTCTGGCTGCACATTGTTTTGTATTTTTGGTCTTGTTTCATTTTTATAAAATTAACTAAAAATCAGAAAAATCCAAGAAAAATACCAAAAACCATTGAATATTTATAAAAACCAAAAATATTTTGTTTCAATTTTATGAGTATTTTTTCTCTCTTAAATAATCGTTTGTTTGTGCCTTTTTCCTTTCTTTTACACCTTTTATCAATTTTAAAAATTACAAAAAAATTTGAAAAACCAAAAATCCACCTTTTTACTTTACTCCTTTATTTTATTTAGATTTTTGACTACTTCATAGCCTAGGCATACCGTGCTCCTTGTGTTCGACCTTGGTAGCTATACAAGGTAAAATAAAATAGCGAGACCGCTATTTGACTTATTGCTTGATGACGAGACTTTCGTGATCCGGATAAAGGTAAAAATACGGGTCGTTGCGACCCAAACCTCGAAGCTCAATCAATCAAGAAAAGAAGACCACCAAATAAAATATTCAATCAAAAAGTCGAATAGCGGTCTCGCTATTTTATTTAACCTGGTATAGCGACCACGGTCGAACTCACGGAGCACGGATTGGCTCGATGCCTACGAAGTAGTCTAAAATCAAAAATAAAATAAAACAAATATTTTTGGTGGATTTTATGGGTTTTTAATTTTTTTGCAATTTTTAATTATAAAGAAAATGTAAAAGAAAATGAAAAGGCACAATCAAGGAATTATTTAACAACACAAATCAAATCAGAAAATTGAAACAAAAATATTTTTGATTTTATAATTTTTCAAGTGTTTTTGGTAATTTTCTTAGATTTTTATATTTTTTAATTAATTTTATAAAATTAAAAGAAGGATAAAAATAAAAGCTACTGTGCAGCCAGATTTGAAAGGCTATTTAAAAATATAAAAATAGCCGCTAAAAATCTAACAACAATTTTTATGAAAAACTACAAATCAAACCCTAATTACAGAAAAAGAAATATTCTTTTTGATTTTTTCTGAATTTTTAATTATTTTGATGGACTTTTTAGGATTTTTAGATTTTTAGTTGTTTTATATATCAAAAAGCCATAAAAAATGCACAGCAAATAATAAGGCAACAAAACAATGACAAATTAATTTTTTTAGAATTTTTGAGAGGTTTTTAATATTTTAATGGATTTTTTAAACTGGACAGTAGAGAAAACACGGGTTTTTGAATTTTTAAAATATCAAATGGTAAAAAAAATGTCCCAAAAATTAATAAAATTTTTACACATTGGCAGGGGCCGCGTATCCAAATTTCATGATTTTGGAGTTGATTTGCTATTTTATTTAGCCAATCAAAGACAAACAGCTCACGAGGACCTAAGTGCAAATAGTGAAAAAGTTTTCTGTCAATTAATAACATGGGCAAGAAATCCGGGACTGAACTTGCAAAAAGCCCAAAAAGGCACGAGGCACGCACATGATTCACACACAGAGGGGCATAAATGTAATTCCTATTTATAAAGATGCAATCATGGATGCATTAACGCTGCAAAAAACCAATGCACTAATTGCGGTATAAGAAAGTTGTTTTTCACTGGTTATTCCGGATGCTCGCCAAATCAGAAACAACCCGGAGGTGATTTGTATTCCTCGGAAACCGCCGCCAACATCACCATTCCTGATTTCTTGACCCTGGCCATGAGCACTAGGTCGAATGTGAGTAGGATCGCTTAGCCATGCTTCATAATTAGAAAAACGAGCACCGTGGAAGTGCATGCCACTCAGCCAAAGAAAGATAATGGCTTGGTATAAATAACTCGCTTCTTGGTCTTCGACCCCCTCAGTCACTACGAGCTCCTCCTGATCAGTGCAATGGGATGTATCTATTTATCTATCTCTTGACGGAGCTAGTTTGAAACAAGAACTCTTGCGATATATTAATTGGAAGCACCACTACTATATATTCGGCCGAGCCTCCTCGTAGATTTGGTTTCATTCTTGAAAAACATGTAAATAACCCACAAATCACGTGTCGATGCACGCGCTCCACATACAGAGGGACTAAAATGCAAAATCGAAAACTCTAAGGTCCAACGTGCAAACAATCCCAATAAAAACAATTACGACACGTATTTACAGGCCAGAAACTAAATGCTAGAAATAAAAGGGCCTAAGTGAAATTTACCCTTATTATTATGATCCAACGGCTGAAGGGGACTTCGCTTGAGATCCAACGGCTGAGATCGGACGATACCCCTTCGACGATCGACACTCCAGATGAGATCCGCAGATGGATCAGATGGCTGCTAGCTTCCCGCAGATGGATGGCTGAGATCTGAACTGGCGGATGAGCTCGATCGAACGGTAAAGGAGGCCTCTGGAAGAACAGGTCGCCGGCGAACTTCGCCCAGCCGTTGCGCGCGCCTGAGGGCTCCTCCGATTCTGCTGGGATGGGGGAAAGGTAGCTGGTGTCGTTCCGCAGCTGATGGGCAGCTCCGATGGGGCCAGGAGGACCTGGAGGACCCCCGGCGACGAGGAAGACCTGGAGCTCTGTGCTTCAGTGAGAGGACCTCAAGATGAGGCCCATTTGCCTTCTATTCCTGCACAGAAAGAACGTTGGGTCGAGGGCAAACTGCTTCGACCCGGTTACGGGCGAAATCAGTGGTCAGGGGAGTCGGAGCGATGCTCTTCGACGAGCGACGGCAGAGGAGAGTCGTAACCCGGTTTCGGGGCGAACCAGGGTTGCTGAAGGGGCGAAGAAGGTGGGGAGGAGTCTCGCGAAGGTGATAGGGTAATCGGATGGGCGAATAGACGATCGGAGCATGCGAGATGGTCCGGTGGTCGGAAAGCGAAAGATCGGAAATCAAACAAGGCTAAGGGCTAAGGAAGCTACTTGATGGTCGAGGACGTCTGGGCTGGAGATGCTGAGTCTCCTGGAGTCTTTGCCTCGATGGAGCGACGTCTCCAGAGGCTCGGGCTTTGCCGGTGGTGGAGTACGGCGAGATTGGTCGCCGGACCTAGGGCTAAGGGCCTCAATCGCTCGCTGCAACACCCTCCGACGCTCGCTGTCACTCGAGGAGAAGGATGGAGGTCACTGGGGTCGAAGACGATGGCCAAAGTTGCTTGTATTGGCGGCTGAGGTTCATGCTTTATATGAGAAAGGGTCCGAGAAGATGGGGATCGGGCGTGCATTCCAAGGCTCGGACCCCTAAGAAGGATGACGGGCGTGGATTGTGGATGTTTGCTTGACAATCGGAGCCCGGGGTTTGGAAGGATGGTGATCGGATCGCGGCACGAAAACTCGACGAAGTTGGATCAAAATCGGATCCGGGCGAAATGAGTCCAGGGGGGGAGTTGACTAGGGGTCAACACTCCCCCGTGGACCAATCAGAATTCAACAATTCAAAATTATTTATAAATTAAATTAAAAATAGCAAATGATTTTATTTAAAAATATTTATAAAATGAAAAATGTTTATTTTTTTCAAATTATTTTTAGTGATTTTTATTTATTTTTTTGAAAAATAAATTATGTTATATACATAATATAATATTATATACATGTATAAAATACCTATGTATTTTATGTTTTTGTTTTTAATTTCTAATTTTTGTAAAAATACTCTAATTTTATATTTTATTTATTTAAACATAAAATGTAAAGTATAAAATAATTTTTATTTGATTTTTATTATTTATTTACAAGGGTGAAATAAATAGATGTTTTATTTCTAGATACATGGTATATGTACAATATAGAGAGAAAAATTATTTCTTTTTGTTTTTGTTTTATTTTTCTAATTTTTATTTTGTTTTTAAAAATATATACAAATTAATAAAAACCCATTTTTAATTTTATTTTTGTGAAAATAAAATATATACATGAAGGCAGAATATATATACAAGGTGAATGGCCCTATCTCTCTCTAATTGGTTTCTTTTGCGGCCAGGCCACTGCTTGGCCCTCCCTTGGGTTCGGATCACTCGATATTTATTCTAAATATCTCCTTCTTTTTCTTTCTTCTTTATTCTTTTATTTTTTCACAAAAACATGCTAATTATTTAATATTAACAAAAGCATGCATTTTGGTAATTTATGATATTTACAAGTATCTACATGGTATTTTGCAAAGATTTTTAGCTAAAATAAAAGAATAAAGAGTGATGAATGGGGATTCATCACCCCCTATGCTTTACTTTGCTAGTCCCTTAGCAAATACTTATTTGGAAAAGAAGTGAAAAAGAGAAAAGAAAAGAAAAAGAAGGGAAAGGAATGAATCAATGCTGATTATTAAACTTGTCTTCATTAAATTGAAGTATGGAGCTCAGTAAGATCTTTGGATTATTAATGTGTCGGAACCTTATTAGGACTTAGGTTTAAAACTTAATAGCCTCTACGTTCCACTAATCTATAGTCAAGACTCCTCAACAACCCATATCAGAACAAGACTACATACACAAACCCTGAAGACCATGAATCTTTTCTTGTACGGTGAAAGTGATATAGCTCCCCACCTCAGAAGTAACAAAGTAACAACCCTCCCCAACAAGGTAACTCTAATACCCTAGTCTGGCAACTCTTCCCTCGAGGAGCGGGGTATTCCCTTCTAAGTTCAAGTTCAACCGGCTCAAGAAGAAGGGAAAGAAGAGAATGGACCGTGGCTAGTGTAGCCATGTATCCTTGGGAGCTCAACCAGTGTAGCTAAGTCTCCCTGCTGTAAGCTTCATGAGATGGAACATGGATACCATAAGCTTTGATTTATTGCACTTTATACACTCCGGTGGGATTATCATTTTCTCTCAGACCCACCACTTTTTTGGAGTTATTTTCTTTTTGCATTTTTTGATGTGCATATACAACATATCTACAAAGTGCAGCATATATACATAAGGAGTTTTTCCTCTTGAGCCAGTAGACTATCCCTCTTTTGAAGCATTATTGCAACCCACAACTCTTGTCGTTAGACCTCATGGCGACCAGACCAAGTTGAGACGCACTTCCTTCACTATAAGAAGAAGAGAGGTTCCGCCTAGAAGGACTACCCTCATATGCTACCCCAAGTCAAAGAAGGTTGCCTCCTCACCACCTCATCCGTGGAGAGCTCGGTGTAAAGTGCGGGTCTAAGTAAAGCCATTGTCTGTAAGAGTCATGTGTATGTTGTTAAGTGCTCTACTTAGGCTCATCGAGATGACATATGATCATAGCCTAGTGGACTCAAAGAATTAAGTCACCATGGACCTGAAAAGTCTCAACCCTAAGCCCTATAAGGCTCCTCTTAGAATTAGGTGGATTAAGATCTTAACCAAGATCCAATTTTCAATTTAATTCCATGGTAGTTTAAATGTCAACTATGATTTAGAAAAACTGTACAAATATTTACAAAATTTTACAAATGTGCAAAATTTTTGAAAAATGTTTGAAAACATGGATGCATGCATGAATGCAAGTTTTGCAAGATATTTACACAAATTTACACAAGGTTTTTGCAAACTTTTTGTTTTTCAAAACATTTTACAAAAATTTTGTACTATATGCATAATTTTGATATCAAAATATTTACAAGCTCTTTACACAAAAGATTTTTACAAACATTTTTACAAAAATAATTTTGTATAAATAGCTATGTATGTGCAAGAAAGAATTTTATTTACAAACAAATTTTTAATTTTTTATGGATTTTAAGGTTTTTGGCCATTTTATTTATTAACACACTCACACAAAGTACGAGTTATGGCTAAAGTATATATGAAATATATACGACACCCCCTATACTTAGCTCGAACGATGTCCTCAGAGTGAATCAAGAGCGATGAAGAAGACATAACTCGTGCTTAGTATAGGGAAGTGAAAAGAAAGGCTATATACAAAGATGAATGAACAAATAGAAATGAAGGAGAAGATCTCGGGGTTTCCCCCTATAGTTAGGATCAAGTAATCCTAAGCATAGCAGGCCGTACACAAAGGGAAATCCGAGTGAGAATGTACATGGTCTACCTCCCCTATACTTAGGGTGAAATGTACCTAAGTATAGGCACCAAAACAGAGGTAGAAAAGAAATGAAGAAAACAAATATATACAAGATGGAAGGGCATCACTCCCCCTATACTTAAGGTGAAGAATACTTAAGTATAGGCAATGACAAGAGTAATGAAACAGAACGAAAGGATCAACACGGTGTTCACACCCCCCTATACTTAGGATGAGGTATATCCTAAGTATAGCAAAGATAATCCTATATGAGACCTGGGGTGAAAAAAAACGGAAGAAAGAACGATCAAATCAAGACGAAACATGTATATACAAAAAGTACAATATTGAGGTGCCTCTCAACAAGCGCTAGATTTTACGCCCCTAGCTGGGCGCAAACGCTAGGACAAAGTTGTGTCAAGGTTCAGGACGACATCTGTAAGGCGAATGCCGTACTATCGTCGCAGTCTCGTTTTAAGAACAACGACGAAATCAACAATGCAAATAAAGACACCCAAATAAGTGATCAGGCGGGTGTCTGCTACCGGGCAGTGATATGGGAAGATATGATCGGGATCCGGTAGCACAAAAGAAATCATTGGCTCAGGATCAGACTGGAGTGGAAGTGTAGAGCCAAAGAAATCAAACGTTGAGAAGGATGGATCAGTCATGGGATACTCCACGTCAATCAGCGTCTCAAAAAGGTGTGGAAACTCAAGATCAGGAGACTCACTAAGACAACTGACATCCGATGCATATAATGGAGAAAAATCAGATAGATCATCGAATATCTCAAAGATCAGCTCATCCTCGCGAGGGTCGTCGAGGTGAGACAACTCAGACTCAGAAGGATCAGAAGACTCGATTTCGTGATCCGACAGATCAGATACACTCTCATAAGGTGAAACCAAGTATGCATCATGAGGGGCATCCTCCCGCAGATAACCCTCGGGGAATGATGCAAGATCATCGGTGAGAAATGGAGGATCAGGATCTGAATGGAGATCTGCACTGTTGTCAAGCACCCACTACGTTCACCAGAATGCATCATCTGCTAAAGTCTGTCTGTGGTCAATCTGGAAACAGGAGAAAGTACTGGTCAATGATGAATCCTCATTCATCACACTTTATTCTTTTATTTTAGCTATTAATCTTTGCAAAACACCATGTAGATACCTGTAAGTAGAATAAATTATCAAATTACATGCTTTGAGTAAATATCAATAATTAGCATGTTTTTATGAAAAAATAAAAGAATAAAGAAATAAAGAAAAAGACAGAAATGTTTAGAATAAATATTGAGTGACCTGAACCCAAGAGAGGACCCAATATGGGTTTGATCGCCAAATAAAACAAGAAGAGAGAGATAAGGCCATTCATCATTGTGCATATTTTCCCCCTTCATGTACATATTTTATTTTCATAAAATAAAAATATCTA
Source organism: Ottelia alismoides (assembly GCA_037367405.1). Lineage (NCBI taxonomy): Eukaryota > Viridiplantae > Streptophyta > Magnoliopsida > Alismatales > Hydrocharitaceae > Ottelia > Ottelia alismoides. The sequence continues at coordinate 614,334 of JAZKJV010007150.1, forward strand.
TGTGTTCCTCATAACTTGTATATATTTCTAAAAATAAAACAAAAATGAGAAAAATAAAATAAAAATAAATTCTCTCTCTCACTCTTGTATATACCATGTATATATGTACATTCGCCTATTTATTTTATCCTTGTAAATAAATAACAAAAATCAAATAAAAATTATTTGATATCCCAAATTTTATGTTGTAAATAAATAAAATATAAAATTGGGATAATTATACAAAAATAAACTAATAAAAATAAAAATAAAAAATACACATGTATTTATACATGCATATAATAATATATCGTGTATATACAATAATTTGTTTTTCAAAAAAATAAATAAAAATCACTATAAAATACTTTGAAAAAAAGAAACATTTTTTATGTTGTAAATATTTTAAAATAAAATCTTTTCCTATTTTATTTTGAATTTCTAAATAATTTCAGGGATGGAATTTTCTCATTGGTCTAAGGTGGATGTTGACCCCAGGTCAACTGCCCCCCCCAAACCACTTCTCACGGACCTCGCTTCAGAGTTCGCTAATGCACATTCAGAGTCTGGTAGCAAGGGACATTAGATACCTTCTAATTTCAGGGCTGGAATTTTCTCATTGGTCCTCTCACATTCAGAGTTCGCTAATGCACAGATGCCAGTAGAGGAGAGCTTGGAGAGCGCATCCCTGGTCCAGGATACATATCAGGCAGCAGAGCCGGTTCCCGATCGTGAGGCAGATATTTCTTTTGATTCTGATACAGATCCCTCGGAGTCAGATATAGACTGGGCGGAGTTTGATGATTTGATATCGTGTCTAACTTCCACAGAGCCTACAGCTAGGGTGGAACCTGATCCAGTGCAGAGCAGAGACACACCAGCAGAGCAGCCTTCACCAGATTCAGACTGCCAATGAGAGTTCTCATTCTCTCATGCAGATTTTCTGCATTCACTCAGACCTTTCAGAGACCAGATCCACCGACACCATGTTGTTCAGAGCTGAATCCGCTACCGTCATCGCTGAAGTATAGGTTCCTTACGGGCGAGCATGAGATGCACCCAATCATTGTCTCAACGGATTTGACTGGAGAGCAAGAATCCCGTCTGATGGGGGTTCTTGAAAAGAACTGCAAGGCGATAGGATGGAGTGTAGCTGATCTCCAGGGATTAAGTCCAGCCCTGTGCTCCCACCATATCTATCTCGAGGAGGACGCGAAGCCGTCGAATGAGTTCCAGCGGCGGCTGAACCCGAACCTTCAAGATGTTGTCATGAAGGAGATCTCGAAATGGTGGAGCACCGATTTTATCTACCCCATCTCCGACTCCAAGTGGGTCAGTCCATTGCATGTGGTGCCTAAGAAGACGGGCATCACCATAGTTGTCAGTGAGTCTGGAGAGGAGATCGATACCCAGGTACCCACTTCTTGGAGGGTCTGTGTGGACTACAGACGATTGAACAAGGACACTAAGAAGGATCATTTACCGCTGCATTTTATTGATCAGATTATAGAGAGGCTAGCTAGGAAGAGCCATTACTATTTCTTGGACGGGTACTCCAGATACAATAAGGTGGCCGTTGCGCCCGAGGACCAGGACAAGACTACCTTCACCTATCCCTTTGGGACATATGATTTTAGACGGATGCCCTTTGGATTGTGTAACGCCCCGACGACATTCCAGAGGTACATGTTGTTCATCTTTTCGGACATGGTGGGGGAATGCTTGGAGGTCTTCATGGACGACCTTTCGGTCTACGATGACGGATTTGATTCTTGTCTTGACTGCCTAGACTGCGTTCTTCAGTGATGCATAGAGGTTCACCTTGTGCTTTCATGGGAGAAGAGTCACTTCATGGTGACTCAAGGGACGGTGCTTGGCCATATCATCTCCAACAAGGGCATGGAGGTTGATCCGGCCAAGGTGGATGTCATTAGAAAACTCAATCCACCGTCCAACTTGCGGCAGTTACGGTTTTTTCTAGGGTATGTCGGTTTCTACCGATGATTCATAAATGATTTCAGGATTGCCCGGCCGTTGACTGATCTGCTGACCAAGGACACTGATTTCATAGTCAATGATAAGTGCCTTGCATCATTTGAGACTCTTAAGAGTCTAGTTGTAGAGGCTCCTGTCCTCCAGCCGCCTGATTGGTCTCTCCCATTCGAGATCATGACAGATGCCTCCGATTTCGCCATAGGGGCCCTGCTAGGACAGAGGAGGTATGGAGTCCCCTTTACTATTCACTATGCTAGCTGGACTTTGGATGCCGCTCAGCGGAACTACACCGTCACTGAGAAGGAGATGCTAGCCGTAGTGTTCGCCCTAGATAAGTTCAGATCTTACATCATTGGATCTAGAGTGACCATTTACACTGATCATACCGCCATCAGGTACCTCATGGCAAAGAAGGATGCCAAAGCTAGATTGACCAGATGGATCCTTCTACTCCAGGAGTTTGATATAGAGATTAAAGACAAGCCTGGAGTCAAGAATGTGGTGGTGGATCATCTCTTCCGATTGGAGTTTCTTGAGGATTCTGAGCAGACTAAGCCTATTTGTGAGACCTTCCTAGATGAGGCGATCCTTGCTATCGCCTCTCATCCGTGGTACGTCGATATTGTGAACTATCTTGTTTCCAAGAAAGTTCCATAAGATTAGCCCAGGCAGTGACTTGAGACCTTCCTCGCGAAGGCGAAATTCTACCATTGGGAGGATCCCATCCTTTCTCATGAAGGAGGGGTCTGGTGTAGGTGAATTCCTCAGGAAGAGCACCACAGCATCCTCACTTACTGTCGCAAGCTTGAGGCAGGAGGACATCACTCTTGGAGGAGAACGGCACAGAAAGTGCTTCAATACGGCCTATGGTGGCCTACTCTCTTCAAGGACTCTGATGAGTTCGTGAAGAGATGTACTGACTGTCAGAGGATGGGCACTTATGGACATCGTGATATGATGCTGATGTAGCCCATTCACTTCTGTGAGGTTTTTGACGTAAGGGGCATCGATTTCATGGGTCCATTCCCTAAGAGTTAGGGATACAAGTACATTCTGTTGGCCGTTGATTATGTTAGTCATTGGGTTGAGGCCATCCCGGCCCGAACCGCAGATGCTAGGACTGTTTGCAGATTTTTGAGGAAGAATATCATTTCTCAGTTTGGGTTGCCTAGAGTTTTGATATCTGACGGGGGGGTCTCATTTCATCAACGACAAGGTAAAGGCCCTTGCTAGCGAGTTCAGCATAGACCATCGAGTATCCACATCATATCGTCCTCAGACCAATGTTCTTGCTAGAGTGTCGAACAGGGAGATCAAGACTATATTGCAGAAGGTTGTACCCCTGACCGAAAGAATTGGTCACAGCTTTTGGACTCGTTCTTGTGGATATATCGGACGTCCTTCAAGACGCCTTTGGGTACGTCTCCCTTTCGCCTCGTTTATGGCAAGCCCTGCCATTTACATGTTAAGCTGAGACATAGGTCACTTTGGGGAGTCACAGATATTCTTATGGATCCAATGAGTGTAGGAGATCAGAGGAGGGCAGAGTTAGCAGCCCTGGAGGAGCTACATGATGCAGCCTTTTTGAGCAGCCTTCAGTACAAGGAGAGAGTGAAGGAGTGGCATGATTCTCATATCAACCACAAGCAGTTTGAGCTAGGACAGCGAGTATGGTTGTTCGATGCCAGGTTGAGATTATTTCCAGGGAAGCTGCAGAGCAAATGGAAGGGACCCTATCTGGTCCGAAAGGTACATGACAATGGGAGTATTGATGTTTCTGAATTGTCTTCTGAGAGTACCTTTCATGTTAACGGGCAGCGGCTCAAACCATATCTAGATCATGAGCCCGGGGTCGTTGACGTTGCCCCTATTCACTTTGCGTGAGATGTGGTCTCTTGATTCACATTTATTGCATCTCACGCCTGATTATCACCGTTCTCCCGACATGTATAGATCCTGCTGTCCATATCACACTATTCTTCAGTCCAACACCCCATTTGCATCTTTAATTATGCTATACTTAGGGTGCACTTTACCCTAAGTATAGGGGGGTGTGAGACTTTTGATTTCCTTTTGATTCATTTCTACCTCTGTTTTGTTGCCTATACTTAGGGATATTTTACCCTAAGTATAGGGGAGGTAGCCCCTGTACATTCTTCACTCGGATTTCCCTTTGTGTACAACCTGCTATACTTAGGATTACTTGATCCTAAGTATAGGGGGAAAACCCCGAGAATTTCTTCATCTCTATTCTTTCATTCTTCTTTGTATATGGCCTTTCTTTTCACTTCCTTATACTAAGAACGAGTTATGGCTTCTTCATTGCTCTTGATTCACTCTAAGGACATCGTTCGAGCTAAGTATAGGGGGGTGTCGTATATATTTCATATATACTTTAGCCATAACTCGTACTTTGTGTGAGTGTGTTAATAAATAAAAATGGCTAAAAACCCTTAAAATCCATAAAAAAATAAAATTTTTCCTTGTAAATAAAATTCTTTATTGCACATACATAGTTATGTACAAAATTATTTTTGTAAAAATCTTTTGTGTAAATAGCTTGTAAATATTTTGATATCAAAATTATGTATATAGTACAAAATTTTTGTAAACTGTTTTGAAAAATAAAAGTTTGCAAAAATCTTGTGTAAATTTGTGTAAATATTTTGCAAAACTTGCATTCATGCATACATCCATGTTTTCAAACATTTTTCAAAAATTTTGCACATTTGTAAAATTTTGTAAAAATTGCATGTTTGTAAATACTTGTATAGTTTTTCCTGAATCATAGTTGACATTTAAACTAGCCTAGAATTAAATTGAAAAATGGAGCTTGGTTAAGATCTTAATCCATCTAATTCTAAGAGGAACCTTATAGGGCTTACGGTTGAAACTTTTCAGGTCCATGGTGACTTAATTCTTTGAGTCCACTAGGCTATGATCATATGCCATCTCTATGAGCCTAAGTAGAGCACTTAACAACTCACACATGACTCTTACAAACAATGGCTTTACTTGGACCAGCACTTTACACTGAGCTCTCTACGGATGAGGTGGTGAGGAGGCAGTCTTCCTTGACTTGGCGTAGCATATGAGGGTAGTACTTCTAGGCGGAACCTCTCTTCTTCTTATAATGAAGGAAGTGCGTCTCAACTTGGTCTGGTAGCCATGAGGTCTAACAACAGGAGTTGTGGGTTGCAATAAAGGTTCAAAAGAGGGATAGTCTACTGGCTCAAGAGGAAAAACTCCTTATGTATATATGCAGCACCATGTAGATATGTTATATATATGCATATAAAAAAATGCAAAAAGAAAAAGAACTCCAAAAAAGTGGTGGGTCTGAGAGAAAATGATAATTCCACCGGAGTGTATATAGTGCAATAAGCAAAGCTTGGTATCCTTGTTCCATCTCATTAAGCTTGCAGCAGGGAGACTTAGCTACACTTGTTGAGCTCCCAAGGATACATGGCTACACTGGCGATGTTCCATTCTCTTTTTCCCCCTCTTCTCGAGTCGGTTGCACTTGAACTTAGAAGGGAATACCTCGCTCCTCAAGGAAAGAGTTTCCAGACTAGGGTATTAGAGTTACATTGTTGGGGAGGGTTGTCGCTTTGCTACTTCTAAGGTGGAGAGCTATACCTCACTTACACAGTACAAGGAAAGATTCATAGTCTTCAGGGTTTGTGTATGTAGACTTGTTCTGATCTGGATTGTTGAGGAGTCTTGACTATAGATTAGTGGAACTTAGAGGCTGTTAAGTTTTAAACCTAAGTCCAAATAAGGTTCCGACAAATTAATAATCCAAAGATCTGACTGAGCTCCATACTTCAATTTAATGAAGACAAGTTTAATAATCAGCATTGATTCATTCTTTTTCCCTTCTTTTTCTTTTCTTTTCTTTCACTTCTTTTTGAAATAAGTGTTTGCTAAGGGACTAGCAAAAGTAAAGTATAGGGGGTGATGAATCCTCATTCATTACTCTTTATTCTTTTATTTTAGCTATTAATCTTTGCAAAACACCATGTAGATACCTGTAAATAGAATAAATTATCAAATTATATGCTTTGAGTAAATATCAATAATTAGCATGTTTTTGTGCAAAATAAAAGAATAAAGAAATAAAGAAGAAGAGGGAAATATTTAGAATAAATATTGAGTAACCTGCACCCAAGAGAGGACCCAATATGGGTCTAATCGCCAAATAAAACAAGTAGAGAGAGATAGGGCCATTCATTATTGTACATATTTTCCCCCTTCATGTACATATTTTATTTTCATAAAATAAAAATATCTATATGTTCCTCATAACTTGTATATATTTCTAAAAATAAAACAAAAATGTGAAAAATAAAATAAAAATAAATTCTCTCTCTCACTCTTGTATATACCATGTATATATGTACATTCACCTATTTATTTTATCCTTGTAAATAAATAATAAAAATCAAATAAAAATTATTTGATATCCCAAATTTTATGTTGTAAATAAATAAAATATAAAATTGGGTGTACAAAAATAAACTAATAAAAATAAAAATAAAAAATACACATGTATTTATACCTGCATATAATAATATATAATGTATATACAATAATTTATTTTTCAAAAAAATAAATAAAAATCACTAAAAAATACTTTGAAAAATAAGAAACAATTTTCATGTTGTAAATATTTTAAAATAAAATCTTTTTCTATTTTATTTTGAATTTCCAAATAATTTCAGGGCTGGAATTTTCTCATTGGTCCACAAGGGATGTTGACCCCCGGTCAACTGCCCCCCCCGGACCACTTCTCGCGGACCTCGCTTCGACCCGACTTCGCGTAATTTTCCTGGATTAGCTCGACCTCCATTTACTAAAACCCTGGGCTCCGATTGACGCTCCTTGATCCGTGATTCATGCCCGCCATTCCATCTAGGTATCAGAGCCTCGTGTTGCGTGCCCGACTCCCATCTTCCCGGACCTTCACTCCTATATAGCTTCACCTCCATATGCAATTTCATGCACCTTCGGCCACCGTCTTTGACCCCCGTGACCTCCACCTTCTTCCTCGAGTGACAGCGAGTGTGGGAGTGTGTTGTAGAGAGCGATTGAAGGCGTTTCCCCTGGGTCAGGTGACCATCATCGCCAAGCTCTGCCACCGGCGAAGCCTGAGCCTCTGGAGGCGTCGGTCCATTGAGGCGAAGATACCTGGAGAACCAGGACCTCCATCCCAGACGTTTCCCTCCATCAGGTACCTCTGTTAGCTTCTAAATCGTCGAGTAGATTCAATCTTTCCTAGCTTGCTCCGCCCACTCCGCCCCAGTTGCCGGAGCTCCGTCACCTCATCCGATCCGTATAGATAGACACATCGACTCATCGTCATCCCCCTTCCACGACCTAATCATCTCGATCTTGGCTATCCGAGCCAAGATAGGGCTAGGTCCCTTCCGCCGCCTCCGCTAGGACCCCCCTTCACCATTCCACCCCGCTTCCCATTGTTTCTTATTCAATAACCCATGCCGGAGAACTCCTCCGAGACCAAGCTTTCATTTGCAGGTGAATAAGCGCAAGTCACCCCCCAAATAGCCTCTCGCATACCTCGCCGGAGTAGCCCAGGTCCCTCCTCCCTCTCCGGAGGATTGGACCGTTGGGAGCTCCATCGGTCACCACCACCCGACGCGGAACATCATCGCACGAAGAACCCCCCTTCCCGATCTTCCATCGGACGAGCGGAGATCCTCCAGTTTGCCGACGAAGTTCGTCCACGAGTTGTTCATCCAGACACTCTCTCCACCGTCAGATCACGCCTCACTTCCAGACGCAATTTGAGCCGTTCGAGATCTGCCACTGATAGGACGTTAGATCCACGATCTGACAGCCACGTGCACCCCACGTCTGCCCTCTCGTCAGGACCGTCTGATTTGCTAGGAGGCATCATCAGAGCCGCACGTCCACCGACCCATCTGCACCAGACACATTCCCCCCCCCCACGTGACCCGCACACGCTTTGGCTTGGTAATTTGTGCCAGACTCCCTTGCAGTTTATTCCAGTTCTTGTTTAGTCTATTAAATAACTTAGCACACTTAGACAATGCATATTAGGACCTGCAATTTATTATATTTGCACTTTAGTCCTTTTTTTGTGGATGCACATGCTTCGATATGTGATGTTTTGGGAAAAATACATGTATGGGCTTGGGGTTTATTAAATGTTATGGATTGAAGTTTTACTTTGAATATTTGCATTTATGCCCCTGTGTGTGGTTGTTTAGAGCATTGATAACTCCAGAAATCGATCGGTCTTGTATTCCTCACAAGGCGGGAACACAGTCGAAGTGTCAACCAATCAAACTCTGAAATTAATCAACAATTAACCCACACTATAGATCAATCAATTAGAAATAAATGTGGAGTTAAAATTTATTTTTAACTCTGCACAAAAGATGTATAGCAGGCAAGTATGCAGAGAGTTCGAACACAGGGAGCAAACAGGGCAGATCAAATAAATGTGTGAGTGAATGTGAGTGTTGTCTACACTATGCAAGCAAAGAGTTTTGTGGGTTTTTTTTATTTTTTTATTATTTTTTTATTTTTAATTTTGTATATTGATTTTTAATTTTCCAATTTTTATAATTTTATATTTTATCATTTTTTTCTATTTCAATAATGGAATATAAAAACAATGTAATACAAGGGGTGATAAAATATTTATAAAAATACGCAAAAATAGTCAAAAATTCAGAAATAAAATGTTCTTGGTATTTTTATAATTTTCTACTGTTTTTGTGATTTTTGGGTGTTTTTCAAAACATTTATGATGTTTTTAAACACTGAAATAAAGCAAAACAATGAATTAGCTATTTGCTGGGGGTAAAATGGGAATTAAAAATATCAAAAAGCCACAAAATTTTCCCAAGCTAATTTTCAAATAAAGATAATAAAAATAGGAGACTACAGAACTTGAGTTTACAATTTTTGGGGTTTTCTACAATTTTTAAGATTTTTTTTGAAGTTTCTATGTATTTTCTAAATTTTAAGGTTTTGGTTTTGAATTTTTTAGTGATTTTTGGACTGACACTATAGGTTAAAATACATAGTAGGGATTTTTTTGGAATTTTTCGAGGTATTTTAATATTTTTTGGCATTTTCTAAGCTAGACAGTAGGCAAAAAGCAAGTTTTTGATTTTAATAAATATTAAAAAGCGATAAAATAAAAAACTAAAAATATGGCGTTAAAGGACAAATACACAGGAGCTTAAGTTTAATTTTTGAGAATTTTTCAATTTAAAAGAGGCTCCAAATAAATAAGGCAAGTTCACAAAAATATCACAGCCTGACAGGGGTATATATGCAAATATTAGAACATCCAGGGTCATCCAAGCAATTTTCCACAAAATAATACACTTAATATTGAAATTTATGGACCAAATACAAATACACATACCCGCAGGGGTGTCGGCGCAATTACCCACCAGGGCGCGTGACTTGCACGCGCTTGACAGGGACCTACGTGTAATATCAGAAACCTCTAGGGGGCTACTTGCAATTTCTCCAAAAAGTTAACACTTAATATAGAAGTCCTGGTACTAAAACGAAATACTAGAAGGGCTACTTGCGGAGGACCTATGTGTAAATAAAATAAGTGCGAGGGCCTGGATATAATTTTTACAAAATATTTAAACTACTGAGAAAAGTCTTAGGACCAAAGTTAAATTACAAAAATGGCGAGGGTTTAAACGCAAAATACCCTCGCAAGGCAGATCCAACGACGAATGGACGCTGATGACGCGCGGCGGGCATCCAACGGTCGGTAGCAAGGCGCGATCCAGCGGCGTGGGCTGCGCCACTTATCCACGTGGCAGCTTCTCCAGGCACAATGACAGTTCACTCGTGGACGACCGGGATTAGAAGGATCTCGACTGATCTGACGGTTGAGGCTCTCGAAGATCCAACTGCTGGTGGTGAATCTGGGGCTTCTCCACGATCTGACGGTGCAGAAGCGAGGACCACGAACAACGACGAACGCCGGCGAGGGCGAACTTCGCCGCGCTAGATCCCCGTCCTCCGGTGGCGGTTGGGCTTCAAAATGGGCTGGAGGCTCCTGGGGGTCTCCTCTTCCTCCTGGGGGCGTCAAAATGCCACGGCGAAGGCTGGGGTACTCGCGGGTGGCCGGTGGAGCTGGGGGGCTCGGCTGAGCTCCGGCGAGTGCTAAAGTAGCTCCCAGGCGCTAGTCAAAGCGCGTTGACCCTGCAAAAATGGTTAGGAGGTTCAGGGCAAATTGCCTGGACCTCAGGATGGTGGAATCGAGGCGTGGCGCGACGTGGGTGTGACTGGCCGGAGTTGCGCTCCGGCCACGATGGGGGATTGGTTGATTCGAGCGACGATACTTAGGTATTTTTGAGGGCTTTTGATGTTTGGATTATGATCAACAAAATGCAGCTGAAAAATAAGGGAGAGGGGTCCCTCAATGGCCGGAGCCAGAGGAAAAGAGATACCTCGACCGCCGGTGTTGCGGGAGGTGGTGGAGACGCCTCCGACCTCGAACGCCTTGGCTGAAGGGCTTGCGGCGGAGCTGTCACCTCCAGGAAGCCACAGAGCACGAGAGAGGCGGAGAGGGGTGGACCGAAGGGACTCGATTTTCAAATTGAAGTTGGGGGTTCGTTTTATGTGGTTTGACCCAAGGTGACAGGAGCTCAAAGAACGAGGCACCACAGGTGCGTTGATGATCCACAACCCAAGATGAAGCTTGGGCGGGCATCCTTGATGGAAGGGCTACAAAAGTCGTGAAGAGAGTTTCATGCTTTGATGAAAGGGGTGACCTCGAAAAAAGGGTGAAGTTGGGTCAAAACTTGCTTCTGACAGGTGCACATGGGTGGAGGGCAGGCGGTTGACTAGAGTCAACAAAGACCGCCCCTTGGTTGGTCCACGTGGACCAACCAGGAAAAACCCTGAGAAAATGGTTTATTAATTCATTTAAAAATAAAAAAGGCTGAATTAAATTATGATTGTTTAATAAAAAAATATTCATTATTTTATGTAGTATTTTTATTATGATTTTTAATTATTTTTATGAGGTATATTTTTACAAGTTTATTTTTATCCCTATATAGGTATAATACATATATATTTTATTCCTTTATTTTTATTCTGTGTATTATATTTTTATTATTTTTATTTCTTATTTTATAAAAATAAAAAATACTTTTATATACACAAATATATTTTTATTTTATTTTTCTGATTTATTTTGTATAATTAATAAATTATAAGAGTGTGTAGGTATGTATATAGGTATAATACCTGTGTAGTTTATATATATATATATATTTTATTTTGAGTTTTCTTTGCATTTTTATTCTGATTTTAATGAACATTTACATAATTATAAAAATATAAAAATATACAAATAATGAATAAATAATAATTCGAATATTTTAATCTGTACAATTATATAATGAGGGTCCAAAACTCAACTTTCAAACCGTAGCTCCTCCAAATGCGAAACCACCGCCATTAAATAGCTTATTTTATTCTATATACAATTAAAGGTGAGTTTGTTGCATTTGGAGTTTTCATTTGTGAGATACGGGTCTGGGAAGTTGGGATTCTGGATTTTTATTCAGACTATAACTTTTTATCTCTACATTATTTTTCAGTGAAATCAATTTTGTATTTTTCTTTATTTAACTATCTACAACTTTCATGTACAAAGTTTCTTTATTTGAAGCATAAAAAGTGGAACCCAAAATAGGTCCCAAAATGAATAAAGAACGAATGAAATAAAAGGTATTTTTATTGTATTTTGACCTTATCTCCCCCTACTTTATTCCTTGTCGACCTATTCATCAAGATGCCTAGGTCTCGGGGTTTTGGGTCATAAAATATTTACAATATTTTATTCTTTTTCTTTTCTTTTATTTATTCTATAATTTTGGCTTTAATTTCAGTATTTTATACACTAATGGGATGCACATGCATGAATGCTAAGATGTTATATTTAAGGCTATTTACAGGCATTTGCTAGGGTTTTTGGTGCCAAAATGATAGAATAAAGATAATGAAATGTGGATTCATCAAGCATGTGCCGAATTTAATGCAACTTTTACACTGAGCCCCCAACGGTTTTTGCATGTGTTCCTATTAGGCCCCTGAAACTTATTTTTCTTACGATTAGGTCCATGTGTGCTGTGCCTTGTTTATTGGTTGAATAAAATATCAAATTACTTACAAATTTATGAAATTTGGATACATGGTTCCTATCACTATGTAAAAAATTTCACTAATTTTTTGGGAAATTTCTGAGTTGTTTTTCTATTTTTAAAATTCAAAAACCTTTATTTTTTCTACTGTTTGAATTGGAAAATCGTCTAAAAATATAAAAAACCCTCAAAAAACTCTAAAAAAATTACCACCTGTTTATTTTTAGTGTTTACTTACTTCAATCCAATTTTTGTTTGATTTGGATATAAAAAACACCTAAAAATTGAAAAATCCTAAAAACTTTATAAAAATCATTAAAAATTCTAAAAAAATAAAAAAAATGAAATTTCTTTTTCTTAGCTTAGTTTTTATTTGTAGTTTTTCATAAAAATTGTCTCCAGATTTTTAGAGGCTATTTCATATTTTTTCATAGTCTTTCAAATATGAGCTGCACATTGATTTCAGTTTTTTACATTATTTCATTTTTATAAAATTAACAAAAAAATATAAAACATGACAAAATTACCAAACACGCTAAAAAATATATAAAACCCAAAAATATTTTTATTATAATTTTCTGGCTTGATATTTGTTGTTAAATAAATTGTTTATTGAGATCTTTTTGCCTTTTTCCACATTTTCTTCATAATTAAAAATCACAAAAAAATAAAAATCCATAAAATCCACCAAAAATATTTTCTTTATTTTATTTGATTTCTGACTACTTTGTAGGCCACTTGTCCAATCCGTGCTCCTTGAGTTCGATCCCGGTCGCTATACCAGGTTAAATAAATAGCAAGACCGCTATTCGATTTTATTGATTGATTATTCATTTTGGTGGTCTTAGTTTTCTTGTTGATTGAGCCTTGCTATCCGAGTCGCAACGACCCTGATTATTTTTACCTTAGCCCGATAGTGTGATTGCTCGGTCATCAGTCAACACCGCGGAAGCTGTCGATGTGGCTACGGCTGATCCTCTGGTTGCGGTAGTGCTGGCTATCATCTGGTCCTCAGAAAATGTATCTGTCTCATCAAAATGGAGGACACCTGGCTCAAATACGAGGCTATTTTTGTCTGGTATCTTGAAGTGATATCATGTATCAAGCTATGGCTGCTGGGCTGAGTCCTGATATCCATCGAGATCGAAGAAGTATCTTTGTAAGGTAGAAGCTGAGTCATCTGGGACTGGACACTGGAATGTATGGACTGATGACTGTGATAGCGGGGGCTCCTTCGTCTCCTGGAATATCAGAAGATCTAATATCCAAGACTCATCAACTAAAAAATGCGGGATCGACTCGAACTCTAGTTGGAAGACCAACGGGAACTCGAGTAGTCTCTGGGTCAGAACCTCCACTGTGGCAGTCATCTCCTCTATCCTCTGTACTGTATCAGAATCCATGTCCTGGATTGGGTGTGTAATAGCTGTATCCTCGTAAATTGCGGCACACCCAACTGGTACTGCATCATCCTCGTGTGTTGTCCCGACTACGTCATCTCGTTAAGATGGTCTATGTGAAAGTGATCTCGAGATGGCATCAAGTAAGTCAATGTCAGAACTGCGATGGGAACCGCCACACGAGGTAATCACCAGTGCTATCTGATCCGCGATCATCCCCCTCATGGAGATCTCGATAAGGTCGATCGGTGAAAGTCCATGCTCAGGAAATCTCCTCAAGAGGTCAAGAAACCTCAGCCATGCATCATGCACTGGCTCCTGGGGTCTACTGAAAAATCCATGATCAAGGACCGCATCATATCTGCTCTATGCTAGGGATAATATCTCTATAGAGACTCGAACCATAAGTCTCCATACGTAGCGAATCTCCTTCCCAATCGCCTGTGCCATTTCATGGCTCTGTCATGAAGGGAAAATGGGAAGGTCTTCAGCATGAGCTCCTCTGGAGTGATATCCGAATATCTCTGGGTCTCGCAGAACTCCTCGAACTCGGCTAGATGAATATATGGCTCCTTGTGCACCTCCCATGAGAATATCGACAGTCTCTGAATGTACTCCAAATCTAAAATGAAACGACTGAATGTAGAAGCTGACTGAGCTCCCTGGTCCGTATGCTCATCGGTCATCCTGTCATCGGAGCCATCTGATACTCGCATCTACTCTCTGTGATCGTGTGTGGAGTGCACTCTCAATCCAACAGTGAAATCGTCCGGGTCTCGCATCTGCTCAATCTGATCTCCATAGACGTGTAGCGCAGCATACCCAGAAGAATGAAAGGGATGGGAGGGAGGTAACGAAAGGTCGGTCAGAGATCCGACCTCACTCGAAGGTGGACTGGAATGATGGTCAGAAGATGGAGAAGCTATAAGAGTCGGCAAGAATAAAGGTAGATCCATCATCTAGGGATAGAGAAGAGGAAGAGAAAACTGAAGGGATTGTGGGAGGGATAAAGATAGATGACTAGAGGAGAAGATAGATGAAGAAGAAGACGGATGGGATCTGGCAATCAAACAAGATCGGTTAAACAATACCCCCGATTCACCAACGCACACAGAGCTGATGACCGTGAGAGTTCGATCTTTTATCTTGTCGATTTTATTCGGTGAATCAAACAGTCTTTCAGAGCAATTACGTGAGCTGATAGGAATCCAATGCCACCAGGAGACTGTCCCGATCCCAAACTAGATCTTTCCCAGCCAGTACAAGCCACAGACCGTTTACCGGCTACCGATCAACTCGCTCTGTTAAGGATATCGTGACCCGCTTTACCGGAAATCGGAGCGATCCTCACTGGAGAACAACTAGCTCAGACCAGTAGTCTGAAGAGGGGTCAGATGTGGCTCTAGCCTAGTGTACGAGTCACTCTCTCACTCATCCAAACCAAGCAATGAGGGGATTGCTCTCCCAAGACAAGTTATTAATCAATGTCTTTTAAGATCCAGTTTGATTAACAGTCCCGATTTTATTGTTTTTGTTTTTAGGTCTTTTTCAAATAAAACAATCGTCTAACAAATTTTCCAATTTCCTTTTTAGTCCTAAGTCCAGAAAACTGAGGGAGGAAGACGGAAAAGCCGATGTGAGATAAAATCAATGATGCATGCACAAGATAGAAGGCGTACCTTTCTCCAGCAGTCTACATGCAATTATGATCCGCGCATAAATTAAAACTAAGCTATATGGATGCAACGCAAGAAACAACCTAAACAAAAGCTCCTATTATCGTGAAGCACCGGTTTATTTGTCTAAGTCCAAGCATGTTCTATAGGAACAGATATTCTATTAGGGGCTTTGGACCTAGTGCTACCTGGCTCAGTCAAATAAAAACCTAAGTCTAGGGGCTCAAGCACAAAAATCCACGTGAAATCAAAGAAAAGAAAATGACAAAAACAAAATCGTGGTCGGGTCCCTCGAGCACATTGGTGCTCGACGAAACAGTCCCCGGTAATCCACAAGTCTGAGAGTCCTGGTCCCTGTATTATTACAATAATATGGATCTGACTGAAAAGAAATTAATCTACGCTAAGCTAAGTCTACAGCTACACTAATCTCTCCTCTCTCTTGCTTGACTCCTCGCGCGCTCTCCTGCAGCTCCATACAGAAGGGAGCCACCTCTGATTCCTACGGTTGCGTCGACTTTCCGAAGAAAGCTGCCTCGGTCGTCGGGCCCTCGCAAGAAAAATAAACAGAAATGTGTCAATCCACAGTTATTATAATAATGAAAAAGAAAAGAAAATAAAATATATGCAGAAATGAAAATAAAAACAAATAAAATAAAAAACAAGCAAAAAAAAGAATAAAAGAAAATAAAAGAAAAGAAAACACAAGATAACGAAAAGCCGCGAAAAACCGTGAAAGAAAATGAAAAGCTGCGGAAAAAGCCACAAGGCTAAAAACCGAAAACAAAAAGCGACTACTAAGCCGTGCTCACCGGCAATGACACCATTTTGATGACGAGACTTTCATGATCTGGGTAAAGGTAAAAATACGGGTCGTTGCGACCTGAACCTCGAAGCTCAGTCAATCAAGAAAAGAAGACCACCAAATAAAATAATCAATCAAAAAGTCGAATAACGGTCTCGCTATTTTATTTAACCTGGTATAGCGACCAGGATCGAACTCAAGGAGCACGGATTGGCTTGAGGTCTAAGAAGTAGTCTAAAATCAAAAATAAAATAAAGCAAATATTTTTGGTGGATTTTATGGGTTTTTAATTTTTTTTGTTATTTTAAATTATAAAGAAAATGTAAAAGAAAGTGAAAAAGGCACAATCAAGGAATTATTTAACAACACAAATCAAGTCAGAAAATTGAAACAAAAATATTTTTGGATTTTATATTATTTTAAGTATTTTTGGTAATTTTCTCAGTTTTTTATAATTTTTAATTAATTTTCTAAAATTTAAAGAAGGCTAAAAATAAAAACTACTGTACAGCCAGATTTGAAAGGCTATTTAAAAATATAAAAATAACTCTAAAATCTAGCAATAATGATTATGAAAACTACAAATAAAACCCTAATTACAGAAAAAGAAATTATATTTGTTTTTATTTTTCTGTATTTTTAATGATTTTTATAGACTTTTTAGGGTTTTTAGATTTTGAGGTGTTTTATATATAAAAAAGCCACAAAAATTGCAAAGAAATAACAAGGTAACAAAACAAATGCAAATTAATTTTTTTTTGAATTTTTGAGAGGTTTTTAATATTTTTCATGGATTTTTCAAACTGGACAGTAGAGAAAACAAGGGTTTTTGAATTTTTAAAAATATTAAATGGCAACAAAAATGTCCCAAAATATTAGTAAATTTTTTATACAGTGGCAGAGGCCACACGTTCAAATTTCATGATTTTTGGAGTTGATTTGCTATTTTATTTAGCCAATCAAAGACAAACAGCTTACGAGGACCTAAGTGCAAATAGTGAAAAGTTTTCAGTCAATTAACAACATGCGCAAGAAATTCGGGACTGAACTTGCAATAAGCCCAAAAGGGCACGAGGCACGCGCGTGATTCACACACAGAGGGGCATAAATGCAATTCCTATTTATAAAGATGCAATTAGTAACAATTGAGAAGTTTAGGGAAAACATGTAAATAACCCACAAATCACGTGTCGATGCACGTGCCTCACATACAGAGGGACTAAAATGCAAAATTGAAAACTCTAAGGTCCAACGTGCAAATTATCCAAATTAAAAACAACTACAACACGTATTTACAGGACTGAAAAGTAAATGCTAGAAATAAAAGGGCCTAAGTGAAATTTACCCTTATTATTATGATCCAACGACTGAAGGGGACTTCGCTTGAGATCCAACGGCTGTGATCGGACGATACCCCTTCGACGATCGACGCTCCAGATGAGATCCTCAGATGGATCATACGGATGCTAGCTTCCCGCAGATAGATGGCTATGATCAGAACTGGCGGATGAGCTCTATCGAACGGTGGAGGAGGCCTCAAGAAGAATAGGTCACCGGCGAACTTCATCCGGCCGTTGTACGCGCTTGAGGGCTCCTCCGATGCTGCTGGGATGGGGAAAAAGGTAGCTGGTGTCGTTCCGCAGCTGATGGGCTGCTCTGATGGGGCCGGGAGGACCTAGAGGACCCTCGGCGACGAGGAAGACCTGGAGCTCTGTGCTTCAGTGAGAGGACCTCCAGATGAGGCCCATTTGCCTTCTATTCCTGCACAGAAAGAACGCTGGGTCGAGGGCAAACTACCTCGACCGGTTACGGGCGAAATGGGTGGTCAGGGGAGTCGGAGCGATGCTCTCCGGCGAGCGACGGCGGAGGAGAGTCGTAACCCAATTCCGGGGCGAACCAGGGTGGCTGAAGGGGCGAAGAAGGTGGGGAGGAGTCTCGCGAAGGTGATAGGGTAATCGGATGGGCGAATAGACGATCGGAGCGTGCGAGATGGTCTAGTGGTCGGAAAGCGAAAGATCAGAAATCAGACAAGGCTAAGGGCTAAGGAAGCTACCTGATGGTCGAGGGCGTCTGGGCTGAAGATGCTGAGTCTCCTGGAGTCTTTGCCTCGATGGAGTGATGTCTCCAGAGGCTCGGGCTTCGTCGGTGGTGGAGCACGACGATATTGGTCGCCGGACCTAGGGCTAAGGGCCTCAATCGCTCCCTACAACACCCTCCGACACTCGTTGTCACTCGAGGAGAAGGATGGAGGTCACTGGGGTCGAAGACGATGGCCAAAGGTGCGTGAATTGGCGGCTGAGGTTCAGGATTTATACGAGCAAGGGTCCGAGAAGATGGGGATCGGGCACGCATTTCCAAGGCTCAGACCCCTAAGAAGGATGACAGGCGTGGATCGTGGAAATTTGCTTGACAATCGGAGCCTGGGGTTTGGAAGGATGGTGATCGGATCGCGGCACGAAAAATCGGCGAAGTTGGGTCAAAACCGGATCGGGGCAAAATGTGGTCCAGGGGGGGAGTTGACCGGGGGTCAACACTCCCCCGTGGACCAATCAGAATTCGATATTTCGAAATTATTTTGTAAATTAAATTAAAAATATCAAATGATTTTATTTAAAAATATTTATAAAATGAAAAATTCTTATTATTTTTCATATTATTTTTAGTGATTTTTATTTATTTTTTTGAAAAATAAATTATGACATATACATAATATAATATTATATACAGGTATAAAATACCTATGTATTTTATGTTTTTATTTTTAATTTCTTATTTTTGTACAAATACTCTAATTTTATATTATATTTATTTACAACATAAAATATAGAGTATAAAATAATTTTTATTTGATTTTTATTATTTATTTACAACGGTGAAATAAATAGATGTTTTATTTCTAGATACATGGTATATGTACAATATATAGAGAGAAATTATTTCTTTTTGTTTTTGTTTTGATTTTCTAATTTTTATTTTATTTTTATAAATATATGCAAATTAATAAAAACCCATCTTTAATTTTATTTTTGTGAAAATAAAATATATACATGAAGGCAGAATATATATACAAGGTGAATGGCCCTATCTCTCTCTACTTGGTTTCTTTTGCGGCCAGGCCACTGCTTGGCCCTCCCTTGGGTTCGGGTCACTCGATATTTATTCTAAATATCTCCTTCTTTTTCTTTCTTCTTTATTCTTTTATTTTTGCACAAAAAACATATTAACTATTTAATATTAACAAAAGCATGCATTTTGGTAATTTATGATATTTACAAGTATCAACATGGTGTTTTGCAAAAAGTTTTAGCTAAAATAAAAGAATAAAGAGTGATGAATGAGGATTAATCATTGCTTGATTTTTATATTGGTGGTCTTCGATTTTCTTGATTGAGCCCGATCCGAGAGGTTGAGGTCGTAACGACCATTGATACCTTCTTACCTTAGTCGCTCGGGACACTCATCAGAATGGCACCATTGCCAGGG
Source organism: Ottelia alismoides (assembly GCA_037367405.1). NCBI lineage: Eukaryota > Viridiplantae > Streptophyta > Magnoliopsida > Alismatales > Hydrocharitaceae > Ottelia > Ottelia alismoides. The sequence goes on from JAZKJV010007150.1 coordinate 633,853, forward strand.
AGCACGACTTAGTAGTCGGTTTTCTTTTTTGACTTTTCTTTATTTTTCGGCATTTCCTATTCTTCTTTTATTTTCTTTTATTTTTTTTATTTTTATTTTTTTTTTGTATTTGTTTTTATTTGTGTTTTTATTTCTCCTCTTTTTATTTGTTTTTATTTTTGCATCTATTTTATTTTATTTTTCATTATTATAATAACTGTGGACTGACACCCTTCTGTTTCAATTTTCTTGCGAGGGCCTGAGGATCGAGGGCGGCTTTCTTCAGGAAGCCGATGCACCCGTAGGAGTTGGAAGCGGCTCTTTTCTGTATAGAGTTGCAGGAGAGCGCGAGAGAAGAGAGCAGGAGTGTGGGGAGCTGAAGATTAGGATTAGTTTAGTTTTAATTTTTCTACACTAGATTATTATTGTAATAATACATGACAGGACACTCAGAGACTATCAGACTTGGTGATTGCTCGGGGTTTGTTTTGCCGAGCATCGGTGTGATCGGGGACCTCACCGCGGTTTTCACCAGTTTTCATTTTTATCGCTTTTATTTTCTTTGATTCTCGAGGAATTTAGCCTTAGCTTTAGGATTTTCTCTTGCCTTGTGACATAATTCTTAAGGCCCAACCTTAATTACACTACATGTTCCTATAGATCTAATAATTGGATCTTATTAATTAAATCACTAATAAAAAAAGGTTAACCTGGTCACTTGAGGGGTCATGTGCCGCTAGAGGCCATATACAGCGCTGGCAGGATCCGTTGTGGCAGACACCGATCGGTAATAAAGACCGAACCTCGATCCCTCTCGTGGACCCATTAGCTATTGTGCTTCACAAGTAAAACAATCTTCTTAAGGCCGATTTCCTTGTTGCATCATATAGATAGGATTTATTTTTGTCATTTCAATTATGCACGGATTACTTTGCATGTAGAGTGCTGGAGGCAAGATACACATTTCTTACTCAGCATGCATCATCATGTTTAGTCGCACATCGACTTTTTCGTCTTCTCCCCCTGTTTTTGGACTTATAAATAATCAGGAGAATCGAAAAAATCGTTAGGCGTTGTTTGTTTTGAAAAATACCAAAAAAACAAAAACTATAAAATTGGGACTGTTTAAGTAAACTTGACCTTAAAATACACATCACCAAAAATATTTGTTTTGAGAGAGCAATCCCCTCCTTGTATGGTTTGGATGAGCGAGAGAGTGACACACACCCTAGGCTAGAGCCACATCCGACCCTTCTCCGGACTATTGGTTTTGAGTTAGTCGTTCTCCAATGAGGATCGCTCCAGTCTCCGGTAAAGCGGGCCGCGATATCCTTAACTGAGCGAGTCGATCGGGTAGCCGGTAAACGGTCCGTGACGTGTACTGGCTGGGAAAGATCTATCTTGGGATTGGGACAGTCTCCTGGAGGTGTTGGATTCCAAACAGCTTGCTTAATCGCTCTGAAAGATTGTTTGATCACCTAATAAAATTGATAAGATAAAAGACCGAACCTTCACGGTCATCAGCTCTGAGTGCGTAGGTGAATCAAGTGTTTATTTGACCGATCTTGTTTGCTATTCAGATCTCATCCACCTTAACTCGCCAGATCATGATGATGGGTCGGAGGTCCCTTAGTCAGCCTCTGGCTGCACCCTTTTGAGCACTCCGACCCGTTCATCTAGGTTGGTTCATGAGAGCTGAGACCCTCTCTCCGAACCCGAGTTTGACTCTGCCCTGTTCCCCCTCGAACACCTTTCTACCAGTCCTGAGGTGCCCAATCAGAGACAACAACAATCAGTTGATTATCGACACCTGAGTTTGGGTCTTTTGCCTTTGCAGAGACCATGGCCAGCAACGAAGATCACACCGATGAACCTAGTGGAGCACATACATACGTATTGGATCAGGGTGCCATCAACAACACCATGTTAGACTCCCTTGAGATGATGCAGAGATAGATCCGCAATCAGGGAGCTTTCATGGTGGGCATGCACCGTGAGATGGAGCAGATGCAAGCAGATAGAGAGCAGCGGAGACCCGGTGGAGGAGGAGAAGGACCAAATGACCGACAACATGAGGAGCAGCTCGTACAACCAGCAGCAACCGCGAGACCGATGAGGGAGTTGCACAACCCTGGTGCTACTCTCATGCACAGATGGATAGTGTTGCCTGCTATTCTTGGATATTTCAAGCTCCCCCCTCATACGATCCAGCTTCTTCCCCGCTTCCACGGACTCGCCACAGAGGAGCCGCACCTTCGTCTCCAGGAGTTTGGGATGATCTGTAGTACCGTCTATTACCATCTTGTGGATGAGGACACCATCAGGATGATGGCCTTCCCTTTCTCCCTGGTAGACAGAGCAACCAATTGGCTGCAGCATTTAGGGAGATTCGTTACTACATGGGAACAGCTCCGGAACGATTATCTCAACAAGCATTATCCACTCAGCCAGACCAATGCAGCCAGGGCCCTGATCGACAATTTCTCCATGCTCCCCAAAAAGCAATTTCATGAGGCATGGGACCGCTTTAGAGAGCTCACAGACTGGTGTCCCCACCATGATATATCGAAGCCCAACCTTGTCCAGAGCTTTTTCTGCGGGCTTACACCAGAGCTGCAGGGGTTAGTTAATGCATCCTGTTGGGGGTCGTATTTTGCCAAGGATGAGGATCAGGTCAGGGCCATCTACGAGGAGATGGTCGAGAACTATACTGTGATGTCTCAGACTCGACTCTACACTCAGGGGAAGCCCTCTCCATAAGCCTTGTCCTATCAGAGGATAGCATGGGTAGATGCCGGTCCATCCACTTCATCAGCAGCCGCAGCACATGCAGAGTCGACGTCCGCTGATATAGGGATCATCAGCAATAAGTTGGACCGGATAGAGTTGATTGAGAAGAAAGCAGTACCAGGGCATGATGCAGATCGATCAAATGACACAGATGCTGAGTGACCTGAAGACCCATATCATGTGTCTCCAGGAGGCACAGACGGCTTCTCAGCCCCGTCTCAAGTCACGAGCAGACACCGGCAGCAACAGCTCGACCCAGCCCTCTACCCAGTACCGACAGGTTCACCATATTCAGGCGGAGCAGTTCCAGCAGCAGCAGCAACAGTAGTTCAACCACCACCATCTCAGGACAGCCAGATGGTGGTGTATCAGCCGGACCAGCCCCTGGCAATACTCCCCCACCCACCTAAGAGCAGGAGCCGTTGATGGATGTAAACGAGATATGGTATGACCGACCTCAGCCTGGGATCTGACAAGACCATCCCGGATTCCGTTGGTCGACCGGAGGTACCAGTTCCCAGCAGCAGCCTCTAGTTCAGGGTGGCCAGTACGACCAGCAGCGAGAGCAGCACCAGCAGCCCCAGTTCCCATGACACCAGCAGTAGCAACATCCACAACAGTCTAACCAGCAGCATGATCCTTGTCCCTATTAGTAGGGACAGTCTTGGAGGCAGCAACAACAGCCTCAACAGTATCACTCTCAGCCCTAGTATCCCTCTCATTCTCAGTAGCAGCTGCGTCATTTTCAGAGAGGCCACCCGTCAGGTTCTCATGGGCCCGCCTATGAGAACCTCGCCTTAGATGATTTAGCCCTCCTCATCTCTGACCAGCAGGCTACCATCCGACGGGAGATGGATGAGTTCCGTCAGGAGATGAGAGAGATCATCAAAGGAAAGGTCACCATCCCTACCCAGATTGAGCCGAACCTGAACAGCCTCAATAGGAAGTCTGAGCAGGTAGAGTTTACAAAGGTTACCATTCCTAGTGATTCACTTGGTGATATTACTGCATACACTTTTGATGCTAACTTTGTTACAATTAGGAGCGGTAGGATGCCAGCCGACGACGCCTCATCTGAGCGACGACCCCATGCAGCTTCAAGAGCTCCAGACGAGGAAGAAAGCGATGCTGATGCCGCTCGTGATGATGAGGATGACGGTGGTGCTGACGCCACCAAGGACGCTGCTCCAGATGACGATACTGAGGCCGTTATTTCACCAGATACAGGAGGTGGTACTGATGCCACTAGAGATGCTGAGCCAGAGCGCGGTACTGATGCTGCGATTCTAGATGCCGAGGTTGAAACTGAGGCCACCAATTTCATTCCTGTTGCATTTCTCGCTATTGATTATCTCAGGACTATTCTGTGAATAAAGGAAAGGGTTTATCATTTGCGAGTCCATCTGTGTTACTTGATGATTTATGTATGGATTCTACTTTGCCACAACAACATAGACCTGATCCTAGCCCTTCATCTTAGAAGGGACCAGCCGTCCCCTTCCCCCAAACACTCCGCTTGGCTAAGGGGCCCAAAAAAGAAAATAAAAAAACCCATCAGTTAAAGTTCAGCCAACAGATGATGGATATATTTCATATACATCTGACTCTACAAGAGGCCATAGAGCACATCCCCCTCTTCCAGAAGAACCTCAGAGACAGGACTACTATTTGCAGGAAGAGGAGGAACCACCAGTCTGAGATCCATGCGCTCACTCGAGCCACTTGCTTCGTCATCCAAAATCGTCTGCCAGCCAAAAGGCCAGATGCAGGAGCTCCCTATGTTAGATGCCATATTCATGAGTAGAGGTTCGATCAGACTCTATTAGATAGTAGTTCTTCCATCAACCTACTTCCGGCAGCCCTTACTCGACCGATTCGAGTTTGGCCCTCTCCGACAGAGCAGGACAATCCTTCAGTTTGTTGATCGATCTGTCAAGAGGCCGAAGGGGTTGCTGAAGGACGTTGTCGTCACAGTTCAGGGCCTGAAATTCCCCGTGGACTTCGTTGTGTTGGACATGGAGATCCCTGAGTCTGTAACCGATACACCCATCATTTTAGGATGCCCATTCTTGGCCACAGCCAAGGCAGTGTCAGATCATGATAGCGAGAAGGTATACTTTCACGTTGAGGGCAAGAGTATACAAATAGAGATGATCGAGGAGACTAGAGCCAGAGATTCAGCTTGCTGGGACCCACCTACAGATTCAGAGCAGATGACAGAGGCAGAGCGAGACGACCACCAGGACTGTGATTTTGTGATTACAGATGATGAGGCAGTTTGGTCCGATCCAGTTTCACGAGCCATCTTCTCACCTTCAGATCCCGTAGATGCACAGATTCTAGTATAGAAGATCTTGGAGAGCACATTCCTGGTAGAGGACACATTTAAGGCAGCAACGCGTGTTCCCGATAGCGTGGCAGTTGATTTTTATGATTTAGATTCAGATCCCTCGGAGTCAGACATAGATTGGGTAGATTTTGATGATATGATTCCATGTCTGACTTCCACAGAACAAGCAGCTAGGGTGGAGACTGATCCCATTCAGAGCACATACACACCAGCAGAGCAGTCTTCACCAGATTCTGATTTTCAGTGAGAGTTCTCATTCTCCCATGCAGATTTGGTCGCATTCACTCAAACATTTCAGAGGCCAGATCCGTCAGCACCCAGTTGTCCAGAACTGAAGCCCTTGCCGTCATCGCTGAAGTATAGGTTCCTTACAGGTGAGCATGAGATGCACCCAGTCATTATCTCAGCAGATTTTACTGGAGAACAAGAATCTCGTTTGATGGAGGTTCTTGAAAGTAACCGCAAGGTGATAGGATGGAGCGTAGCCGATCTCCAGGGGATAAATCCGGCCCTGTGCTCCCACCATATCTATCTCGAGGAGGACACCAAGCCATCACGTGAGTTCCAGCGGCGGCCGAATCTTTGAGAGGTTGTCATGAAGGAGATCTCGAAATGGTGGAGCACCGATTTTATCTACCCCATCACCGACTCCAAGTGAGTTAGTCCGTTACATGTGGTGCCTAAGAAGACGGGCATCACTACAGTTGTGAGTGAGTCTGGAGAGGAGATCGCTACCCGGGTATCCACTTCTTCGAGGGTCTGTATGGACTACAAATGATTGAACCATGCCACCAAGAAGGATCATTTCCTGCTGCCTTTTATTGATCAGATTATAGAGAGGCTAGCCGGGAAGAGTTATTATTACTTTCTTTACGGGTACTTAGGATACAATCAGGTGGCCATTGCATCCGAAGACCAGGACAATACTACATTCACCTGTCCCTTTGGGATATATGCTTTCAGACGGATGCCCTTTGGTCTATGTAACGCTCCGGTGACATTCCAGAGGTGCATGTTGTCCATCTTTTCGGACATGGTGGGTGAGTTCTTGGAGGTCTTCATGGACGATTTTTCAGTCTATGGTGATGGGTTTGATGCTTGTCTTGACTGCCTAGACTGCGTCCTTCAGCGATGCATCGAGGTCCATCTTGTATTATCCTGGGAGAAGAGTCACTTCATGGTGACGCAAGGGACGGTGCTTGGCCATATCATCTCCAACAGGGGCATGGAGGTTGATTCGGCCAAGGTGTATATCATTAGGAAACTCAGTCCACCGTCCAACTTGCGATGGTTACGGTCTTTTCTGGAGCATGTCGGTTTCTACCGGCGCTTCATTCATGATTTCGGCAGGATTGCCCGACCGTTGACTGATTTGCTGACAAAAGACACCGAGTTCATTGTGGATGATAAGTGTCTATCGTCATTTAAGACTCTCAAGAGTCTAGTTGTAGAGGCTCCTATGCTCCAGCCGCCTGATTGGTCTCTCACATTCGAGATCATGACGGATGTCTCCGATTTTACCGTAGGGGCTGTGCTGGGACAAAGGAGGGATGGAGCACCATTTGCAATACACTACGCTAGTCGTATTTTGGATGCCGCTCAGCGGAACTATACCGTCACTGAGAAGGAGATGCTAGGCGTAGTGTTTGCCCTAGATAAGTTCAGATCATACATCATTGGATCTAAGGTGACCATTTTCACAAATCACACCGCCATCAGGTACTTTATGGTCAAGAAGGATGCCAAAGAAAGATTCACTAGATGGATCCTTCTACTCCAGGAGTTTGATATAGAGATTAAGGATAAGCCTTGATTCAAGAATGTGGCGGCGGATCATCTCTCCCGATTAGAGCATCTTGAGGATTCTGAGCAGATTGACCCTATCTCTGAGACCATCCCAGATGAGGCGATCCTTCCTATCTCCTCTCTCCCGTGGTACACTGACATTGTGAACTATCTTGTTGCCAAGAAAGTTCCACAAGGTTGGCCCGGGCAGCGACTTGAGACCTTCCTCGTGAAGGCCAAGTTCTACCATTGGGAGGATCCCGTCCTTTATCATGAAGGAGGGGATAGCGTCTGGCGTCGGTGCATTCCTCAGGAGGAGCACCATAGCATCCTCACTTACTGCCACAAGCTTGAGGTAGGAGGACATCACTCTGGGAGGAGAACGACACAGAAAGTGCTCCAATCCGGCCTATGGTGGCCTACCCTCTTTAAGGATTCTGACGAGTTCGTGAAGAGGTGTACTGACTGTCAGAGGATGGGCACTTGTGGACAACGTGATATGATGCAGATGCAACCCATTCACTTCTGTGAGGTTTTTGACGCATGGGGCATCGATTTCATGGGTCAGTTTCATAAGAGTCAGGGATTCGAGTACATTCTGTTAGCCATTGATTATGTGAGTCGTTGGGTTGAGGCCATCCCCGCCCGAACCGCAGATGCTAGGACTGTATGTCGATTTTTGAGGAAGAATATCATTTCACGGTTCGGGGTGCCTAGAGTATTGATATCTGACGGGGGGTCTCATTTCCATTCTATTCTTTCATTCGTCTTTGTAGTATAGTCGTCCTTTTCACTTTCCTATACTAAGCACGAGTTATGTCTTCTTCATCGCTCTTGATTCACACTGAGGACATCGTTCGAGCTAAGTATAGGGGGTGTCGTATATATTCCATATATACTTTAGCCATAACTCGTACTTTGTGTGAGTTTGTTAATAAATAAAATGGCCAAAATCCTTAAAGATCCATAAAAATTTAAAATTTTTCTTGTACATAAAATTCTTTATTGCACATACATAGCTATTTACAAAATTATTTTTGTAAAAATGTTTGAAAAAAGTTTTGTGTAAAGAGCTTGTAAATATTTTGATATCAAAATTATGTATATAGTACAAAATTTTTGTAAAATGTTTGAAAAAAAAGTTTGCAATAACCTTTGTGTAAATGTGTGTAAATATTTTGCAAAACTTCTGCATTCATGCATACATCCATTCTTTCAAACATTTTCAAAAATTTTGCATGTCTTCAAATATTTTTAAAGATAGCATTTTTGTAAATATTTGTATAATTTTCCTGAATCATAGTTGACATTTAAACTAGCCTGGAATTAAATTGAAAATTGAGCTTGGTTAAGATCTTAATCCACCTAATTCTAAGAGGAACCTTATAGGGCTTAGGGTGAGACTTTTCAGGTCCATGGTGACTTAATTCTTTGAGTCCACTAGGCTATGATCATATGTCAACTTGATGAGCCTACATAGAACACTTAACAACACACACATGACTCTCACAGACAATGGCTTTACTTGCACCAGCACTTTACACCTAGCTCTCTACGGATGAGGTGGTGAGGAGGCGGTCTTCTTTGACTTGGGGTAGCATATGAGGGTAGTACTTCTAGGCGGAACCTCTCTTCTTCTTTTAGTGAAGGAAGTGTCTCAACTTGGTCTGGTAGCAGTAAGGTCTAAAGACAGGAGTTGTGGGTTGCAATAATGCTTCGAAAGAGGAATAGTCTACTGGCTCAAGAAGAAAAACTCCTTATGTATATATGCTGCACCATGTAGATATGTTGTACATATGCACATCAAAAAAATGTGCAAAAAGAAAAGAACTCCAAAAAAGTGGTTGGTTTGATAGAAAATGAAATACCCACCGGAGTGTATATAGTCCAATAAAGCAAAGCTTATGTTACCCATGCCCATCTCATGAAGCTTGTAGCAGGGAGACTTAGCTACACTGGTTAGGCTCCCTAGGATACGTGGCAACACTGGACATGGTCCATTCTCTTCTTCCTCCTCTTCTTGAGCCAGTTGAACTTGAACTTAGAAGGGAATACCCCACTCCTCGAGGAAAGAGTTGCCGGACTAGGGTATTAGAGTTACCTTGTTGGGGAGGGTTGTCACTTTTCCATTTCTGAGGTGGGGAGCTACATATCACTTACACAGTATAAGAAAAGATTCATGGTCATTAGAGTTTGTGTATGTAGACTTGTTCTGATATGGATTGTCGAGGAGTATTGACCATAGATTGGCGGTAATTAGAGGATGTTGAGTTTTAAATCTAAGTACAAATAAGGTTCCGACAAACTAATAATCCAAAGATCTGACTGAGCTCCATACTTCAATTTAATGAAGACAAGTTTAATAATCAACATTGATTCGCCTTCTTTTTCTTCTTTTTCTTTTCCTTTATCTTTTTCACTTCTTTTTCAAATAAGTGTTTGCTAAGGTACTAGAAAAAGTAAAGTATAGGGGGGGGTTAGGAATACTCATTCATCACTCTTTATTCTTTTATTTTAGCTAAATTTCTTGGCAAAATACCATGTAGATAACTGTAAATACAATAAGTTACCAATAAGCATGCTTTTGTTAAATATCAATAATTAGCATGTATTTGTGCAAAAATAAAAGAATAAAGAATAAAAGAAAAAGAAGGAAATATTTAGAATAAATATTGAGTGACCTAAATCCAAGAGAGGGCCCAATATGGGCCTGATCGCCAAATAAAATAAGTAGAGAGAGATAGGGCCACTCTACCCTGTGATATTCCTTCTTATATGTATATATTTTATTTTCATAAAAATAAAAATAAAAATGCACTTAAATTCCCTTGTATATATTTCTAAAAATAAAATAAAAATTAGAAAAATAAATAAAAATAAAAACAAAATAATTTCTCTCTCTCAACCTTGTACATATCACATGTATATATGTATCATACTTCTATTTATTTTACTTGTTAATAATCAATAAAAAGAAAATAAAAATTAGTTTATACTCTAAATTTTATGTTGTAAATAAATAAAATATAAAATTGGGGTATTTATACAAAAATAAGAAAATAAAAATAATAATATAAAATACTTAGGTATTTTATACTTGTATATAAAATAATATATTGTATATACCATAATTTATTTTTCATAAAATTAAATAAAAATCACTAAAAAATAGTTTGAAAAGTAATAAACATTTTTCATTTTGAATATATTTTAAAATAAAATCATTTTTGATTTATATATGATTTTTCAAATAATTTGACCAATCTTTTTTCTGATTGCTCCAGGAGGATTGTTGACCCCGATCAACTCCCCCTCCCGGACTGGTCCTCGCCCGGATCTGGCTTTCGGTCCAACTTCTCCCATTTCTTTCATCCGGATCCTACTACTTGATGCCCCGATTCCTTCGCCCGCACCTTCCCCTTGGATCCACGACCCTCGCGGATCCCTAGGGAAGGGCGGATCCTTCTCGGCTCACGCGCCCACGCCCGATCTTCTTCGCCACCTGGGAAGACCTATAAAAGATTCATTCGATTCCCCAGTGCCTCAGCTCGTGCCGCACACTTTCCTTCTACCCTAGAAATCTTCCTCTTGGTGACAGCAATCGGAGGAGCCCTTTGGTAGTCGGAGAAGGTTATTGTAGCCGACACTCACGTTATGTGGTCGGAGATCCGCCGTGTTGAGCCTCCCCGCCTTCCGCAGCGAGGTAGAGGCGACGACCCAGCTCGACCTCACCCCCTGGAGCCCAGGATCTTGTTAGGACCATCAGGTATACCTCTTTTCAAACCTAGTTCCTTCTATTTCGATTCTTCCATTCACCGCTCCGCATGCTCCGATCCGTCGGTCGGAGCTCCATCAACCACATCCATCCGTTTAGATCGACTCCCCCGTTCACCGTCACCCTTCCTCCGCATCCTGATCATCCAAATCATGGCTATATGAGCCAAGATTAGGCTTAGGTTCTATCATCCGCATCGTCTGAACCACCTTCGCCCCCCATCGTCACTTCCCTTTATTTTCGGACAAATAACCCCGACCGGAGTGTCCCTCCGAGTCGAAGCTTGCATATGCAGGTCAAAGCACACGCTGTTACACCCCTGCTCATCTTCATCCAGCCTCGTCGAAGCTCGTCCAAGTCCCAGTACCCTTCCAGGAGATCTGACCGTTGACAACTTCATCCGACCCTGCCACCCGACGCGGAGGGACCTTGCGAGTCGAGCCCCGCTGTTTGATCGTCCATCGGAACGTCGGATCACCGCCGATTCTCCGGTGAACTTTGCCCAGGCGGAGTTCGTCCAGCATCTTCCTCCACCGTTGGATCTCGCCTCTCAGCCAGTTCATATCAGAGCCGTCCATCGTCTGCGCCTGTCATTCCGTTAGATCTGACATCTAATGGCCCCGCACGCCCCTTGTTCGCTCCTTCGTCACGCCAATGGATCCACCAGGTGTCAGCGCCAGAGCCACACGCCACCAACCAGCTAGAGCACGACACTTGGCACCTCACGTGACCCGCACGAGTCGGCTGGGTAATTTGTGCCACTTTCCCTGCATTTCTTTTCTATTTTTATTTAGTCTGTAAAATAAAAGTTACACTGTGGACTATTTGCATCATTGCCCCTGTAGCTTTCAGTATTTATGTTCTAGTCCTTCCGGTATGGTTGCACGTGAGTTGTCACGTGTATTCATGGGTTATTTGCATGTATGGTCTTAGGTTTAGTGGATGTTATGCTTTGATATTATAGTTTCATTATTTGCACTTATACCCCTGTGCGTGCTGATTTTGGACATGTGCTGAAATTGAGTGAAAATTGCAGTATGCCCCTTGAGCTTTTGGACGCGTGTTATTATCTAGTCCCTGGAAGTTATTTTCTTTGCATCTAGGTCCCTGTGTGCTATGCTTCTTTGATTGGTTTGAATAAATAGCAAACTTCACCCAAAATTCGTGAAATTTTGAAACATGGCTCATGCCATGGAGTAGGAATTTCTAGGAATTTTTGGGTTCATTTTGTTTCAATTTAGTTTTTTTAATAATTCAAAATTGCTAAAAATTGGTACTGTCTAGTTTTCAAAATAAACTAAAAATATTAAAATCCCTTTAAAAAAATCCACAAAAATGTTGTGTATTTGTTTTGTTGAGTTTTTATTTCTTTCCAATTTTCATTGCATTTGGATTTATAAAACCCCAAAAATTGAAAAAATTAAAAAGCTTAGAAAAATCATTAAAAATTCCTAAAAATTCAAAAAATGCATTTTCAGTTTTTGTAGTTAGAGTTTTATTTTTAGTTTATAATAAAATTGTTGTTCGAATTTTATAGGCACTTAGGTATTTTTAAAGTGCCTTTAGATTCTTGTTGCACATTATTTTGTATTTTTGGCCTTGTTTCATTCTATTAAAATAACTAATAATCAGAAAAATCCAAGAAAAAGATCAAAAACACTTGAATATTTATAAAAATCAAAAATATTTTATTTCAATTTTCTGAATATTTTTTCTCTCTTAAATAATTGTTTGTTTGTGCCTTTTTCCCTTTTTTTACACCTTTTATTAAATTTAAAAATTACAAAAAATTTTGAAAAATAAAAAAATACACCCTTTTACTTTATTCCTTTATTTTATTTAGATTTTCGACTACTTCGTACACTAGGCATACCGTGCTCCTTGTGTTCGACCCTGGTAGCTATAATGGGTAAAATAAAATAGCGAGACCGCTATTTGACTTGCTTGCTTGATTTTTATATTGGTGGTCTTCGATTTTCTTGACTGAGCCCGATCCGAGAGGTTGAGGTCGCAATGACCATTGATACCTTCTTACCTTAGTTGCTCGGGATGCTCATCAGTCCCCACCAATGGGAACTGGATCTTCTTGAGCACCTTGGTAGCTATGGAGGAGCATCAACTTTGTTTTGGACCATCTGGGAGCTCTATAGGTGGTTGGAGCGAAGAGATAGAGCAGATCGAAGCAACCCAGACCTCCACTTCATCCATGTTCTTCCAGAGACCTTTGTAGCAGTTCAATCATCAGGAAGCTCTAGATGGTATAGGTGTCATCCGGTCAAGCGCCTAAGGTCCATCACATCATAGGACGAGATCTAATATCTGCCCTCCATCCATGAAGCTTCATCAGCCATTGCGGAAGCGCCACATGTTTAAGTGGATTCATCAGCACCATCCTTCAGTGCACATGTTGGGGTATTTTGCATCTTACATCCCTCATTTTTTGTAATTTGCATTTAGTGTCTAAACTTTCATTTGCTATTGTAATATTTTTTTTAATATTTTCATAATGAACTCAAGCTTCCTATTATTTGCACATTAGTCTAATGCCACGTCATCTCACGTGTTTGTGCGCGAGGTAGCAGGTATTTTGTGTGGACCCCCTCTAGGTTGTGTGTTATTATTTGGTCCAAAACTTTGAATATCATTAAAAATATTTTATAAAATTGCACATTTGGCCATATTATTCTATTTATTTACATTTATATCACTTCCAGCATAGATAATATTTTTATTGTGCAATTATTACAGGGATGCCCCTAGATTATGTTAAAGTTTTTTTAAATGCTCATAAACTTCTTAAAATTGTAACTAAGTCCCTCTATTGTTGATTTAATATTGTATTTGTATTTTAATTGTTAAAAATACAATTGTGTATCTAAAAATTATAAGAAAATTATCTTAAGTATCTAGAACCCTATTTTATCGCATATATTTTTCACAAGGAAATTAAAATTATTTTCCTATTTATAAAATTCAAAAATATTACATATTTAGCAATTTAACACTAAAAAAATCCCTAAAATACATATTTTGAATTTTTTTTCGAAAAAATCATGCGTCTATTTAGTTTTATTCTATTTTCTAATAGTATTTTTATAGATTATTAAGGAAAACTCCTAAAATTTGCAAAACACAGAAATCCTTATAAAAATTCTATAAAATTATAGCGTGTTTGAATTTTCTTTGTATTATATAATATATAGGAAAATTGATTTTGGGTTCAATTAATTTGATAGATATTTACCAAGCCCATTTCAAGTTTCTAGATTTTCTATTTTCTGTATTTTATGTACTTCTTTATTTAAAAATACATAAAACATTTCAAAAATTATCCAAAAATCACCAGAAAACATAGAAAAATATAAAACCCTAAAATATTTTATTTCTGAAATTTTGAGTTTGTTTCATACGTTTTAAAAATCCCAAAATATCTCTTTTTTTATTCCCTTTCTATATATTATATTTAACATATGTATTAGCCTATATTTTATTTATAAAATTAAAATGAATAATTTAAAATTTTAAAAACAAAAAACATATAAATTAAAACCCACGAAAACATTTAAAAATTTAAAAAATGCAAAAAATCCCTAAGTAATATGTTCAATTTTGCTTTACCTCACGTGCTTTCTATAGTTTGACCCCTACTACTTGTCTACTATACACATACTTATATGGTATAATAAATTTCACCTCACACTTTATTTATTGCATATATTATTCGTAGGTTGATTGTTGGTTGAAGAGATTTGATTCGGGTACCGAGAGTCGAGAGAGTCATCGATACAACGATTGCCAGATCCGACTTATCGGACATCGCAGACACTCCAAGATCAGACGTTAGGCACCCCGTCTAGATCTCTTTCATCACTGTCCTCCATCGTCTAAATGTGATTTCAGCCCTTACAAAGGTCACGACTCTTCACCGACTGCTCTTCACCCATTTTCTTTGGCTAGCTGATGTGTCTCCTCCTTGTGAAACCGATACTGTGACATAGCCAATTCAACCGCCGTCCACACCATAACCTCCATGGCCACTTTTGCCCTCACTTGAGATAATTGCACGAGGGAGAAACCTCCTCCTTCACCCACCCATCACTTGATAAAAAATCCCCCTCCAGCCAACTGTCACAGATATCCATCTTTATACGAGGGCTCAATCTAGCCCTTTTCCTCCTTCAATGACAATGAGGGTGAGGGTTGAGGGGCCTGGACAGAGCCGCCTTCCAATGTGATCCATGGCCTATGGACCATGTACACAACCATGATCGCTGTTATCTAAGCTTCTCGCAGTGGTTGTGCGGGTCAAGCGAAGACACGAGGTCTTCAAGACCTCCCGCCCAAGCCATTTCCTCTTCCATGTGTTCTTCTTCTAGCTTCAAGTAAGCTTCTTTGTTTGTTTTCTCTTTTGTTCTATGATTTAATTAGGCATCCATAATCATGATCACCTTCATCTAATCAACCATCCACCTCCACCAGACATCAACCATATTCGTGCATCCCTACAATTACATTCTCCCTTCTCCAGAGCCTCGAAAACCTCGATCATGAGGAACCCATTTAGGGATTCACTAAAACACCTCCACAACCCTTCATCTCATCTAAAAACCCTCATTTTTCTTCGGATATGTTTCCTAACATTTGTAGGTACAAAGACCCTTCAATGGTTAGCGCTTTATGAAGGGTTCCAATTCAGAGAGCTGTCGCTGATGATGAAGCATCAACTCAATGATTCAAACCATTTCAGCTCCCATCCAACAAGTCCTCAGCTTTGCCAAGGCCTTACAAGCTTTAATAACCTTTAGGTGATGCAGACGAGCCCAGAAGAGTGTGAGCCATATCGTCGGAGATTCATCATCTCTGCTGTGTTGTGGAGGAGGAGATATGCACACCTTACATACATCGTCAGATCGCACCCAACCAGTTTTGATCTAATGGCCCATGATCGCATCCAACCTTTGTCACGAACTTGGAGCCTCGGCATGATCAAGTCTTTCCCAGAAGCCCCTTAGGCCATCCATGTGGCATGAGCCACCTGTCGCCAATCGAATCGAGTCTCAGACCTTGAGAGCATGTCGTGTGTGGGTCTTGGGGAATTTGCAGTTGAAGCCCCGTCAGGTCCTTCTATTTGCAGAAATACACCTACATGGATATATTTATAAATAAGGCCCCAACAGCTTTACAGATTTCATTTTAGTCCCTTTTTGGATTTAATTGTGATGTTTTATATACTTCTATATATTGAAGTTGTGCCCATAGATGAATGTGTATTATCTTGAGAATATAATAAATTCATGAATTTGATCTCATTGGAAACGTATTTTCATGATCTAGCTAATGATGTTCTCTTTGTTCTAATTTGACTTGCTAATAGAGGTTAATTTACTGAACAAGTTCCCAAATAGTTTTATCATACTTAACTTTCCTAGAATTCCTTTTAACTATAAAATTGAATGCAAATATGCAAATTGAGTCTTGTGGTCTTCATTTATTACTTAAATGAGTTAATACTTACTTGATGATGTTTTAACTATGATTAAATAGGAAATATGTGCTCGTCTACTTAGAGACTTAGATGCTTGAATAATGACTTGATTAATCAATGAAATAAGTATCTAATCCATGCATTATTTGAGTACTTAATGTTGTAGATAAAATTTAAGATAATTTAACATAACATTTAGGAGAATTTCTTATTACTTGTGTTTATTTATTTGTGTAATATTTGCACCATTTCTCATTCTATAGCGTCACTTATTTAACTTGCAAAAAAACCCTAAAAAATGCATGCACACATTATGTTGAACATTGTCTTAAATATCACTATACACCACTTAATGTGAGTATCTAGATCCTAACTAGATAAACTAAGTGTTCATGGCCTTGTGTCTGACCCTGAATTTATCCAGGATAAATTAAGCCTCGATCTCTTCAAGAAGATTCAAGCATCGAGGTTCTGATCAATAGTTATCCAGTTCTACTACAATACGATATTATTAACATTATCAATTAGCGATTCATCACATACCAATCCTTGTGTAGAAGTATAATGAAGGGGAGCAGGTATGGTAATGGGAGCAGGGTGGAGGTTGATACGAAGGGGAAGGGCATTATAGAAGATGGTCGGAGGGACACCATTATGGGGAGCGTTGTGGACGATCAAGATGTGGAGATGGAGGAGATGACCGAAGATGAGCCATGGAGTAACCCAAAGATACGTAAATGATTTCTAAGGATCGCAAGCAGGGAAAAATGATGTTTTCAGTGTGGAATAGCCGATCATCTTTCCTTCGCATGCAAGGCTATGGTGCAACTATGCTTCTGTTGTGGTTGGTCGGGACACATGAGTGCATGGTTGGGGGTCATGGTCAAGAAAGATGAAGCCACCGTTGAATCAGAGTGACATGCTACAAAAGTCAGAGGTGCTCATACTCTCTTAGTGGTGGGGCTGGCAGAGCTCCTGGCGCGACTCTTGAATGGTGTGACGACAGAAGACCCACTGATAGGTCTTGTGGCGGGTGAGGTGTGATGTAGGAAGGTTAGCATAAGTATGGGAAGAAGTTCTTGTGGTAAAATAAGGCATGTGAATTGACGCGATATAGTTGCATGGAGGTCTATTGTGCATCAGGGGCATATCCTCGAAGGGTGCCAAGAAGGTGTTGACTAGTACTCTAGATATGATTGTCGCCAGAGTTTAGGGGTGAGATAAGCTGGCATCGACCACGTTTCCTCGATGGTGGCTCAAGATGGGAGGAGATCAAGTGGAAATTGTCAGTGGTGGGAGTACCCTTGCGATGTAGGAGGTTGGAGGTCCTAAGCGAAGTCTTGAAGGAGGTCGGTGTGGTGGTAGAACTCTATAGCTCTGGCCTTTGTCTGGGGAAGGCTTTGAGGTCGTAGTGGTGATGAGGGGGCGAGATCATCCCTACCATCTCTTACTTCCTTGCGAATCGTGAAGACATGAGTTACGTTGTTTCTATCGTTGCATGATGATGGGAGCCCTGTGCTGGCAACGACGTCGATCAATATCGAGGAAGGTGAAGTTATGTATTCGTTGACAAGAAACCCAATCATCGTCATTTGGGGTGGAGCTGAATAGTTGCGCTCCCCTCGGCTAACCCTAGCACCGCTCGTAGGCTCACATGTTTGATTCCATTTGGCTCGAGGTCAATCCCTTGTTCTCTCATAAAGTCGAGCTCTCTACCGGTTCAGGATCATTTTACAAACCTCCTTACCGGTTTGGGAGCAAGTTAGCAACTCTCACTTACTTAACCTAGGCCATTCTGGATATCTGCATGTGCTTCTCGGGAGTGATTTTTAACCCGAAGTAGATGCTTCATGGATTGGGAAATTGTACCTTGGATCCTTCATTCGGTGGGAGCCATATCAGGAACTCACCGCTCGATCTGTAGCAGTTGGTTACATGTCAAACTTTGGGGCTTCTGAAGGTCAAGTTGAAGGTGGTCATGCCTTTGGGCACGAGCATCGATTTCAACCCTAAGGTAGTTGGTCGGATCCAACTAGAAACTAAGGATGGCGGAGAGGGAACCTCGATGTTGCTACAAAATAGAGCCATTGATGGGATACTGGAAATAGATCATGTGGGGGGGGTGTTCCATTCGAAGCGAGTAGCAACCCCTCCACGTTATGAAAAATTTAGGGGTAGTGCTGAGATCTTCTCTTGGTAGAAGTTGACTTTGAGTGGGTCAACATCTTTTGCTGGGGAGAAGTGTTATTGTTCTCTTGAAAATGTTGTTGCATAATTATGGTGGACTGGGAAGCAAGAGTGCTCATGCAGGAGAGAAAAGGCAGGGCTAGTGGTGGAGTGCCTATTGTGGGTGGAGATGTAACGGTGGAGCCAGTGTTGGCTTAGGAAGGCAACGATGCCCTTGGTGCTTTTTCCAGCAGTGGAGTTGGGGGATATAAGATCACGACTGGAGCTTCGGTGATAGAAGTTGCGAGGATTGTGATGAAGAGGGGGTATGAGATGGCGATAACAAATAAAGTGGGGGTGCAGATGGCATGGGTGATGATCGCGAAAACTGCCTCTTTAATAATAAGGAATTGTAGTATAGAAGACGATTTTCTATCCAACAAAAACTATAATTTTTGAATATGTGGAAGTTATTTTACTTGGCAGGTATACCAAGGTCAAACACAGGGACATGATCAAACACAGGGACATGAGCCTCTTCATCTATTTATAAAAAATTATCGATTAATTCTTGTGTGAATTAAATTCATTAGGTTAGGTCTTCTTATGCACAGACAAGAAATGCATGTAGAATCAACAAGAAATGATGCATGTATTTTTGTTTGTTTTCAACGAAATTAATAATGAGATGAATGAACACAATATATGATGAGATGTAAAAGACAAAAATGCAAGACAAATATACCCTTAATTAATCGTATCAATGATCAATAGAGTACATGTCAAATTTAGAGACAACATGAGAAATAAAATTAAATAATAGCAATTCAAAGTAGTGAGAAGAAGATATTATGGATCACAGAATATAGAATAAATAATCCAGTATTAATCCATGAAATTAAATGAGCCATTAGATAGATAATGAAATAAGCTTCAAAATGACACTAAAATCAACTACAATAGAGATCTGATGCTCAAGATATTAAAGAAATAATTCAAGGGAATAAATGCAATAAAAATGCATGAAAAGAAAATGTAAGGGCATTTTTGCAATAAGTAAAAATTGGAGGGGCCTCATTATAATTTTTCCAAAAATATACTGGAATTTTGTAATTCTTGGAAATCGGTTGGACTCTCCTAAAATTTACCCCAGGCATACGAGACACACGCTTGGATGACTTAATGCAAATATTGAAAGTTATGGGGTTTGCTCTCCAATTTACCCCGCCTCTCACGTACGAGGCACACGAGAGGGCTAGGCTCGAAAGGCAGTCTAATCTCGGTAGCATGTGGCTTATCTAGGGAGCTTCGATGGGTGGCTTGGGTTACCCGAGCCAACTGCCTTGGAGTGGAGGAGTGGATGCGTCTGGACCATCCAATCATGAGGATCGAATGACATATGTATGTGATAGCTCCTCCCTCTTCCTCCTCGCACAAGGCAGAGAAGTCGGGGCTCTAGTGACCCCTACTTTGCTCCTCCGATGTATATTCGTGGCATGGAAGATGCAGACACCTCCATGATGAGTTGGCGAGGGTCCCTACGGCTTTAGTTGTGATCGACAAGGCAGCTCGAAACAATCAGGTGGTGGTTCTTCATCGGAGGAGCTACTCGAGATCAGAGCAGGGGCACGAGCTCCGGCCATTGAAGCAATAAAGTCCTGCAAATATTAGTTTAAAATCAAAGTAGTGGATACGAGCGAGGTGAGGTAGAATAGAGGTCACGTGTAGGCGAAGGAGTGGGAGACGGAGGTTCTAGAGAAGGAATACGGTGAGCGGAGTTGTGCGCGTGGGTTGTATGAGTGTGGTGGACCTCCGAGGGGATCCAATTGACGTTGGGAAACTGTGTGTGCGTGGTATTAAATGCGAGAAATCATAAGAAGAAGGGGTGGAAAGACTTACCTGATCAAAGATGATAATTGGGTGGAGGACTAGCTTGTGCTGAGGTTCTGATGAACCTTGAGGTCTTTGCTCGGATCCAGGCAGCTATGTTAGAGAGCTCTACGATGCACGAGGCGGTCTTGTCATCGTGATCCGACACTGGGAGAAGGCAACCATTGTCATGCTTCGATCTCACCTCCCCCTATCACGGGGAGGGGGATACGGCTAGGGGCCACTCCATGAATTCATGGACAAGGAAGAAGATTGGTGGAGGAGCAGTATTTGTAGGTGGCGATGGTCGGTTACGAGTCATAAAGGCAGAGATGTAACGGGTGATTTGAAGTGGAAGGGGACGTGGGCTGATGGTCTTGATGGTCTCTCTAGGATGGCAGAGGTAACAACTACGGGAAGAGGGCATTAGGCTGTGGAGAGGGGGATTGGAGCAACTTCTCGAAATGGAAGAGGGTGGAGCTGGCGTGAGGCACAATGGATGGGGGAGGAAGAACTGAAGGTAGATGAAGGGTTTTGGACCGTTGGGATGCTCGATCCAATTGTCGGGAGATAGATGCGGAGCGAGGGTCAAGTTCATATCAGATGAGGAAATCAAGCAGTGGGGATCTGACCGGAGGCAGACGACTGATGGCTTTCATCTGATAGTCAGGAAGAAAGTGGCTATGTGGATGGTGCTGGAGCGTAGGATGGGAGACAATCGTGCGGTGGAAATGAAAATGGGAGTGGATTGTTGAGATTTGATTCAGGAGGGTGGATCCAATGGTAAAAGGAAGAAAATGAATGAGTGGTGGAGATGAAACGACCAGGAGATGATCGAGCAGTTGCGAGCGAGGGCATGTGGATGTAAAGGGTTGGGCCACGTGGCTCAATCAGAGGGAGCCATGTGGCACTATTGAAAAATTAGAAAATAGGAAAATCAGAGAAAAATCCAAATAAAATAGTTAGAAGCTTAATTATAAAAAGTCAAAGCATGAAAGTTGTAGATCTCAATGAGTTCTACAAGTTTCATGTCAACCAAAAAGTCAGTAAAAATCAATTGTACAAGGGAGATTTTTTGCAAATATTTTTAATGACTAAAAAAACTTATTTTAAGGGTTTTATACTTTCTTTATATTTTTAATTCTTTTTAAATACAAAATAAATATATACAATAAATAACCTCTTTTTTAAGTTATTTTTAATAAAATAGAAAATAAAGAAATGTGTTAGTAATTAAATACAATAAATTCAAGGTTAGATTATATACATAATATATGTTAATTATATACAACATAAGAATAGTTAATAATGAAGAACTAAATAATGTTTTTATTGATTTGTTTAAGTTAAGAAGATAATAAATCGATTTTAGCATGATGTATCTGAGATTCATCATACCCCTATTCCTAGACTATGCTCGCCCTCAAGCATCTAAGGAATGAAGAAGTCAGATTAATTTCTGAGAATGCATGTGGATTTTCAATGCTTAATTCATCGAAGACCCTTAATTTAAGTGATACTAAAATTCTTGGCTCAATCATGCTCTATTCAAAAGGAATCCAACTTCTCTATTTATCAGACTCTCTGTTTGTACATAAAATACAAGGATATGATAATTACTATACTGCAATCATGAGAGTCAAGTCGAGATGTCACCCAAGGTTCCAGTCCAGGAGACTCTCCTCTAGATCTAATCCTCAACACTAGGGAATAAGTCGAGGAGACTCTCCTCTAGATCTAATCCTCAACACTAGGGAATAAGTCGAGGAGACTCTCCTCTAGATCTAATCCTCAACAATAGGGAATATGTCGGTTCTTGCTTCAATCAACCGTTTCATTAGTTTGTCAGACTTGAAAGTTTAGATGGATGGCTAGATGATGGAAGGCATATGATTGTATATATTTTTCTCTCCCTCACATTGGAACAAGGGCCTCTCGAGTTCCTTATTACTCAACACATTTATATTTTTGGTTTGTTGATCAAAGTGTCCGTCAAGAGAATTCAGATTCGTCAGCACTTGTTTTCTTAGGAGTACACCGGGTTTGTGTCTTTTTTAAGTATCTAAGATATCTTCCACACCCAGACTTGTGTCACTATGTAGAGCCTTTTTTGGGTGCTAGCCCGACTCTTAGGTCCTAATACCATTTTATCCAAGTGGACACTTTGAAATGGTTTGGGAGCGCTCACCTTTGGTGGAAGCTCATAGAATTTGTATTTGTAATGATAGATCTTTTCTTTGAGAGAACTTCTCTCCAATTTTATTTCAATGTTTGGCTAGATTCACTGCTTTTACCAAAAGCCGACGCACACTGATCAACAATTATTTGAGATTTCATCACACCCTGGCACATAGGTAAATATCAAAAGATAGCATGCGAACTTGTTCACGTATTGGCTAGGGTTTTGCTGACACTCATGTTTCATGAAGCCTTCATTGACTTTATCCCATCCTCGAGCATCATTAAATCGGGTTTAAACTCAAATCATCACTCCTAGTTCCTCAAGTGATAACTCAACTCATTTCATCAATCATGTAGTTGCAAAAGTGATGTGCTGATCATGTTCCTTAGAAGGTAGAGATGATTAGCGCAATATAACGCTTAAATCTTCAAATTAGGTATTAAGTTTAAAACCCTAATGACTAAGGCATGTTAACTCAGTATCTCAGGATCTTAGAAATCTAGTGTCTTCAAATCCTCGAGCCTTGAGTGATAGTGAATGTGTCAGGAATACACCAATTCCAGAGTCGATGATTTTTTTTGTGATTTTTAGCTTTTTTTAATTTTTTTTATGAATTTTCATTTTTCATTTTTATTTTCTTTAGAGAGATAACGACTGTCCCAAGACCATATGAATAATTGTATCTACTTCCAGCCAGTATGGGTGTAAGTACGGATTGTTAGACGGTTACCCGTGTTACTTCAAGATGGTGCCTTATGCATTGTCTTTTAACCATCCACTCTTCTAAGGGAGACCGTAGTTCCCTCAATAAAGAATAGCTACTCATTTTTAAGCCTAATATTCAGAGTCTCTTCAAAGAAAATTTTTAATTTTTCAGATTTTTATGGAAAATTTTGAATAAGGTTAATTTTATTTACAAAAAGTTAGTCCCTCTAAGATTTTTGCATAAATTTTACAAAAATCAGTTCACAAGCATACCTAAACCCTAACCCAAAATTCTTTAAAACTTTTAACCTACAAGCTATGATGAAAGTATATATACAATAATATACACTATACCCCCTATACTTAACTTTTGTTATGTCCTCATAGCACAAGTGATATGAAGTCATAGCTCCGGTTAAATACAAGGTGATATAGCAGAACTGACTCGGAGGTCCCCCTATACTTACGTCAAAAATCACCTAAGTATAATAAGACATATAGAGGGAAGATGGACTGGTGGGGTTCCCCTATATTTAAGCTGAAATAGCCTAAGTATTGGATGTGGATTTTTGAACCGGGGGGTCGTTGTTTGTCAGGTTAGAGGAGAGGGGGTGTGAATTTTTATTGAAGAATAGATGGAGGTATGGAGAGGAGGGGGGGGGGTCAATACACAGAGATGGATGTGTGTGTGTGTGGTGGGGGGGTGTTAGATCATTGAGTGATCTACTTTTCTCTCTTTCTCTACACACGTGTGCCCTCGAATGAGGATCTCTAGAAATGCACATGATACACACTTTTCTTGAAAAGAGATGCATGAACAAAAATTCTGAATAAATTCCTTGAATTCTTCAGGATTTCTTTTGTGGCTCCTCGTAGTGGAAGCTCCCAACTCCACGCCTCCATGGGTCTCAAGCGTCCTCAACCTCCATGGGCCCTGCCACAAAAGGAGTCAGAAAAATATTAAGAACTTTAATCATGAAATGAAGTCCTAAAATTCTGAAAATATTCACATAAAAAATAATACAATAAAATTCAATAAACAAATAAAGATGAGCCATGCCCCGGCAACGGCGCCATCTGATGAGCATGAAAATCACCTCTTTAATAATAAGGAATTATCGTATAGGAGACACTTTTCAATCTAGCAAAAACCATTTTTTGAATATGTGGAAGTTATTTTACTTGGCAAGTATACTAAGGTCAAACACAAGGACACGAGCTTCTTCGTCTATTTATCGAAACTTATCGATTAATTATTGAGTGATTAAATTCATCAGGTTTGTTCTTCATATGCATAGTCAAAATGATGTAGAAATGCAGGAAAAATCAACAAGAAATGATGCATGTATTTTTATTTGATTTTTAATGCAATAAAAAATGAGATGAATGAACACAATATATGATGAGATGCAAAAGACAAACATGCAAGACTAATATGCACTTAATCAATCGTATCAATGAGCAATAGAATAAGGGTCAATTTTAGAGATAATTCGATTAAAAAACCTTAACAATGGCAATTCAAAGTAGTGAGAAGAAGATACTATGGATCAAAGAATATAACATAAACAATTCAGTGTTAATCCATGAAATCAAATAAACCATTAGATAGATAATGAAGCAAGCTTCAAAATGACACTAAAATCAACTAAAATAGAGATCAGATGCTCAAGATATTAAAGAAATAGTTCAAGGGCATAAATGCAATAAAAATGCATGAAAAGAAAATCATAAATATGGAGGGGGCATTTTTTCAATAAGTGAAAACCGAAGGGGCCTCATTATAATTTTTTCTGAAGCATTGGGGCTTTTTGTAATTAGTAGAAACTGGCTAGACTCTCCTGAAATTTACCCCAGGTGTGCACATAAAGTACACGTTTGGAGGACTTGAATGCAAATATTGAAAGTTTCGAGGTATGCTCTGTAATTTACTTAGAGCCTCATGCACGAGGCACATGAGAGGGCTAGGATTGGATGGCGATCCGCTCGACAACATGTGGCTTGTCCAGGGAGCTTCAATAGGTGGCTTGGGCTGCCCGAGGCTCATTACCTCGTAGTGGAGGCATGGATGCGTCTGAACCGTTCGATCGTGAGGATTTAGCGACATCTATATGTGATAGCTCCTCCCTCTTCCTCCTCATGCAAGGCGGAGAAGCTGGGTTTCCGGCGAACCCTTCTTTGCTCCTTGGTATCTATTTGCGGCATGGAATATGCAAGCACCTCCATGATGAGTTGGCGAGGGTCCCGATAAATTTGGTGATCGGCAAGGTGGCTTGAAACAGTCGGGTGGTGGTTCGTCATCGGAGAAGCTGTTCAAGATCGGAGCAGGGACAGGAGAACCAACCATTGAAGAAATAAAGACATGCAAATGTTAGTCCAAAGTCGAAGCGGTGCATGCAAGCGAGGTGAGGTGGAATTGTGGTCTCTTGTGGGTGGAGGAATGGGAGACTTGGTTTCCGTCTCTAGCAAGCTGAGGAGGAATTGGGTAAGGATGACGAAGGTTCTTGAGAAGGGATTTGGTGAGTGGAGTTGTGCGTGTAGGCTGTCGGAGTGTGGTGGACCGCTGGGGGGATCCAATTGATGTTGGGAATGTGTGCGCATGTGGTATTAATGTAATAAATAATAAGTAGAAGGAGAGGAAAGAATTAACCGATCAGAGATGATAATTGGGCGGAGGAGTAGCTTGTACTGAGGTTCTAATGGACCTAGGGTTCTTCGCTCAAATCCAGGCAGTTACATCAGAGAGCTCTATGGTGTACAAGGCGGTCGTGGCATGAAGAAGGTTGTTGTGGGTCGACATCGAGAGATGGAGACCATTGTCGTTATTCAATCTCACTTGCCCCTATCAAGAGAAGGGGGAGGAGGCTAGGGACCACTCCGTGAATTTGTGGACAAGGAAGAAAATGGGTGGAGGAGGAGTATTTGTAGGTGGTGATGGTCGGTTACAGGTGAAGGAGGCGGAGATGTAACGTGTTAATTGAAGTGGAAGGGCTGATGGTATTGATGGCCTCGCGAGGATGACAGAGGTACCGGCTATGGGAGGAGGGCATTAGGCTGGGGAGAGGGGGATTGGAGCAACAACTAGAATTGGAAGGGGACAGAGCTGGCATGAGGCATGACGGATGGGGGATGAAGAACTGAAGGTAGATGAAGGGTTTTGGCACTGAGCAAGGGTCAAGATCAGATCCGATGAGGAAATCAAGCTGTGAGGATTTGAGCGGAGGCTGACGGCTAAGATGGTCTGATGGCTTTCATCTGATGGCCAGGTAGAAAGTGTCTACGTGGATGGTTCTGAAGTGCAGGATGGGTGATGAATATCCATTTCATCACATTTATTCTTTCATTTTGGCCTTTAAACCCTAGCTGAATGCATGAATATATCATAAATTATCAAAATAAACATTCATTAATTTGTACCAAATACTGTATAAAGTATTGTACGTTTATGGTATTTATTTCCAAATTAAAAGAAAAAGGAAAGGAAAGAAAAGAAAAAGAGCAAAGTGCCAAGGACACTGAAATTACCCTAGCCCTCGAGACTCAATCATCATGATGACTTAGTCGACAAGGAATAAAGTAGGGGGAGATAGGATGGCTAATTGTAAAAAAAAACGGATCACTCTACAAAATAGGCCAATAATTACTTTTTGGGACCTCTTTCATTCTTTATTATTTACATCTCAAATAAAGAAATGTTGTACATGAAATTTGTAGCTAAAAATATATAGAAAAAATACAAAATTTATTTCATAAAAAAATAACATACAGTGTACATCTTACACATAATGAAATCCGAAAATCCAAACTTCACAGACCTATATCTCCAAATAAAAACTCAAAATGTGTCAAAATCACCTTTAAACGTATATAACTTTTAATAAGCTATTTAATGAAGTTGGTTTCAAATTTGTTGGAGTTAGTATGTGAAAGTTAGTTTTTGGACCTCTATTGTATTATATACCTATATAGAATATTCAATTTATGTATTCTTTAGTATTTTTATAATTATATATTTTTATAATTCTGTAAATACTATTAATATCATATGTACATATTACAACTAAATAAAAACCATAAATATAAAAAAATACAAAAATACATTGATGAATAAACAATACCTATACAATATACACCTATATTTATTTAAGTGTATATATTATATCATAAAAGTATAATAAAAATATATTTAAGTATATAAAATTAAGCTGTAAATATATAAAATAATAAAATAAAATAATAAAATCAAAATTACAATAAAACAAAATACTCAAAACATAGTTAAATATACCTATAAATTAAACCCTAAAAATAAACTTATAATCAATTAACCTCTAAAACATGTATAAAATACTACAGTAAATTAGAAACATTTTTTATTTTATAACCTAAAAATAATAAAAGCAATTACCATTTATTATCCATTTTCCAAGGCATTTTTTGCCTTGGAATTTCCTGATTGGTCCACGTAGACCAACCAAGTGCTTCCATTCGTTGATTTAGATCAACTGTTTGGCCCCCCTTCTGACTTCTGTTAGACCTTTACGAGGGAGCCACTTCTCCATTTTCTCCACGCCTCCTTCTTCATCCCTTACCCTTGAGACCACCATCTTCATGTAGCATCTTTGTTCTAGATCCATGCCCATCATCGAATCTCCACCAATTCCTTCGTCGTTGCACGCTATCCCACCTTGGAAAGCCTTGATACCTTGCCTCTAAATACACCTCCATCGCCCCATTTTGATTTTCGATCGCTCTTTAGCCGAGCTAACCCCTCAGATCTCCACCAAAAGCTTCCCGTTCGTGATAGGGATGTGGAGCTGCGATCTGCAACGAGGAATAACGGTCGAAGCGACACATCCTTCCTCATTGGCCACATGTGGTCGCAAGGTTATGCTTCGGACCCCAAGCTCCATCAAGCCCATTTCCCAGCTATTTTTGGTAATATTGATAGTCTAGACTTTAATATTGCTATTAATTTAAAGTTTATCCTAGTAGATTTAGGTGTAATCGAAAAAAATTCGTTTGCTTGGAGATCGAGCTCCATTTTTGATTCACTGTGATCTCCCTTGTCATCCGACCCCTTTTCATCCCATCATTCCCATCTATTTGCCCCCACAATTCAACTTGAATCGAAGCAATCAGAGGCTTACTTCCCTCGCATCGCTGGAGTCTCGATGCATTCACCGTCCACGCAACCTCAGCTACTCTTTTTAGGCTGAGAGCTTTGCTTTCGAGCCATGTGTGCATTTCATGCAGGAGGATAGAAGCAAGGCACCTTCTTGGCAGTTCTGGAGCACCTGGAGTGCCTCCATGTGAAAGAGAGCTTCCTGAGCTGTTCAAGCCACCTCGTCGACAGCTGAGGCTACCGGCACATACAAAGAGTTCCAGGAACGAGAAGCACCCCTTGGCAATTCGGATTATGGGCTGAGGAGCGAGGAATCGAAGATCTAAAGTTGGCGAGAACATGTTCTTCCCCAATTAATCCTACATCATCGCCATCTGTTAGATCATCTTGACGATCCAGATATAATCTGGAGCGTCTATTCTAGGCGAACCAGTGCGAATCCACAGCCACACGATCAACTACATGGCGGCACCATGGCGGTTGGATCCAACGCATAAGTGGGTATATTTCTATGAACCTCGTATGTACTTTTTATGTTGTTTATAAAGTTATGTAAATATTCTATGTAGTTTAAAAAGTAGGGGATAAATTATATTTAGCCCCCTGAACTTTTCAAATATTGTAGTTTAGTCATTATCAGAGTCACATGCGTGTGCATGTTTTGTCTTGTGAATATTGCTACTAAGCTCTCGTAAGTTATTTTAATTGTCATTTAATATGTAAAATTTGAATAGTAGTGTTAAAATTTGGGTGAAATTGCACTGTGACCCTCGCATTTAATTATATTTCCAATTATACCCCTACCATGTCATAAAAGTTTGTAATTAGTTTCCTATTTATTTAAAATGACTGCCATGCCTCAAAATCACCAAAAAATAGGCGTAGGTACCTGGATGCGTGGTTGATCACATATATAATCATATTTGCATTTTATTCCCTTTTCCTATTTTCTAAAAATCAAATAGTGCACGACCAGTCCCTGGTTATCTTAAAAAAGCCAAAAAATTATAAAGTAGAGTCTTAAAATTCCTAAAAAAATATTTTGTGCTTATTATAGTGTATAATACATTCTGAGCGAAAATCCCTGAAAATTATAGATGGAAAACACCTAAAAATTAAAAAGCCTCAAAATCTTATAAAAATTATAAAAATTGTTCTAAAAATCCAAAAATACTTGTTCCTGCTCTATATTTTACTTATATATTAATATATATTAAAATTACTTTTGAGAATTTTTGGACTTATTAAGTATTTTTAAATCTCAAAACTATTCAGCCTAACAAAAAGTGTCCTAATTTTGTATATTTTGAAACTTAAAAATCATTAAAAAATAGCAAAGTTTCCTGAAAAATCACAAAAACATTAGAAAAATATTTAAAACCCCGTAAAATGATTTTATTTTCTATCTTTGGACTATTTTTAGAAGTGTTTATAATTTTATTAGCTTACATTGTATATGTATTCTTATGTATAGATATATTATATATTTAAAAGAAAAAGAAATATATGGAACGTACAACTCCCTCCTCCGTGTTGGGTGGCTAAACAATGAGAGGCAATCGTGCGGTGGAAATGAAAGCGGAAGTGGATTGTTGAGATTTGAATCAGGGGGTGGATCTAATGGTGAAAAGATGAAGGTAAATGAGATGTTGAGATGATAGGGCCAGGAGATGATCGAGTGGCTATGAGCGAGGGCAGGTAGATGTAAAGGGCCGGCCACGCGGCTCAATCAGAAGGAGCTACGTGGCCCAATTGAAAAAATAGAAAATAGAAAAATCAAAGAAAAATCCAAATAAAATAATTAGAAGCCTTCTACAAAAAAGTCAAAACATGAAAGTTGTAGATCTTAATGAGATCTATAGGTTTCATGTGACCAAAAAGTCAATAGAGATCAATTGTATAAGAGAGAATTTTTGCAGATATTTTTATTGACTTAAAAACACTTATTTCAAGGGTTTTATACTTTCTTTATATTTTTAATTATTTTTAAAGTGAAAATAAATATATACAATAATTAACCTAATTTTTAGGGATTTTTAATAAAATAGAAAATAAAGAAAAGTGTTAGTAATTAAATACAATAAATTCAGTGTTAGATTATATACAGGATATTTGTTATTTATATGCAACATAAGAATAGTTAATAATAATGAATTGAATAATTTTTTTATTGAATTATTTAAGTTAGGAGAATAATAAATGGATTTTAGCAAGATGTATATGAGATTCATCAGAGGGTTGTCCCTCAATTTCACAATAAAGATTCTATCCTAGAATGTGCAAGTCCTGGGTTAACCAGAAAAGCGGTCGATAGTAGGCCCCTTTTTGGCTGTGTGGAAGATCAACGAGGCTTGTTTGCAAAAATCCAAGATTGCATCATGGGAATCGATTAGGTAGAGATCCACATCGGGTCCTCACCTCAAAGAGTTCCAGTCTTATCTGGTAGTTCAAAGTGCATGTGGTTGCCTAGAACGAGCCCTTGCTTGACCTCATTGATGTGTTGATCCTAGTGTATTCAGTCTCATATTCCCTGATTAGCAAGGCAGGTCTCTCTTGCGTTGGGATTACGTATATGTGTGGAGTGGAAATGGCATCCATAAATGACATGTTGTGGGAGGACTTGCGGGTGATTAGACACGGATTTCAAGAGACGGCTTGGCTAGTGGGTGGTGACTTCAATGTCACTTTGTACATAGATGACAAACTGGGGGGAGAGGTACGCATGATCCTGGATCTCATCTTTTCACGGAGGTAGTGAAAGACCTTGCCATGGATGTTCCAGATGCAACAAACTATTGCTGTACATGGAGGAGTTTGTCATCTTGGTAACGCATTGACTAATTCTTGTTGTTTATAGAAGCCTTGGAGATGCTTATCTTGGCTATTATCTCATCTTCTTATTTCTGATTTGAGATGTGCTGGATGTTGTAGGATGATTTTCATGACTTGGTGAACACTTTTTGGTCAGAGATTGAGGTGGACGTATCGACCACGACCCGCTTTGCACTAAAGCTGAATTCTCCAAGGCATGGATTATCTTGTTTAAGGAGGGACTCTCACAAGGTGTAAGAACTGAGGAGAAATTAGGTACATGATGAGTTGTTAAGACTAGACATTATGGAGGATAACAAGGAGCTCGATGATTAGGAGCTAGACACCCGAGGGTTTTATGCAGAGGATTTCAGAAGAGGAGGATAGGAAGAGGGAACATGAGTGGAGGCATATGACATGACAGAAGTGGCAGAATGAGGGAAATGCAAATACAAGATTTTCTATGTAGTGGCTAATGGCAGAAGGAGGAGAAACAAGATTCCCTTGGTTGAGGTGGGGGTTAGATCTTCCACGGGGAGGGTGGGGTCGCGTCCGCCGTGACAAGCCATTTCAATGGGATGAGCACTGATGAATCTCTGATTATCATTCTTTATTATTTTATTTTAGCTTTATCTTTTAGCAAAAAACATCTATAAATGTGTGTAAATACAATAAATTATCACTGTGCATGTCCTTGTTAATATTGCATAATTAACACATATTTTCGAAAAATAAAAGAATAAAGAGAAAAGAAAAAGGAAAGGAGGACGTAATTATGTAATAAGTACAAACTGACCCAAACCCCGAGAGAAGGTCCATCATTGACCTGATCGACAAGGAATAAAGTAGGGGGAGATAGGGTCCTTGTATATTCTTCACTATGCTTTTATGTACATGGCACTTCTCTTATTTTATTCAATAATAAAAAGACCTCAAAATAAATTATTTTCTCAATAAAATTTGTACATAAAAATGTTTTCTAAATAATAAAAATACTTGTAAGATAAATTGTTGGACATAATACAAATAAAACCAGTCATAAAAAGTCATAAATAAGAACTCAACAGATCAATTTCGGCTACATATGAACTCAAATTCTTCCAAAATGACCTTTATTAAATTCTAAATTACATTATCTTTCAGATGAGGGCGGTTCCATAAATTTTGGAGTTATGAGGTAAAAATTGGCTTTTTGGGTGCATCGTATAGTCATATGATACCTATATTTGTAAATATGTCTATTTAATTATTTTAAATTATAATTTGTGCATATTGTATTTTAAACATTTGTGCATACACTTAACAGTAAAATAAAACTAAAATAAAAATTATAAAACATAAAATAAAACAAAAATGAATTCAAAAATCCATTGTATAAAAACCACACTTATGAATATTGTATACACTACCTATTTATTTCAAACTTTTATTCATTTTGTAAAAATCAACTAAAAATCATTTTATAATCCTCAATTACTTTTTAAATAAATAAAATATAAAATAAAGGATATTTTTTTTAAAAATAATAAAATAAAAATAAAATAATAAAATATATAGGTATACTATACCAATACTTAATACCCTATACTGTTTATATTGTACATATAAGTTCATAAAATAATTAAAAATCACAAGAAAATAACTTGAAAAATAATAATTTTTTTCATTTTTACCATTTTTTATTTTTATTTCATCTACTATTTTATTTTCATTATTCTTTGATTTTTAAACTTCGATTTTTTGATTGGTTGTCCCGAGTTCGTTGACCCGGGTCAACCCGCCCCCTTTCCATGTCAGACCCGACTGGGCTTCATTGGACGCAACTTCTCCCACTTCCCCAGCCCGGGTCCGACCATCTTTTCCCCCGATTTCTTCGCCTGATCCTTCTCGTAGGATCCATGATCCTCACAGATCCCTAGGAGGACTCCGATATTCTTAGGGTTTCACGCCCGTTCAATTCTTCTAGACCCTAAAAACCCCCTATAAGTAGTCCTCTCCACCACCCTTGCTCTCCATCTCGTGCCTTGCCACCTCTTTCCTCCTTAGACACCTCCAGAAGAGTGACAAGCTTCTGGAGACACTTTTGCAGCGAGTTTTGGTGAATTATTGGTCGTAGTTCATACGAGGCCGGAGTAGCTCCACAGCGTGCAGCCTCCTCCACTTTTCGCACCAGAGTGGAGGCCAGGACCTCACCTTCCCCTATACAGATCTATTATAACTATTTCTGACCTCTGTTTGTTTTACTTTTCGTGCGAGGGACTGCTTAGAGGACGACTCGGTTCACTTTGGAGGGACCAACACTTGAGGAGGAGCAGAAGGAGCAGGAGACAATTATATCAGATAGAATTAGTTTAGTTTTATTTTTGCAAAAATTCTTGTAATAACTAAGACTTTTGGACTCTTCTAGGCCTTTGAACATTATTTCAGGTCTGTTTTGCCGAGTGTCGGTGCACTCGGGGGACCTCACCGTATTTTTCGTGTTTTCCCGCATTTGATTTTTATTTGGTTTCCGAAGTTTTAGCCCTAGGTTTTATTTTGGTTGAGATTGATAGAAACTAAGGTCCAAACACCCTAATAGAATATATGTTCCTATAGATCATGATTGGACTTAGTAAAAAAAGTTAATTTTATTGGATTAGAAACCACACGTTGTGAGAGGTCGCATACAGTGCTAGCAGGACCCATTGTAACGAACACCGAACGACCTCCAAGACCGAACTCATGTCTCTTTTCTGATTAATTAGCAACAGTTCTTATCGTTAATAGAAGCTATTGCCTTAGTATGGTTTACTCTAGCATCATATAGATTAGTTTTAGTTCTGTCTTTATATTACGCATAGATCATTTTGCATGTAGACTGCTGGAGTATTTATTTTGTTAAGAATATCTGTTTTCCATGAAATTTGAAACACATATTCTAATTAATAAACTAAGTAAATTCCTCTAGGTTCCCTTAAAAAATCAAAAGCCAATATGGTCGGGTGTAGCTAGTTGGATGCATCCCCCAGTGTAACTTCCCCTTTCCTAATAATCAGGCAAAATTATTTTGAATTTTAAAATTATAAATAAGCCAAAATTTTTCAAAACTATTTTTAATTAATAACATATAATAAATGGAAAATTCAGAGATAGAAATACATATTTTTGGATTTTTTGGTGGTTTTTTATATTTTTATAAAGGGATTTGGAGATTTTTAATTTTTTAGTGTTTTTCTTTTTTATTTTAGGGATATTTGGTATGGATTTATAAAATACTAAAACACACAAAATGTATATTTTTTGGAATTTTTCAAAAATATTATATATTTTTGGCATTCTGTAATTCAAATGAGGGCAAAAATGTGCTCTTTTGATTTTAAAAATATGGAAAATAACTAAAATGCACTAATAAAAATGAAGTGTGAATGCATACACTTGCGGGCACTTAAACCTACTTTTTTATATATTTTTAAGCTCGAAAGATATTTTAAATAAATGGAAAACAAGAATATTTAATATTAAACTTCATATTCCACTCATTTGTGGTTATGTCAGGAGACAACTATATTTAAATACACTATGTAAATACACTATAAAAGCAACTATATTTAATATTAAACTTGAAATTATGGGTATGTTAGGAGTATTTGTTTTGCATGAAATTTGAAACACATATTCCACTCAATAAACTAAGTAAACCCACTTAGGTTTCCTTCAAAAAAATAAAAAACTAATAAGAAAAATGGTCAAGTATAGCTAGTAGGATGAATCCCCCAGTGTAGCTTCTCTTTTCCCTGTATAAATGATATTTTTAGTAAATAGAAAACAAGCACAAAAAAAGAACTAGCAATGGTATTTTTGCAATTGAAAATAAATGTAAGGTTGTTTTGCAAAAAATCCAAAATATTTCAACTAATATTAAAACTTTTAGTACTAAACTAAAAATACAAAACCCGTGAGGGGTTCTCTCCAAAATGGCTACCCCACGTGAGACTGTACATGAGGTGACCTGGCACAGACCCAAATGCAATATTAAATAAAAGCAGGGGTTCCTTGAAACTTTTACAAAAATATTAATTGTACCAAATATTTTACATGACTAAAATATAAATTCAAAATGGTGGGGGATAGATGCGCGATTTACGCCCTAATGGGTGCAATTCAATGATGATAGAACATCTACTTAACACGTCGCTCGTTGAACAACCGATGACTCTTTGTCGATTGCGGCCGAGATTAGATCTCCGAGTGGATATCAATGACTGTAGAATGGCACATCCAATGATGGCTACTTGATCTGTGATTTCTTCTGAATTGGATGGTCGAGACCTCCCCTAAAAGAACAAGGAAAAACTCGACCCAGCCTGTGCTTTGATCATGCTCTACTCCTTCAAAAGATAGACTCGGGTGCTCCTCTGATGCGCACAAGCTTCCTGGAAGCCTCGTGCACTAGTTGGTGCACCCATGCAAGACCAAGAAGGTCTCCAGCGAGCTCTCGAGATCGGGGAAGGATGGTGCCCATGAACATCGGGCCACGTTCAAAATAACCTCATTTGAGATGTGTACCCTCCAGGACTTATATAAAAAGGAACGAGGGTCGAAGGCAAACTACCTCGACCTATGAAATGGTGGAATGGAAACGTGGTGTGTTGTGGCGACGGATCTCCAACGAAGCGATGAGGTGGGGATCTGAGAGCTTGCTCCAGAAGGAAGCTAGGTGACTGGAATGGTCTGGGTCTAGGGGAAGCGATGGGGGGGAGAGGAATGCGTAAGGTGGGTCGGAAACACAATGGATGTACAATGGAGAGTTCGCAAGAGTCGAGCTCCGATGAACTACAAAAGATCAAATTTAAACTATTGCAATTGACTAAACTAAATTGATGAGAGGAAACAAAATCTACACCTAAGATCTATGTAGAAAAGCAAGAAATCAAACTTCGAGCGGCATTTGCCGCGAGATGGAATACCTCACGCCGACGAGCTACAGAGATGCGGAACCACCCCCTACCACGTCTCCTCGATC
Organism: Ottelia alismoides; assembly: GCA_037367405.1. Taxonomy (NCBI): domain Eukaryota; kingdom Viridiplantae; phylum Streptophyta; class Magnoliopsida; order Alismatales; family Hydrocharitaceae; genus Ottelia; species Ottelia alismoides. Next base: position 669,877 of record JAZKJV010007150.1, read on the forward strand.
CTCCTAACTACTAGGTGGGCTCCCTATCATGAAGCTCGAGCCCCTGGACGTAAAAAGGGGAGAAAATGTGGTCCAGAAAGGATTCAAAAATCTAAGAAAGGAGGAGGGTACAATTTTGTACATTTGGTGAACATGAAGGGAAGATTGAGGCGAAGCACTCGATCCAAAAATCCAATCCTCGAGGAATTAAAGGCGCATGATAGATCATAGATTGAAGAGAAAAAGTGATGAAGGAATCAATCCTTGTCAGTGATTGCATCGATCAGAGAAAAAAGGAGAAATGAGGTCAAACACGAGGCTTTGATAGAGCTACGCCTGGGGAGGAGAGTTGATCGTGGTCAACTCTTGATCAATCCAGTTGATCCATGTGGACCAACTAGGAAAAAGATGATACGATATTATTTGTAAAATCATTAATAAAAGTAAATAAATAAATTAAATTAAATTTGTAAAATAAAAATGGTTTACTATTTTCTGTAGTATTTTAATATGATTTTTATTTATTTTTATGAGTTGTTTTATTATAGATTACTTTTTAAGGTTTTATTTATAGATATATTTACCTATATATTAGGTATTTTATTTTTTATTTTTTATTTTATTGATTTATATACATAATATTTATATTTATAACATATTTTAATATACATAAATATATTTTTATTTTATTTTTCTGATATATTTTGTACACTTAAATAAATATAAATACTTATTATATAGGTATAAGTATAGTACATTCATCTGTGTATGTTGTGTATTATTTTATTTTCTTATTTTATTTATTGTTTTATTGTATCTAAATATATACATATAATATAAATAATACTTACAAAATTATACAATTATAAAAATTATAAAAAATAAATAAAATGAATATTTTATTCTGGTATACTATATAATAAGGGTCCAAAACATAACTTTTACATATTTATTCCAAATTAAGTGAAATTACCTTTGTTAAATAGCTTATTAAAAGTTATATACAGTTAAAGTGTTTTTTTTGCATTTTGAGATTATATGGATAAGATATGGGTCTGGGAAGTTTGAGTTTTGGAATTTTATTATGAGTATAAAATGTACAATGTATATTATTTTTGCGTGAAATCGATTTTGTAATTTTCTATGTATTTTACCTATAACTTTATAAAATTTCTTTATTTGAGGTGCAGATAATTAATAAAAAAATATGTCCCAAAATGACTTATTGAAGAGTAAAAATTAGGGTTTCTATTGTGTTTTTGACCCTTATCCCCCCTACTTTATTCCTTATCGACCCAGTCATCAAGATGCCTAGGTCTCTGGGTTTAGGGTCATAAAATACCTTTGGCATTTTATTTCCTTTCCTTTTCTTTTCTTTATTCTTTTCTTTTGGCTTTAAATCGTGTATTTTATATAATAGTTATACAATAAATAATGAATGTTAATTTGTATAAAATGATGATATTTACATGCATTTAGTTAGAGTTAAAGGCAGAGAGGAAAGAATAAAGGTGATTAAATGGAGATTCATCACCCCCTATACTTGCCTTTACTAGTCCCTAGTAAACCCATATGCAATAAGAGTAGAAAATAAAAATAAAGAAAAGAAAAAGAAAGAACTTCTATTGATTTTAATTTTTAAACATGTCTTCATAAATCAAAGTTTGGAGCTTAAGTCGGACCTTTGGATTTTAGGTGCGGTCAGAATCTTATTGGGAAATAGATTTTAAACACAACAACCTATGAGAATCACAAGACTCTGCTCAAGTCTCCTCAACAACCAGGTCAGAATAAGACAACACACATAAACCCTTATGACTATGAATCTATCTTGGATAGTGTGTGTGATATGTATCTCTCTCGGCTGAAGCGGTAAAAGTCAGTTTTCTCCAACATGGTGTCCCTAATTCCCCAATCCAACAAGTCTTTCCTCAATAAGCAGGGTATTCCCTTCTAAGTTCAAGTACAACCATCTCAAGAAGAGGAGGTGGAGAAAAGAATGGATGGTAGCCAATGTAACTACCTATCCTAGGATGCTTGAACAGTGTAGCCAAGCCATCCGATTGCATGCTCACAAATCTGAATTTGAATCTCAAGCTTGCTTATTGACTATACATACAAATACATACACACACATACACTTATTCAGGTAGGCGTTTTATTTTCAATTAGGCATGTCCACTTTTTATGAGTTTTTGATATTTTTTCCATTTTTTGAATATTATATACAACAACATTTACATATGGACTTTTTCTTCTCGAGCCACTAGACTATCCCTCTTTTGAAATATTATTGCAACCCGTAATTTATGTCTTTAGACCTCTTTGCTAGTGGATCGGGTTGGGGTACAATGGCCACAAATGTGTGACTTCCGATGTTTCCATTGGCTCGTGTCTCATATCGGCAAATCCAGTCCTCTACCACTTCAACTGAGGTGAGCAAAGTGAAAGGTGCAAGTATGTAAGCTAGGTCATTATCAACAAGAGTCGTGCGTGTACTCCGAGATATTCTATTTAGGCAGTCAAGATGACACTGAACAAAGTCTCGTGATCTCAAAGAATTAAGTCTAGTAGACCTGAAGTATCTCAATTCTAGTTCCTATAAGGTTCCAGTGATTAAGTAAATTTAAGGTCCAACCAAGCTCTAATCTTTGGCTTTTACCTAGACTTGTTCAATTATCAAACTCAATACGAAAAATGCAAATTCTATGCACGATGCAGAAAATAATTTTATGCTGTAACTTTCTAATATTGAACTTTTTTATGGATTTTCTTGAAAAAAGTTTTGCAAATTTTCATGCACTTTAAAAAATATTTTGCAAATATTTTAGTCATTTTTCAAAAATAAAATATTTTTACGAAAAGAAATAGGTACAGATATTTGCACGAGGGTGCATTTTATTATTTACAAGAATTTTGGTTTTAAGTAATTTACAAGTATTTATAAGGATTCTTTATTTGCTTGAATCATGCACATAGTTCTCCAAATAATTTGAAAATATTTTTGCAAATATTTTGAAAACTTTATTTTTGCAAACTAATTTTTCAAATAATTTTTACAAATATTTTGCAAAATTTGAAACTATTTCGTAAAGATTTTTTAAACAATATATATAGATTTTTCAAAATAATTTTGCAACCATTTCCAAACCATTTGCAAATCGATTTTCAAAATATTTTATTTCAAACAAGGACAAGAAATTTTATAAACAAAACATTTTTATAAGGGTTGAAAATATTTAACGAAACATTTTCCAAATAATTTTCAAAAGGATTTTAAACTATTTTTTAAATATTTTGCAAACAAACATTTTTAACTTGATCTATTAATCAGTAAATATTAGGGATTTTTACCCGACATGCCTTATAAAATTTTTCAATCACCTCCACGACCTTTGAAACAACCTAATTCCCCCTTCGACTCTGTAAACTTGTCAACTCGTACCCCATGAACCCTCCAGGTAATATGTTTTATGCCCTAGGGGGTTCTTGGGGTAATTTACAGGGTCGATGGGGTAATTACATTGTACAAAAGGTCGCAGAGGCATTTTAAAATGTTTATAGGGTCTGTTGGGTAAAAATCCCTAAATATTAAGAATTTTAATTCATTTGTGTTAATTTTTATTAATTAGACATATCATTTGAAAATAAGAAAGGACGAGTTATGGTTGAAGTATATACAAGTATATACGACCTCCCTGTACTTATCTTGAGCTATGTCCTCATAGATCAGAGAGGAAAAGGTAGGGCATAACTCGTACTGAGTATTGAAGAGTTTATGCTACCATGGTGGATTTAAGAATGAAGGAATAAATGAATGATAAGCCAACTACCCCTCGTATACTTAGGAGGAAATAATCCGAAGTATAACAGATTGTATACAAGGCATTGAGGGTCAAGGGTGGGAATGTACGAAATCATATGCTCGTCCTATCCCCACCTATATTTAGGGTAGAATATCCCTAAGGGTTCGTTTGGTTGTAGGGTTGGGCAGGGTTGGGTTGGGTTGGGGTACTATTCACAGGGATACCCCCTCCTCACAGTTTACTATTCACCCAGCCCAACCTAACCCAACCCAACCCTGCCCAACCCTGCAACCAAACGAACCCTAAGTATAGACATAGTGTCAAAAGTTGAGGGGACATATGAGGGATCAGAGAATAAACAATTGGTGGTATACACCCCGTGTACTTAGGACAAAGTATATCGTAAGTATAGCAATGAAGAAGGGGTGACACCTTTTTGAAAGAAAAGGAAACTTAAAATGAAAAGAAGAAAAGAAGAAAGATCACTCAACTCATCCACCTCCCATATACTTAGGAAAAAGTATGTCCTATGCAAGGAAAAACACACAGAATGAGGTGGATGAGCAAAAACTATATATGGAAAGAAATAAAATGAAAGCATATTATAAAAGGGATGGATATACATTGATCAAGAAGGTAGAAAGCAGACCCTTTTGCGTGACTTTGAGGAATGGATCTCACACGGTGCAGGTCGATATTGGGGTCATCAGAAGGTATAAATTGATCAAGGTCGACCTGATGAAGGTCCTCAGTGGTATCAAAGCGGAAAGGCACGAACTAGTCAGTGGAAGTAGTGTGGTCGTGCTCAGCTTGGGAAGTCTCGTCTAGGACACATTTGAAAGGCCCGAATTCCTTGATGAAATAAGTAAAGTCGTATTCGGCCTTTGTATTCTCTACTAAGTTTTCCCTCTGCTCTAAAGTGTCTATAGTGTAAATACTGCAGATGTCATCAATGCATCGCCACTCACTGAAATGGGGAACTCTAAGGTCTATGCTTTCTGATTCTTCCTCCCTGAAGAGGAATTGTCAGGTCTTAGACTCATCCATCAAAAAGCAAACCTCTCTGATATCAGCATTGAGGTCATAGTCCTCATGGTCTGATAACACGTGAATGCTCTCATCAGATGTGGGTCTTTGATCAGTAGGTGCAGTGTTCAACACATCGCCCTCATCAGCAGAAAGAAAGCAAATGTCTCCATATTCATAATCAATACCGACCCTCGCAGAGGTGAGAAAGGATGTCCCACCATGATCGGAGGATGCTCCACATGGATGGAGGTCTCCATGGACAATACAATAATTAGCAGTGATGATCATGCCCTGAATCTGAATGATAGTATTTTTAAGAATATCCTTCAGCCTCTTTATTAATTGGTCCACAAATTGACAAATTGTCATGATTTTCTGAAGAGGCCCTAAGTGAAGAGACTGTAATAGTGAGAAGCATATTATATTAATCAAAGAACCACCATCAAGGAGAGTGTGATCACAAGGATAGTTAAAAATGGTGCATCTCACAAGAGGTGTAACAATGTCCCCTTTCCTAATGTGTAGACGGTGATTGATGGTGTAGGAAGTGGCCATGGTCAAGATGTGTTGCTCAGATATGCTCCTTTGCTCTATTTTTTTCAGTTTAGGAGCCTATAATTGGGTCATGGCCTAGCGAAGTGGGGCCTCAATAATCTTGTGAATAGTTGCCACAACTTCAGGTTCATTCAACATTTTTTTTTCGATTTTAGATCTCCTCCATTCAAGGGAGGAGATCGGAATCATCATCTACACAAGGATGACTAAGAGCAGTCTGTGCAGGTCATCCTTGGGGTTCAAAGGAAGGAACTGTGGTGAATGTGTGAGTATATGACCTGATAGGTGTGCCCTCTCCTCACAAGCTGACTCTACTATGTGTCTCCCGGAATCTTTTAGTATTTTTGGGGTTTTCTTATTTTTTTGTATTTTGGATGATTGCAAGCTCTCATCGATGTCCTCAAATGAATTCATAAATGCAGAAGGTGAAGCAACAATGTGGCTCTTATTTAGGTTAGTGAGGTCATAAATCCTCTGATTCATTTTCTCCATTAACCGGTTCTTGTACTTTAGAACGGTTTTCAAAAGAGATGATTCTAATAGCTCAAAATCAAGTGAGGGGGATGGTGGGAAATGTGCAGGTGGTGGTGGGTAAAACTCAAAATCCGATGCCTGAAATAGTGATTTGGGCGGATATGTACAAAAAGAAGAGTCGAGAGCAAAATTATCCTGGAAAAATGGTGGTGGACTGGCTGGAGGTACGAGGGATCCGTAAAGTCCGGAGAAAAATCACTCAAGTCAACCATCTTCGAAACAAAGGAAAATGATCGGGAGATCATGAAGGTCAAGCTAAGATATGCAAAAAAAGGCGCAAATGCGCAAAGAATATCTAGTATACAAACAATCACAAATAAATATACAAAACAAACCCATCAATTCACCAGCTCAACACAATGATGACTGTGAAAGTTTGATCTTTTTATCTTTTCAATCTTATAGTTAGGTGGATTTCACAAAGTTGTACAAGCACATATGTAGGCATGGGATTGGGGCACTAATCCTTTGTGTATTCATGGCAAATAAAATGCGAATACAATGAGGGGGTTACTTTACCCAAAACAAGTATTTTTCTTTTTTGATTTTAGGGTCGAGTAATCTTAGCAGTCCTAATTTTATTGGTTATCACATTTTTGAATTTTTAATAGAAATACATGAGCCTAATAAGGTATAAATTTGTTTTAGATCCTACGTGGTCAAAATTAGAGGGAGAGAGTCGAAAAAGCAATGTGAGGCGAAAACAATGATGAATGCTAAGTAGAAACGCTCACCTTGCCTCCAGCTCTCTTCATGCAAAGATGCTAAGAAGAATTGAAACCTATCTATATGAAATGCAAAGCCGATGAAATCGCCCAAGAATAGTAATTGATGTTATTGTGAAGAACGAGAGCTAGATATCTAGAAAAGAAACAAAGGATCCGATCTTGGAAATCTCTCGGTGCCCACCGCAGTGGGTCTTGCAAGCGCTGTATGAGGTTTCTCGCGACGCGCGGTCTCAAGTCCAAATAATCAATGATTTGATTTAACTAGATCCAAGCACGAACTATAGGTACATGCAAGTCAATTAGGGCTTTGGACCTTAGTCAATCGATAAGAAATTCTTACACTTGGGGCCAATCACACAAAACCAATAAAAAAATTGTGAAACAAAGAAAAAGAAAAGCGAATAAAATGCGACAACAACCGACGAGTTCCCCAAGTGAACAATCAATCGGGGACTGGACCTCGTGAAGCGTCAGAGTCCTGGAGAGTCCAAATTATTACAAGTAATATATCTATCTGAATCACTTAAATCACAAATAAAATAAAATTCAAGAAAAAATGCACTGTCTTCAAAAATCCTCCAAGTCTTCCTTTCTCTCTCTCTCTCTCGTCAACTAGGTTAGAAAGCCGATACCGCTTCACGTGGGTGCATAGGTCTCCTAGGAGCACCTCCCTCGACCTACGTCCCTTGCATCAAATTCAAATAAGGGAGAGGGTTAAACAGTTCACAAATAATCTCAAATAAAAAGAAAAAGAAATAAAGAGACAAATGGACAGGAAAGAAGAGACAAAATGAAAATGCAACATATACGGTGTTGCTCCTCGACAACGGTGCCATTTGAAATAATGAATTTCTAGAGGGTCATGCCAATCCACAAAGCGGATCAACAACCGTTGAGTTGACCACTCAAGAAACTTGCTAAATCCAACAATTAACCCACAAATACATATAACAATACAAATAAAAATGCTAGATTATTTAACTCTACAAAATATGTGTATAGTGGAAGTATGTGTAGAGTGTTGAATACAGAGAGCAAATGGTAGATTACACAAATTAATGCGCAAAATTTGTTCTTCTTTTGTTTGTTAGTTTTTTTATGTGGGTTTTAATTTTATATATTTCTTGTATGGATTTTAATTTTTATATTTTTTCATTGATTTTAATTTTATAATTGTTATTTTCTTTTTTATGTTTTCTGATTTTTAGTTTCTTTTTCTTTAAAACATATAGAATATAGGAATATATAACTATATATAGAATATAGGATGATAGCTTTATGCATACAATTAAAATAAAAAATCAAAATAAAATGCTTTTGTATTTTAAATATTTTTTTACTATTTTTATAATTTTTAAATATTTTTGCTAATTTTTATGGATTTATAAAGTAAAAAAAATCCCAAAATAGGGATTAAATAAACAAACTGAATAGTTTTGAAATTTAAAAATAGTAAATAAAGCCAAAATTTTCCAAAACTATTTTAATTAATAATGAAAGGAAAATTTAGAGATAGAAATAAATATTTTTTGTAATTTTTGGGTGATTTTTATATTTTTATAAAGGATTTTGGAGCCTTTTAGTTTTTAGTATTTTTTTCTATTTTTAATGATTTTTGGTATGGAGTTACAAAATACTAAAACACGAAAAATATTTTTTTGGAATTTTTCAAAAATGTTTTATATTTTCTTGGCAATTTTTAATTCAAATAAGGAAAAATGTGCTCTTTTGATTTTTAAAAAATATTTAAAATAATTAAAATGCACAAATAAAAATGTAACGTAAATGTGTACGCTAACAAGCACTTAAGCCTTTTTTTTAATAATTTTTGGAGCATAGATGGTATTTTTAATAAATAGAAACAAGCACAAAAATAAATGAACTAGCAATGGTATTTTTGTAATTAAAAATAAATGTGAGGTTGTTTTTGCAAAAATACCCAAAATATTTCAAGTAATATTAAAACTTTTAGTACTAAACTAAAAATAGAAAACATGCGAGGGGTTCACTGCAAAATGGCCTCCTCACGTGGGACCATGCATGAGATGACCTAGCACATACCCATATGCAATATTAAATAAAAGTTGGGGGTTCCTTGAAAATTTTACAAAATATTAAATGCATAAAATATTTTATAGGACTAAAATATAAAGACAAAGAGGTAGGTAGGGGCTACATGTGAAATTTACCCTCTAATAGGCGTGATCCAACGATGATAGAAGATCCAGTTGACACGCATCGCTCGTTGAATGGACGATGATGCTTCTTCAGGTGTGGTCGAGATTATATCTCCCAATGGAGATCAACGGTTGTGGAATGACACATCCAATGATGGCTACTTGATCTGGTACTCTTTCTAAATTGGATGGTTGAGACCTCCCCTAGAAGAATAGGGAAGAACTCGACCTAACCCGAGCTTCGACTCCAATAGACTTAGGTGCTCTTCAGAAGCGCAAAAGCTTCCCAAAAGCCTCGCGCACTAGTTGGTGGGCCCAAGCAAGACCAAGAAGTTCTCTAGCGAGCCCTCGAGGTTGAAGGAAGGATGGTGCTCTATGAACCTTTGGCCACATTCAGAATCACCTGTTTCGAGACATGTACCCTCCAGGCCCTACACGAAAAGGAACGAGGGCCGAGGGCAAACTGCCTGCTCCTGTCAAATGGTGGGATGGAAGCATGGCATGTTCTGGCGGCGAATCTTTGGCAAGGCAATTATGTGGGGATCCGAGAGCTTGCTCCAGAAGGAAGCAAGATGACTGGAATGGTCTAGGGCATAGGTTAAGCGATGGGGGTGAGAGGAGTATGAAAGGTTGGTTGTAAACACATTGAAGGCACATTAGAGAGTTGGATGGAGTGGAGCTCCGAAGAACTACGAAAGATCAAATTTACACTATTGCGATGGATTAAACTACAAATTAATGACAAGAAATAAAATCTACACCTAAGATCTACCTAGAAAAGTAAGAAATCAAACCTCGAGCGGCGTTGGTCGCGAGATGGAATACATCATGTCGAGCAAGCGGAGGAGATGCAGAACAACCCTCTACCACACCTTCTCGATCTGCCTAATTACTAGGAGAGCTCCCTATTACAAAGATCGGGCCCTTAGACATAAGAATGGGAGAAAATACGGGGAAAAAGGATTCAAAATCCGAGGAAGGAGGAGGGTGGCGGTTTGTACATGTGGGAAGATCGAGGCGAAGTGCTCGATCCAGAGATCCAATCCTCAAGGAATCAAAGGCACGTAATAGGTCAAAGATCGAGGAGGAAAAGTGATGAAGAAATCAATCCTTATCGATGATTGCATCGATCGGAGAAAATGGAGAAACGAGGTCAAACCCGAGGCTCTGACAGGGATATGCCTGGGGAGGAGAATTGACAGTAGTCAACTCTTGACTCAATCTGGTTGGTCCACGTAGACCAACTAGGAAAAAGATGATCCGATATTATTTGTAAATCATTAATATATAGTAAATGAATTAACTAAGTTTAAGTTATAAATAAATTTTTTTTTATTTTCTATAGTATTTTAATATGATTTTTACTTTTATGAGTTATTTTATTATAGGTTACTTTTTAGGATTTTATTTATAGGTATATTTACCTATATATTGGTTATTTTATTTTTATTTTGTATTTTATATTTTTATTGATTTATACATAATTTATATATTTATAAGTTTACTTAATATAAAATAATATATTTTTATTTGTTTGATATATTTTGTACACTTAAATAAATATGTATATTTATTATATAGGTATAAGTATAGTATGTCCATCTATGTATTTTGTGTATTATTTTATTTTCTTATTTTCTTTATGGTTTTATTGTATTCTAAATTTGTACATATATTATAAATAATACATACAAAATTATGAAATTATAAAAATATAAAAATTATAAAGAATAAATCAAATGAATATTTTATTCAGGTATACAATGTAATAGGGGTCCAAAACCTAACTTTTACATCTTAAATCCAAATTAGGTGAAACCATCTTATTAAAAGCTATATACAATTAAAGTTGATTTTTGGTGCATTTTGAATTTAAAAGGAGAAGATATGGGTCTGGGAAGTTTGAGATTTGAAATTTTATTCTGAGTATAAAATGTACATTGTGTATTATTGTTTTATGAAACTAATCTTGTATTTTTATATGTATTTTTATCTACAACATTCATGTACAAATTTTATTTATTTGAGGTAAAAATAATTAAATAAAATAGGTACCAAAAATGACTTATTAAAGTGTGAAATTTAGGGGTTTTATTGTGTTTTGACCCTTATCTATCCCTAATTTATTCCTTGTGACCCAATCATCAAGATGCCTAGGTCTCGGGGTTTAGGGTCATAAAATACCTTTGTCAATTTATTTCTTTTCTTTATTATTTTATTTTGGATTTAAACCATGTATTTTGTATAATAATTATTCAATAAATAATGAATATTAATTTGTACAAAATAATGATATTTACATGCATTTAACTTGAGTTCAAAGGCCAAAATGAACGAACAAAAGTTATGAAAGGTGATGTGCTTAAAATGTTTGAGTACTTGCTTGAACTGAATTCTTCTTGAGTTAAGATGAGTGTCATTCCACTATCTCTACTCAAATCTTTCATGATGCATCATATTATTCTATTGGATGAATAGGACGAAGAAAGTATAAATGCCGAAATACTCTTATATTGAAGTCCTTTGAGGACTTGTTCAATTTAAGAGACTGTTTATCTTAAGCAGCGACTATTTAAATGTTAATGGAGCACAGTGGACATGAGTATGACCCATGTAAGAAGGAAGGTCAAAGAGTTGGTTCCACTTTAGTAACTTCCATACATATGACATCCAAAGAGTTGGCTGAATGCCAATACTGTAACACACTGATGTATTGATAGCATGACTATCTAGACTATCTAAGATTCTCATAGAAGGGCCCATATAGTGCATGATGATATTCTACATATACATATAATCATCGAAATCGACCCACTTATTAGATAATATCAAATTATGATAATTGTATCTCATTCTTCTAATATCACTTGCAATTGGTTGCATATGTTTTAAAAGATTACAAAATTTGATCTTAAGGTTTAATAGACATACATATGGGACTTAATGCAATTGTTGCAACAATCTCCATCAGATAGATGGACTTCATATTTTCAGTGGGAGAGCTCGATAGTCTTAGAGAATGACTCTATGACCTAGATATTAGATTACATTCATTGTTTATTTCTAAGTTTGTTGGAAATAAACATACATTCTGGATTATATCTATCATAAAGAGTTATGATGGATATATTTCAAAAAGTGATCTGACATCTACAGGACTCTAATAAATTAGCAAATTAATGAATGGTTCATGAACATTTCTAATATTGGAAATTAAACCTTAAAAGATCAATAGGAGGATGAAGATCATTTGACAATGAGCTAACATCAAGCCTCTGACATATGTCTATTAATAAGATCAATAGACTAGTAAGATATCAAATTTTAGATTGTCAAAGTTCAAAAGCATATGTACTTGTGAATATAATTTTTGAAGTAAAAATGTCCAATGCACCCTTCACTGAGAATGGTGTAAGATGCATAGGTATTCAAGATCTCATACATATTAATCTATGTGTCACATCTATATCATAATAAAAATTAATGATATGTGATGACTATTGATAATTATTTATGATATGAGATTTCTTCTTTTCATGTTATAAACCTTTGAAATAAAAATTAAAGATTTCACAATTTTGGTTGAGAACTGAAGTAAGAAGGACTATGAAAATGAATTTGATCTAACCAAGGTAGCAAGTAGCAATGAAATGAATTCAAGGAACACCTTATGGAGAAAGGAATATCATTCCTATCTCACTCCTCCTAATACACCTCAACTCAATGTAGTTGTAGGGAGATGCAATTGGAACGTGTATGCCATGATTTGATCAATGAAGACTCTTAGAATAATTACCTATTACTTTCGAGGTACATATGTAGTAGAGGCTACAATATATATCCTTAAGATTCCATGCAAATATGAACCCCAAAACTCTCATAAGTTATGGATTAGAACCTATCCCAGTGTTTGACACTTGAGGATTTAGGGTTGCTTGGTCCATAACCATATCATAGACGCAAGAATGCTAGAATCTAGCACTAGAGAGTGCTACTTAATTAGAAATATAAAGGATGGTATTGGATACATAATTTATGACCATGAGATTCTTAAAAGATTTCATCTCTAAGGATATGATTCTAAGAGGATGACTTTCTTAAGAATCAAGATAAGAATGAAGTATGGGGATTCGTTGAATCCCGAGAGGATAATAAGGCTCCTAGGATCAGCACTAAAAGGACAATTAATGATGAAACACTCGTACCTCTTCAAATGAGTTTGAGGGTGGTAATACCACCTAGAGGGTATGGATTCCATGTGTCGAAGAAATCTAACTATGATCGAACTTCATATGATGAAGCTTATGTAGATCATAACAAGGAAAGATGGATGTTAGAAACGAAGTCTAAAGTATACTTCATACACAAGTGTTGTGTATGGACCCTCGAGGATCCACCTATAGAGGTGAAACCCATTAGGTCTAAATGAATCTTCGTGAGAAAGAGGGAACCTTATGAGAAGGTAGAGACCTTCAAAGCACGATTCGTAGCCAAGAGCTACACATAGAAAGAAGACATCGCTTGCGATGAGACTTGCTTTCTAGTGAACATGCTTAAACTAATCAAAATATTGCTAACTGTAGCTACACAACTATACTATGATATCTATAAGATGGAAACCAAGATTGAATTTCTCAATGAATACCCCAACGAGGATATTCATATGAAGTAGGCCTATAGATTCATTGTTGAAGAATGAAAGGGGTTCAAGCTAAGAAACTCCATCTATGGACTAAAATAAAGCTTCTTGTAGTTGGAATATCAGATTTGATAAAATTATAAAGGTTATGATTTCATAGTTGATGAACTGTACGAAGCTTAGTTTGAGTGCCATTGTGTTCATCGTGCTAAATGTAGATAAGATATCTAATCATTTGGAATGATATAAGGGTGATAATAAGTGTTTTATAATATGGTTGTTTTGTACCTTGAGATGTAAGGTCTCAAAGATACTTATTAGATCTTAATTATGAACTTGTTCAGAAGCAAAGAGAAGAGAGCATAGGATTTGTCACATTAGTGGTACATCTTAGATGTATTCCATTTTGGAAAATCCAAGGAAGGCTTCTTTCCCTTAAGATATGGTACTGGCCTATTTGAAGGTATAACATCTCAAAGTGTTTGATGATGTGAATACCAAAGCTACATGCACTAGTGCATCAGCTATGGGGATCTTCATGTATGCTATATGTGTACAAAGGCCAGGTGTCTCCCATGCAGTGGCAGTGATAAAATGTTACCATTCCTACTATGTAGATAAAACACTAAATAGTTGTAATAGTAATATCTTCAAAAGAGGACAAGAATTTAGAGATAGTGATCTCAAAGTCATATCTTTAAGAACTTAAGACTTTATATATAGTGATCTACAAGGACTTACCTACAGATACTTTACAAGACTTTAGACTATATTTTAGTCTAAGTATATAGAGATATCCAAGTATAAGCGTACTCTGACAAGGATAATAGAACTTTCTTACTAGTTATAATAATTATAGAGTTGTAGTGTCAATGTAAATATAACTGCATTAACAAAATATTGGTTGCATAAGATTCTGCATTCGATTAGGTGCATGCACTGTTACTAGGAGATATGCAATGCAATTACTGTAAAAAAAACATAGCATAGTCTCTCGAGAATAGAGTTATCAGTCAGATTACCAAGCTATTTTTCTAAATAGATTATGATTAGCACATGAGCATGGGTTTAAAGATTGACTCATTAATGGTTCTTTGGGCTAGTGGGACATTGTTTAACATGTGAGCCCACGACGAGCCATTATGCCCTAAATGTTATTGCAAATCATTCCCTGATCTAAAATGAAGAATAACTAATTTGCAGTATAGGTCCCTTTGTATAATTATGGTTATGTACCATGGCCATCTTAATGATCATACAACCGTTGATTCAATGGATGAATCATAGAGTCTAGTGCTAGGATGATATCTAAAGAGTTAGATTGAGGACTCATTTAGCACCGAAAATTGATTGTAAAAATATGATATCCATCTTGAGAAGGAGATAGAAATCCTACTCTAAAGACTGATATCTAACCGACCTCTTGATGCATGTCCTCTACATAAAAATAGAGAATCGGAGGTGTCAAATAAGTTAAGACAAGTAGTTGACTTAATGAGATCAAGATAACCAAGATCTATGTTGTATGCTTCCACGATATAGGCATGCATCCTCTTACTGGAGACATATGTATAGCTATATGTATGAATATGTACATTTGATAGACCGATAGGTTGATGACCTATCCAAGGTCTATATACAGGCGAGCTGGTATGCATATGAGGGCATATGGGTAGTACGATCTCTCAAAGGGATCATACAGGTTCACTACTGAACCGGAAGACATGATCTCACTCATGAGGTATTGGGATCGACCAAATTCCATGCATGATTATCTTGCTTTGGAAGCATGACAAGAATTTGTAGGTATGATATATGTTTTTGGAAATCATATGATCGATACCAACACACAATAACTGAATGAGAAACTTAATGATAAGACCCTGAGGAATATAATTTAAAAGAGATCTGAAACTTCGAGTTTATTCTAGGTCTTCCAGTACACATGATGTACCGGTTTTAGGAACACTCAAGGGTGATGTGATAAACAATGATTGTATAACCATAACGCTTCCATTCTGAGGGAATGATAAAACATGTTTGTATTTTAGTGACTCCTCTCAGTAGAGAAGTAATCTAATTTTAGTCCAAATGTTGGACATTCTGGATACGATTCAGATGCAATGATAATATTAGATTTACAGTTTTAATTTAATCAAACATTTATGAGAGGTCCCCAAAATCTAAATTTGAGGTATGATCTCAATATCTAAGTCACTATACGTGGAACGTGAAATGGCTATGTCCTTATCTCCAAGTATCCGCACAGAAAGCACATTATTCTTAAAAGAGTTCAAGATTAATTCCATTAATGAATAGTGTATCTGAGCATTGTAAAATCGATATTTAAATATAATTTCATTGTCATTAATAATATGAATATGATTCATATTATTTAGATGCATGAGAATGATGACCCAAGATAAATAAATATGATTTAATTATAAATGATATGAATAATATGGATAACACTATCCATATTATTTATATATATAATAAATGTGATTTATAATGTATTAGAGAGAGCTAATTATAAATAGTATTTATGAATTAACTGTTGATGCGAATTGGATTCACATTAGATAATTAATTGAAAATACAGTTTCCATGTTATTTTAATATATAAATATGGTTCATATATTTCAAGGGCATGATTGAGATATTCATAAATCAATTTGGAATTAATTTTGTGCAAATATTTGCAATAAAAGTTGTCGCAAATATATAGAGGATTATGTGAGATATAAAATCTAACATATATTAAGAGGATGAATCACCCACCATATATGGAGGGTGGATGACCACACTTGACTTAACCAAGATTGGTTGTTCCCCCTATTTTTAGAAAGTGGACTCCTTATTCATATTCTTATCCAAATTAAATTAATTTAATTTAATTATGTTAATGATAATTCAATATATTTATTTATTTTAATGTAAATTATTATTATTGCATTTTTAGCAATAAAGATCATGGACATTGATTAAAAATACAAATCAATCTCTAACCATTAGTGTTGTACATGGATTGTGATCCATGGTATCCCAAAATATTATAAAAGAAGATGAAACCCTAGCTCTTCTTTTAAAACACTTTGCAAGTGTGGTCGTTGATGAGCCAAAAAACCGAGTGGCTAAGGTGAGAAGGTATCAAGGGTCGTTGCGACCTCAACCTCTCGAATTGGACTCAACAAGAAAATCAAGACCACCAAATAAAAGAAATCAAGCAAATCAAACCAAATAGTGGTCTCGCTATTTTATTTAACCTGGTATAACGACCAGGGTCGAACTCAAGGAGCACGAATTGGACGAAGTCCTACGAAGTAGTCGAGAATAAAAAATAAAGAAAAAGAATGTTTTTGGTGGATTTTTAGATTTTCAATTTTTTTAGATTTTTAAAATTAAGGAGAATATAAAAGAAAGCCAAAAATTCACAAACAAGGAATTATTTAACACAACAAAAAGAGTCAGAAAATTAAAATAAATATATTTTTGGATTTTATGTTTTTTCAAGTGTTTTTGATAATTTTTTCGGATTTTTAGGATTTTTAGTGAAGTTTCTAAAAATGAAATAAAGCAAAAAATGAAAATCAATGTGCAGCTAGAATCTAAAGGTTATTTAAAAATAAATAAATAGCCTAAAAAATTCCAATGGCAATTTTATGATAAAGTAAAAATAAAAAACTAACTACAGAAAAAGAATTTATATTTTTTTGATTTTTTTTCTGATTTTTTTTATTTTTATGAGTTTTTTAGTGTTTTTAAAATTTTTAAGGGTTTTATAAATCCAAAAATGAAAAAAAATTACATAGAATAAAACATGCAACAAAACACGCAAAATTTTTTTTTTTAGAATTTTTGGGGGCTTTTAATATTTTTAGTTGATTTTTAAATTTATATAGTAGCAAAAATAGGGGTTTTTTAATTTTTAAAAATAGAAAATCAAAACAAAAATGCTCCAAAAATTCCTTGAAATTTTTACACAGTGGTAGGGGCCACGTATCAAATTTCAAGGAATTTGGATGAAGTTTGATATTTTATTCAATCAATCAAAGATGCACAGCACACAGGGGCTGAAATGAACATAAAACAAGTTCCCAGGACTAATTATTAACAAGCTTTAAATGTACGAGGGGCCTACTGGAAATTTCACGTCAATTCCAACACATGTCCAAAAAAACAACGCACAGGGGTATAAGTGCAAATATATAAAACTTTATAATCAAAGAATAACACTCATAAACCCTGAGGGCATACATGCAATTTGTTCTAGATATGCACGTGATGAAGCACGCGCATCCACAAAAGGAGGACTAAATAGCAAATAGTGAAAAGAACATGGGTTAATATGCAAAACGTCCACAACATACTATTTATTTAATAGACTAAATTAGAACATAAAAGAACTGCAGGGGGTATGGCGCAAATTACCCAGCCAAGATGCGTGCGGGTCACATGGTGGCAAGGTGGCGGCGGCTGATAGGCTGCAGGAGTGCGTCTCTGGTGCAACCACCTGGCAGATCTGACGATCCTGACGAGATGGCGGACGTGGGGCATACGTGGCCGTTAGATCAGGTATCTAACGGTCTGACAGGAGAAGGGCACGGACGGCTCGAATGTAGACTGGCAAGTGGGCTCGATCCGACGGCTCCAGGAGTGTCTGGATGAACTCCTCCCTGGAGAGGTTCACCGGCGAAATGGAGGTGATCCGAGCTGTTGATGGACGATCAGAGGGAGGGGTTCGACTCACGACACCCCTCCGCGTCTGGTGGCGGTGGCTGATGGAGTCGTCAATGGCCAGATCTCCGGGAAGGATGGTGCGACCTGGGACGTCTCCAGCGAAGGGGGCGAGATGCGAACTGGGGGGCAATCTGACGCTTATGGACCTGCAGATGAAAGCTAACACTCGGAGGGTAACTCCGACGGGGGTTATTGGATAAGAAGCTAAGGGAAGCAGCATGGAATGGCAGAGAACGGCTCCGGCGAAGGCGGAGGAAGGAGCCTAGTTTGATCTTGGCTCGACTAGCCAAGCTCAAGGTGATCAGACTATGGGAGAAGGATGGCAATGAAGCGGCACGTCGATCTGAACGGCTAGGGATGAGCGATGGAGCTCTAGCCACTAGGGAAGAGCCGACGAAGGTCCGATGAATGATTTCAGGATAAATGAAGCTAGTAGCGATAAAAGCATTACCTGATGATAGAAAGTCGATCCTGAGCTCCAGGAGGGTGCGGCGAAGGGGGTTGTCGCCTCGACCGAGCTGCGGCAGGATGGAAGGCTCTAACGGGGCGGCGCACCGGCCACGTTCGTCGAGCACCGGCTACAGGCACCTAATCCGGCCACCAAAGAGTGGTTTCGATTGCTCTCACCAAGGGGAGTCTCTCTTGGATGGATTTAGGGCTTGCGGTGCGAGCTGAGGAGCTGGGCGTCGAAATGAAGGTCTTTATATGCGTCCCAGGTGACAGGAAAGAACGAGCAAGGGTGCGCAATCCGAGGTAGATCCGATCTCTCCTAGGGATCCACGAAGGTCGCAGATCCACTAGGAAGAGATGGAAGGTGAAATCGGGGCAAACGGGCGTTGGATCCGTTATGTAGAATTTTGAGAAGTCGGGCCGGTGAACATGATCCACGAAGAAAGGACCCATGAGGGGAGTTGACCGGGGGTCAACGATCCCCCGTGGACCAATCACAAAAATCCAGGGTCAAAAAGATTTAGAAAATCATTTAAAAATTGAAAATGATTTTATTTCAAAATATTTACAAAATAAAAAATGTTTATTTATTTTCAAACTATTTTTAGTGATTTTTATTTATTTTTTGAAAAATAAATTATGTTATATGCATTATACTATTTTATATACAGGTATAAAATACCTATGTATTTTATAATTTTATTTTTATTTTTTGTACAAAAACCCCAATTTTATATTTTATTTATTTACAACATAAAATTTGGATATAAAATAATTTTTATTTTATTTTTGTTATTTATTTACAAAGGTTAAATAAATATGTGTAGTGTACATATATACATGGTATGTACAATATGAAGAGAGAGAATCTGTTTTATTTTTTATTTTATTTTATTTTTCTCATTTTTATTTTATTTTTAGAAATATGTACAGAATAAGAAAAACACATTTTTATTTTTAATTTTTGTGAAATTAAAATATATACACCCAGAAGGAAATATGTAATGATGAATGGCCCAATCTCTCTCTACTCAATTTATTTGGCGATCAGGCCCATATTGGGCACTCTCTTGGGTTTAGGTCACTCAATATTTATTCTAAATATTTCCCTCTTTTTCTTTATTTCTTTATTCTTTTATTTTTGCACAAAAATATGCTAATTATTGATGTTTAAACAAGCATGCCTAATTGATAACTTATTTTATTTACAAGTATCTACATGGTGTTTTGCAAAGATTTTTAGCTAAAATAAAAGAATAAAGAGTGATGAATGAGGATTCATCATCCCCTATACTTTACTTTTGCTAGTCCCTTAGCAAACACTTATATGAAAAAGAAGTGAAAAAGAAAAAGGAATAGAAAAAGAAGGGAAAAAGGATGAATCAATGCTGATTATTAATCTTGTCTTCATTAATTTGAAGTATGGAGCTCAGTCAGATCTTTGGATTATTAATTTGTCGGAATCTTATTTAGACATATGTTTAAAACTTAATAACCTCTAAGTTCCACTAATCTATAGTCAAGACTCCTCAACAATCCAGATCAGAACAAGTCTACATACACAAACTCTGATGACCATGAATCTTTTCTTGTACTGTGTAAGTGATATAGCTCCCCACCTCAGAAATAGCAAAGTGACAACCCTCCCCAACAAGGTAACTCTAATACCCTAGTATGGCAACTCTTTCCTCGAGGAGCGAGGTATTCCCTTCTGGGGAAAGAAGAGAATGGACCATGGCCAATGTAGCCATGTATCCTAGTGAGCCCAACCAGTGTAGCTAAGTCTCCCTGCTGCAAGCTTCATGAGATGGCACATGGATAACAAGCTTTGTTTTATTGGACTATACACACTCCGGTGGGATTCTCATTTTCTCTCAGACCCACCACTATTTTGGAGTTATTCTTTTCTTTTTGCACATTTTTTGTGCATATATACAACATATCTACATGGTGCAACATATATACATAAGGAGTTTTTCCTCTTGAGCCAGTAGACTATCCCTCTTTTGAAGCTTTATTGCAACCCACAACTCCTGTCGTTAGACCTCACGGCTACCAGACCAAGTTGAGACGCACTTCCTTCACTATAAGAAGAAAAGAGGTTCCGCCTAGAAGTACTACCCTCATATACTACCCCAAGTCAAAGAAGACTGCCTCCTCACCACCTCATCCGTGGAGAGCTCGGTGTAAAGTGCTGGTCCAAGTAAAGTCATTGTCTGTAAGAGTCATGTGTGCGTTGTTAAGTGCTCTACTTAGGCTCATCAAGATGACATATGATCATAGCTTAGTGGACTCAAAGAATTAAGTCACCATGGACCTTAAAAGTCTCAACCCTAAGCCCTCTAAGTTTCCTCTTAGAATTAGGTGGATTAAGATCTTAACCAAGCTCTATTTTTCAATTTAATTCCCGGCTAGTTTAAATGTCAACTATGATTCAAGAAAAACTGTACAAATATTTACAAAGATGCAATTTTTACAAAATTTTGAAAATGTGCCAAATTTTTGAAAAATGTTTGAAAACATGAATGTATGCATGAATGCAAAGTTTTGCAAAATATTTACACAAGGTTTTTGCAAACTTTTTGTTTTTCAAAATATTTTACAAAAATTTTGTACTATATACATAATTTTGATATGAAAATATTTACAAACTCTTTACACAAGAGACTTTTACAAATATTTGTACAAAAATAATTTAGATAAATTGCTATGTATGTGCAATAAAGAATTTTATTTACAAGAAAGAATTTTTATTTTTTATGGATTTTTAAGGATTTTAGCCATTTTATTTATTAACACACTCACACAAAGTACGAGTTATGGCAAAGTATATACGCAATATATACGACACCCCCCTATACTTAGCTCGAACGATGTCCTCAGAGTGAATCAAGATCGATGAAGAAGACATAACTCATGCTTAGTATAGGGAAATGAAAGGAAAAGCTATATACAAAGACGAATGAAAGAATAGAAATGGAAGAGAAGAGATATCGGGGTTTTCCCCCTATACTTAGGATCAAGTAATCCTAAGTATAGCAGGTTGTACACAAAGGGAAATCCGAGTGAGAATGTATAGGGTACAGGGTCTACCTCCCCTATACTTAGGGTGAAATACCTAAGTATAGTCAGCAAAACAGAGGTAGAAAGGAATCATACAAAACTTAAAAGTCACACACCCCCCCATACTTAGGGTAAAGTGCACCCTAATTATATCATAATCAAAGATGCAAATGGGGTGTTGGACTGAAGAATAGTGTGATATGGACATCTGGATCTATACAAGTCAAGAGAACAGTGATAATCAGGCGTGAGATGCAATAGATATGAGTCAAGAGACCACATCTCACGCAAAATGAATAGGGGCAACATCAACGACCAACAGCTCATGATCAAGATATGGTTTAAGCCGCTGCCCGTTAACACGAAAGGTAGCCTCAAATGGCAACTCGGATATGTCGATGCTTCCGTTGTCGTGTACCTTTCAGACCAGATAGGGTCCCTTCCATTTGCTCTGTAGCTTCCCTGGAAATAAACGAAGCCTGGCATCAAACAACCATACTGTCTGTCCTGGCTCAAACTGCTTGTGGCTGATATGAGAATCATGCCACTCCTTTACTCTCTCCTTATACTGTAGGCTGCTCGAAAAGGTTGTATCACGAAGATCCTACAGGGCTGCTAACTCTGCCCTCCTCTGATCTCCTACACTCACTGGATCCAAAAGTATATCAATGACTGCCCAAAGTGACCTATGTCTCAGCTCAACAGGTAAATGGCAGGGCTTGCCATAAACGAGACGAAAGGGAGATGTACCCAAAGGCGTCTTGAAGGACATCTGATATGCCGACAAGACCGAGTCCAAAAGTTGTTACCAATCCTTTCGGTCAGGGCAGATGACCTTCTGCAGAATAGTCTTGATCTCCCTGTTCGATACTTCTGCAAGACCATTGGTCTGAGGATGATACGGTGTGGCTACTCGATGGTCTATGCTGAACTCGCTAGCAAGGGCTTTTACCTTGTCGTTGACGAAATGAGACCCCCTATCAGATATCAAAACTCTAGGCACCCCGAATCGTGAAATGATATTTTTCCTCAAAAATCGGCAAACAGTCCTAGCATTTACGGTTTGGGAGGGGATGGCCTCAACCCAATGACTCACATAATCTACGGCCAATAGAATGTACTCAAATCCCTGACTCTTAGGGAATGGACCATGAAATCGATGCCCTATGTGTCAAAAACCTCACAGAAATGAATGGGTTGCATCGGCATCATATCACGTTGTCCACAAGTGCCCATCCTCTGACAGTCAGTACATCTCTTCATGAACTCATCAGAGTCCTTGAAGAGAGTAGGCAACCATAGGTCGGATTGGAGAACTTTCTGTGCTGTTCTCCTCCCAGAGTGATGTCCTCATGCCTCAAGCTTGTGGTAGTAAGTGAGGACGCTATGGTGATCCTCCTGAGGTATGCATCGATGCCACACGCTATCCCCTCCTTCATGATAAAGGACGGGATCCTCCCAATGTTAGAACTTGGCCTTCACGAGGAAGGTCTCAAGTCGCTGCCTGGGCCAATCTTGTAGAACTTTCTTGGCAAGATAGTTCACAATATCGGCGTACCACGGGAGAGAGGAGATAGCAAGGATTGCCTCATCTGGGACGGTCTCACAAATAGGCTCAATCTACTCAGAATCCTCAAGAAACTCCAATCGGGAGAGATGATCCGCCACCAAATCTTGACTCCAGGCTTGTCCTTAATCTCTATATCAAACTCCTGGAGTAGAAGGATCCATCTGGTCAATTTGGCTTTGGCATCCTTCTTTGCCATGAGGTACATGATGGCGGTATGATCAGTAAAGATGGTCACCTTAGATCCAATGATAAACGATCTGAACTTATCTATGGCGAACACTACGGCTAGCATCTCCTTCTCAGTGACGGTGTAGTTCCGCTGAGCGGCATCCAAAGTCCGGCTAGCGTAGTGAATAGCAAAGGGGACTCCATCCCTCCTCTGTCCTAGCACTGCCCCTACGGCAAAATCGGAGGCATCCGTCATGATCTCGAATGGGAGAGACAAATCAGGAGGATGGAGGACATGAGCCTCTACAACTAGACTCTTGAGAGTCTCAAATGACGCTAGACACTTATCATCCACAATGAACTCGGTGTCTTTCATCAGCAGATCAGTCAACGGCCGGACAATTCTGCTGAAATCATGTATGAATCGTCGGTAGAAACCGGCGTGCCCCAGAAAAGACCGTAACTGCCGCAAGTTGGACGGTAGACTGAGTTTCCTAATGATATCCACCTTGGCTAGATCAACATCCATGCCCCTTTTGGAGATTATATGGCCCAACACCGTCCCTTGAGTCACCATGAAGTGACTCTTCTCCCATGAAAGCACAAGATGGACCTCAATGCATCGCTGAAGGACGCGGTCTAGGCAATCAAGACAAGCATCGAACCCGTCACCGTAGACCGAAAAGTCATCCATGAAGACCTCCAAGCACTCACCCACCATGTCTGAAAAGATGGACAACATGCACCTCTAGAATGTCGCCGGGGCGTTACACAATCCAAAGGGCATCCGTCTGAAAGAATATGTCCCAAAGGGACAGGTGAATGTGGTCTTGTCGTGGTCCTCGGGTGCAATGACCACTTGATTGTATCCGGAGTACCCATCCAAAAAGCAGTAATGGCTCTTCCCAGCTAGTCTCTCTATAATCTGATCAATAAAAGGCAGTGGGAAATGATCCTTCTTGGTGGCCTTGTTCAATCATCTATGGTCCACACAGACCCCCCAAGAAGTGGGTACTCAGATAGCGATCTCCTCTCCAGACTCACTAACAACTGTGGTGATGCATGTCTTCTTGGGCACCACATGATGCGGACTGACCCATTTAGAGTCGGAGATGTGATAGATAAAATCGGCGCTCCACCATTTCGAGATATCCTTCATGACAACATCTCGGTGCTGGTGGATCTGGCCTCTGAAACGTCTGAGTGAATGCGACCAAATCTGCATGGGAGAATGAGAACTCTCGCTGACAGTCTGAATATGGTGAATGCTGCCCTGCTGGTGTGTCTCTGCTATGCATGGAATCAACCTCCACCCTAGCTGTAGGCTCTGTGGAAGTCAGACACGGTATCAAATCATCAAACTCTTCCCAATCTATATCTGACTCCAAGGGATCTGAATCAGTATCAACAGAAGAATCTGCCTCATGATCGGGAACCGGCTCTGCTGCCTGAGATGTATCCTGGACCAGGAATGTGCTCTCCAAGCTCTCCTCTACTGGCATCTGTGCATCAGCGAACTCTGAAGGTGAGAGGATGGCATGTACTGCTGGATCTGCCCAAACTGCCTTATCATCTGTAATCAGAAAATCGCAATCCTGGTGGATGTCTCGCACTGTCTCTGTCATCTGCTCTGAATCTGAAGGCTGGTCTGAGCAAGTGGAATCTCTGGCTCTAGTTTCTCGATCGTCTCTATTTGTATACTCTCACCCTCGACGCAAAAGTATACCTTCCCGCTATTATGATCGGACACTCCCTTGGCTATGGTCAAGAACATGCATCCTAAAATGATTGGGGTATCGGTCACGGACTCAGGGATCTCCATGTCCAACATAACAATGTCCACAGGGAATTTCAAGCTCTGAAACGTGACGACAACATCCTTCAGCATCCGCTTCGGCCTCTTGACAGATCGATCAGCAAATTGAAGGACTGTCCTGCTCTGTCGTAGAGGGCCTAACTCGAAGCGGTCGAGTAAGGCTGCCGGAAGTAGGTTGATCGAAGAACCGCTGTCTAATAGAGTCCGATCGAACCTCTGCTCATGGATGTAGCATCTGACATACGGGGCTCCTGCATCTGGCCTCTTGGCTGGCAGACAGTTTTGGATCGCAAAGCAAGTGGCACGAGTGAGCACATGGATCGAGGTGTTTTTTCCAATATTTGTACCCCTAGTCTACTTTGACCGATTTTGACAACCACATGGCAACCATTCATTGGGTGGGCCATACATCTTTTATTCTCTCTTCTTCCTTTCTTCTTCCCGGGAAAACAGAAGAACTCCCAGCCTCCATGACTGTCATATCTTCCTCCTTCACAACCTGCCTCCTTTCCATCCTCCAATTCCTCTCTGAGGCAAAAGCATCCCTCTCGGAGTGGGAACACGATGGCTCTTCGTACCGTGTGCTTGAGGCAAGAACGAAGGAGCTTCCATCTCCTTCTCAAGCGACCCATCAGATACATCTGTTTATTTATTGTCATTTGTACGAGCAGAGCAATGGAGGGATCCATCTTAAGACGGTGGTTGACAGTCCGCACCTTTGTCTTCTTTGTGGATAAGCTCGGTGAAGTCTGAGAATAGTAATTGGATCCTGTTACGGTCAAGGGCTAGATCGAGAATGGGTATACGAGAGGTACAATTGTTGGAGCCCCCTTGCGTCTTCGTTCTTCTGGCATTCAGGTCTCCGATACAAGGCGGAGGATGCTTCAGGCAAGGTGGTCCGGAACTCCAATAAGCTCCTATCATAACGCTCCTCTAGGACCTGCAAATGGTGAAGATGGCTCCGGTTCTAAGAACTCAGCCAGGGTTTTATTGACTGGTGGTTCCTCCTCTTCCTCCGAACTGTAGTCCTGTCTCTGAGGGATCTCTGGAAGAGAGGGATGTGCTCCAAGGCCTCCTATAGAGTCAGTTGTATATGAAATCAGTCCATCATCTGCTGGCTGATGTCTAGCTGGTAGGACTTTTTTGGGTCTTTTTTGGTCCCCTTAGCCAAGCGGAGTGCTTGGGGAAAGGGGACGGCTGGGTCCTTCTCAGATGAAGGACTAGGATCGGGTCTAGGCTGCTTAGGAAAATTGGAATCCACACACAAATCATCAATCAACATAGGTGGATCTGAAAATGATAAACCATTTCCTTTATTCACGGAAGTGTCCTGAGATACATAAACTGAAGGGAAAACAACAAGAAGTGAAGAACTGGAAATGGTGGCCTCAACACCACCCTCGGCATCTGGAATCGCGGCATCAGTACCGCGCTCTGGCTCAACAACAATGGTGGCATCAATACCACCTCCTCCATCTGGTGAAGTGATGGCCTCAGTACTGTCGGCTGGAACAATGTCCTTGGTGGCGTCAGTACCACCGTCATCCTCATTTGTATGAGCGGCATCAGCACCGCTCTCCTCCTCGTCTGGCGCTCCTGAAGTGGCGTGAGGTCATTGCTCAAATGAGGCACAGCCTGCTGGCATTCTATCGCTCCTAAGTGTAACAAAATCATCATCAAACATGTATGCAGTAATATCACCAAGGGAATCACTAGGAGTGGTAATCTCTGTGAATTCTACCTGTTGAGACTTCCTCTTGAGGTTGTTCGGGTTCGGCTCAATCTGTGCTGGAATGGCAGCCTTCCCCTTCACTATATATCTCATCTCCTCTATAACCACATCAATCTCCCGTCCGAAAGTAGCCTGCTGGTCGGAGATGAGGCAGGCTACGTCATCTAAGGCGGGGTTCTCATAGGCGGGCCCATGAGAACCTTACGAGTGGCCTCGCTGGTAATGAGGCGGCTGCTGCTGGTAAGAGAGATAAGGGAGCTGATACTGTTGGGAGTGATACTGCTGAGGCTACTCAGGTTGCCTCCAAGACTTTCCCTGCTGGTAGGGACGAGAACCGTGCTGTTGCTGCTGTGATGGCTGCTGGTGTGTCGGGAACTGGGGCTGCTGGTGAGTCTCTCGCTGCTGGCCATACTGGTCACCCTGAACTGGAGGTTGCTGTTGGGAACTGGTGCCTCCGGCCGACCATCGGAATCCGGGATGGTCTCGTCGGATACCGGGCTGGGGTCAGTCATGTCATATCCCGTTGACATCCATCAACAGCTCCTGCTCGTAAGTGGGCGGGGGGAGTACTGCCAGGGGCTGGTCCGGTTGATACACCACCATCTGGCTGTCCTGAGATGGTGGTGACTAGACGTACTACTGCTGCTGCGGCTGGTATGGCTCCGCTTGAATAAGGTGAACCTATCGGTACTGGGCAGAGGGCTGAGTGCTGTTGCTGCTGCTAGTGTCTGCCCGTGACCTAAGATGGGGATGAGAAGCCATCTGTGCCTCTTGGAGACACTTGATCTGTGTATTTAGGTCACTCAACGTCTGTGCCATCTGATCTATCTGAGATATGCCCTGGCACTACTTCTTCTCTATCAACTCGATCCGGTCCAGCTTCTCGCTGATGATGCCCATGTCGGCGGCTGTCGACTCTGTCTGCACTGTTGTCGCTGACGAAGTAGAGGGATCGACATCGACCCGTGCTATCCTCTGATAGGACACGACCTGTGGCTGGGGCTTCCCCTGTGTGTAGAGGCTGGTCTGAGACATGACAGTGTAGTTCTCAGCCATCTCCTCATAGATGGCCCAGACCTGGTCCTCATCTTTGGTGAAATACGATCCTCCACGGGATGCATTCACTAACCCCTACAGCTCGGGTGTAAGTCCGTAGAAAAAACTCTGAACTAGGTTTGGCTTCGAGATATCATGATGCAGGCATCGGTCTGTAAGCTCCCTGAAGCATTCCCATGCCTCGTGAAACTGCTCGTTGGGGAGCATGAAAAAGTTGCTCATCAGGGCCCTCGCTGCATTGGTCCGGTCGAGTGGGTAACACTTGTTGAGGTACTCGTTCTGAATCTATTCCCATGTCGTCACAAATCTCCCTAAATGCTTCAGCCAATTGGATGCTCTATCAACGAGGGAGAAGGGAAATACCATCATCTTGATGGTGTCCTCGTCTACGCTGCGATCGTGGACAGTGCTGCAGATCATCTCGAACTCTTGGAGATGAAGATGTGGCTCCTCGGTGGCGAGTCCGTGAAAACGAGGAAGGAGATGAATCGTTTGTGGCGAGAACATGAAGTCTCCCGCTATGGCCGGTAACAAGATCCATCTATGTGTCAGAGTTGCACCAGGGTTGTGCAACTCTCTCATTGGGCATGCTCCTGCTGCTGGCTGGACTGGCTGCTCTCCCTCAGGAATATCTGGTCTATTTCCTCCATCGGGTCTGTGCTGCTCTCTATCTTCTCTCATCTGCTCCATCTCTCGACGCATGTCCACCATGAAAGCTCCCTGATCTCTAATCTGCCTCTACATCATCTCTAGGGAGGCTAACAGGGTGTTGTTGATCACAGCCTGGTCCAAAACATATGTGTACTTGGCTTGGGGACCGTCGGTACGCTCCTTGCTGCTGGCCATGACATCTGCAAAGGCAAAAGATCCAAACTCAGGTGCTGATAAATCAACTGGTTATTGCTCTCTTTGATCTGGCTCTAGCACATCAGGACTGGTGGTAGAAGGGTGGTCAAGGGAGAATAGGGTGGAATCGAACTCAGGCTTGAAGAGCGGGTCTTGGCTCTCAAAGCCAACCTAGATGAGCGGGCCGGAGTGCTCGAAAGCGGTGCATCCAGAGGCTGCCTAAGGGACTTCCAACCCATCATCTCGATCTATCGAGTAAGGCATATGAGATCTGGAAAGAAATCAGGATTAGGCAAGCAATACCCCCAATTTACCAATGCAACACAGAGCTGATGACCGTAAGAGTTTGATCTTTTATCTTGTCTTTTTTATTTTGGTGATAAGACAGTCTCTCAGAGCGATTAGCGAGCTGTTAGGAATCCAACGCCCCCAGGAGACTGTCCCGATCCCAAACTAGATCTTTCCCAACCGGTACAAGCCGCGGACCGTTTAACGGCTACCCGATCAACTCGCTCTGTTAAGGATATCACGGCCCGCTTTACCGAAGATCGGAGCGATCCTCACTGAAGAACGACTTGCTCAGAATCAATAGTCTGAAAGGGGGTCGGATATGACTATAGCTTAGTGTGCGTGTCACTCTCTCGCCCAATCAAACCATCCAATGAGGGGATTGCTCTCCCAATACAATTTTTTTGTGAGGTGGTTTTTAAGTCAAGTTTGCTTAAACAGTTCCAATTTTATAGTTTCACTTTTTTTAGATATTTTTCAAATAAAACACTCTCCTAACAAGTTTTTAGGTTCTCCTGATTTTATTAAGTCCAAGAAAACGGGGGGCGAAGACGAAAAAACCGATGCGCGATGAAATCAATAATGCATCCTGAGTAAGAATGCGTAACATTCCTTCAGCTCTCTACATGCAAAATGATCCGTGCATAATTGAAAGATAGAAAATAAACTAAGCTAAATGATGCAGCGAAGAAAACGACCTTAACAGGAATTTCTACACGTGAAGAACAAGAGCTAACGGGTCAACAGGAGGGGTCAGGGTCCGGTCTCTGATGCCGATCGATGTCCGCCACAACGGATCGTGCCAGCGCTGTGTACGGCCTCTAGAGGCACGTGACGCCTCAAGTGACCAGGTTAGCTTTTTATTAATTAATTAAGGTCCAATTAACGGTCTATAGGAACAGGCAGTCTAATTAAGGTTGGGCCCTAATTAATAACGTCACAGAGCAAGAAATTCCTAAGCTAAGGCTAAATCCTCGAGAATAAAAATAAAATAAAAAGCGAGAAAAACAAAAACCGGAGAAAATCATGGTGAGGTCCCCTGAGCACACCGGTGCTCCGCGAAACAAGCCCCGACAATCACCAAAAAGTCTCTGAGAGTCCTGTTTGTACCTGTATTATTACAATAATAATGATCTGAAAAAGAAAGCTAACTAAACTAAGCTACAGCTAAACTAAGCTAGCTCCCAAGCACTTCTGCTCGCCTCGCTCGCGCTCTCCTGCAGCTCTATACAAAAAAGAGCCGCCTCTGGGTGTCACAGTTGTGTCGACTTTCCGAAGAAAGCCGCCTCGATCCTCGGGCCCTCGCAAGAAAGTAAAACAGAGGTGCGTCAGGCCATAGTTATTATAATAATGAAAAAGAAAATAAAATAAAATGCAAAAATATAAAAGGAAAACAAATAAAATAAAAAGAAATGAAAACAAATAAAAACAAAAATAGAAATAAAAGCAAAGAAAACAAAAGAAACCGAAAAAATCGCGAAAACCGTGAAAGAAAGAAAAACTGTGAAAAAGCTGCGAAACTAAAACCGAAAAGAAAATCGACTACTAAGCCGTGCTCCCCGGCAACAAGTGGCTAAGGTGAGAAGGTATCAAGGGTTGTTGCGACCTCAACCTCTCGAGTCGGACTCAACAAGAAAATCAAGACCACCATATAAAAGAAATCAAGCAAATCAAACCAAATAGCGGTCTCGCTATTTTATTTAACCTATTATAGCGACCGGGGTCGAACTCAAGGAGCACGGATTGGACAAAGTCCTACGAAGTAGTTGAGAATCAAAAATAAAGAAAAAGAATGTTTTTGGTGGATTTTTAGATTTTTAAATTTTTTTATGATTTTAAAATTAAGAAGAATATAAAAGAAAGCCAAAGAGTCACAAACAATGAATTATTTAACACAATAAAAAGAGTCGAAAAATTAAAATAAAAATATTTTTAGATTTTATGATTTTTCAGGTGTTTTTGATAATTTTCTCAGATTTTTAGGATTTTTAGTGAATTTTCTAAAAATGAATTAAAGCAAAAAATGAAAACCAATGTGCAGCCAGAATCTAAAGGCTATTTAGAAATAAAAAAATAGGCTATAAAATTGCAATGGCAATTTTATGATAAAGTAAAAATAAAAACCTAACTAGAGAAAAGAAAATATATTTTTTTATTTTTTCTGAATTTTTAATTATTTTATGACTTTTTTAGTGTTTTTAAATTTTTAAGGGTTTTATAAATAAAAAATAACAAAAATTACATAGAATCAAACATGCAACCATACACTCACAAATAATTTTTTAGAATTTTTGGGGGCTTTTTAATGTTTTTAGTTGATTTTCGAATTTAGACAGTAGCAAAAAGAGGGGTTTTTGAATTTTTAAAAATAGAAAATCAAAACAAAAATGTTCCAAAAATTCACTGAAATTTTTACACAGTGGCAGGGGCCACGTATCCAAATTTCAAGAAATTTGGATGAAGTTTGATATTTTATTCAATCAATCAAAGATGCACAGCACACATGGATTGAAATGCAAATAAAACAAGTTCCCAGGACTAACTACTAACAAGCTTTAAAAGTACGAGTGGCCTACTGTAAATTTCACGTCAATTCCAGCACATGTCCAAAAAACAACGCACAGGGGTATAAGTGCAAATATATAAAACTATATAATCAAAGCATAGCACTCATAAATCCCGAGGGCATACATGCAATTTGTTCCAGATATGCATGTGACAAAGCACGTGCATCCACAAAAGGAGGACTAAATAACAAATAGAGAAAAGAACAGGGGATAATATGCAAAACGTCCACAACGTTCTATTTTTTAATAGACTAAACTAGAACATAAAAGAACTGCAGGGGGTATGACGCAAATTACCCAGCCAAGATGCATGTGGGTCACGTGGTGGCCAGGTGGCGGTGGCTGATAGGCTGCAGGCATGCGTCTCTGGTGCAACCACCTGGCGGATCTGACGGTCCTGACGAGATGGCAGACGTGGGGCGTACGTGGTCGTTAGATCTGGTATCTAATGGCCTGACATGAGCAGGGCACGGACCACTCGGATGCAGACTGGCAAGTGGGCTCGATCTGACGGCTTCAGGAGGGTCTGGATGAACTCCTCCCTTGAGAGGTTCGTCGGCAAACTGGAGGTCATCCGAGCTGCTGATGGACGATCAGAGGGAGGGGTTTGACTCGCGACACCCCTCCGCGTCTGGTGGCGATGGCTGATGGAGTCATCAACGACCAGATATCTGGGAAGGGTTCTGCAACCTGGGATGTCTCCGGCGAATGGGGCGAGATGCGAACTGGGGGGCAATCTGACGCTTATGGACCTGCAGATGAAAGCTAGCGCTCGGAGGGTAACTCCGGCAGGGTTATTAGAAAATAAGCTAAGGGAAGCGGCATGGAATGGCGGAGGACGGCTTCGACGAAGGCAGAGGAAGGAGCCTAGTTTGATCTTGGCTCGACTAGCCAAGCTCAAGGTGATCAGATTATGGGAGAAGGATGGCGATGAAGCGGCGCATCGATCTGAACGGTTAGGGATGAGCGATGGAGCTCCGGCCACTAGGGCGGAGCCGGTGGAGGACCGATATCAAAAGTCGATCCTGAGCTCCAGGAGGGTGCGACGAAGGGGTTCGTCGCCTCGATCGAGCTGCGGCAGGCTGGGAGGCTCTAACGTGGCGGCGCTCCGGCCACGTTCGTTGAGCACCAGCTACAGGAACCTAATCCGGCCACCAAAGAGTGGTTCCGGTCGCTGTCACCGAGGGGAGTCTCTTAGGGTGGATTTAGGGATTGCGGCGCGAGCTGAGGAGCTGGGCGTCGAAATGAAGGTCTTTATATGTGTCCCAGGTGACAGGGAATAACAGTCAAGGTCACGCAATCTGAGGTAGATCCGATCTCTCCTAGGGATCCGCGAAGGTCGCAGATCCACCATGAAGAGATGGAAGGTGAAATCAGGGCAAACGAGCGTTGGATCCATCCTGTAGAATTTTGAGAAGTCAGACCGGTCAAACAGGATCCGCGAAGATAGGACCCGGGAGGGGGAGTTGATCGGGGGTCAACGATCCCCCGTGGACCAATCACAAAAATCCAGGGTCAAAAAGATTTAGAAAATCTTTTAAAAATCTAAAATAATTTTATTTCAAAATATTTACAAAATAAAAAATGTTTATCTATTTTCAAACTATTTTTTCGTGATTTTTATTTATTATTTTGAAAAATAAATTATGTTATATACATTACATTATTTTATATACAAGTATAAAATACCTATGTATTTTATACTTTTATTTTTATTATTTTATTTTTTTGTAAAAACCCGCAATGTTATATTTTATTTATTTACAACGTAAAATTTGGGATATAAAATAATTTTATTTTATTTTTGTTATTTACAAAGGTGAAATAAATATGTATACTATACATATATGCATGTTATTTACAATGTGAAGAGAGAGAATCTATTTTCTTTTTGATTTTATTTTATTTTTCTCATTTTTATTTTATTTTTAAAAATATATACAGAATAAGAAAAACACATTTTTTTTAATTTTTGTGCAAATAAAATATATACACCCAGAAGGAAATATGTAATGATGAATGGACCTATCTCTCTCTACTCATTTTATTTGGAGATCAGGCCCATATTGGGCCCTCTCTTGGGTTTAGCTCACTCAATATTTATTCTAAATATTTCCCTCTTTTTCTTTATTTCCTTATTCTTTTATTTTTGCACAAAAACATGATAATTATTGATATTTACACAAGCATGCCTAATTGATAACTTATTGTATTTATAAGTATCTAAATGGTGTTTTGCAAAGATTTCTAGCTAAAATAAAAGAATAAAGAGTGAAGAATGAGGATTCATCAGTCGTCTACACCTTGGACTAAAGGGGTCGCTGTCATCACTATGTCATCGTATTGTCACTTCAATCACTCATGGATATCTATCTTTTTTGGTGCTTCTTGCTCATAAAGAAGACGTTGGATTCTGTGTGACGAAATCAGGAGATCCATTGCTTGGATCTTCATCTGGGATTGCAAAAATCCCATATTCCATCAACTCGCTCGCAAGCATCTCCTCCGTCGGTTCGAATTTGAGACAAGTGGTATCTTCCTTTAGAGACTTCAATCACAACCACGCTTCAAGAGTCATTCATATATATTATTTGTAGTTTGACGAAACAATTCGAGAAATGTTCTCGAATCATGTGATTTCATCTCTTTAATTTTTTTAGTTCCACTGACCTGAGCAACTAGTATGACTAGTCGCTCCCAATCGCTATGGATGTGATCATCATGCTTTCCGATAACCTTCATGAAGGGGGTTTCATTGGGGAGTTTTAGGATATGGAGAGGTGTAGAGAAAAGATCAATGTAAAGGTGAGAGATCGTGGATGTGCGAAGTGTAACGGTGGAGGAGCGGCGGATACGAGGTAGGAGACAACGGCTGGACTATTAGATTTAGGGATCCAATGACGACACCTTATTGGGTGCGCATGGAAAAGAGCAGATTATCATACCAAAAGATTAGATGACTGAGGGTGAGGTGGGTCGATACAAAGGGGCATGGCTGCAGGGTTCCTTCATGTGAAGCCACATTACCCAATAGAATAAATCCAAATATGAAAATTTTGAAGAAAATTGAAAATAAACTAGAAAAAACCAAAATAAAAAAGTAGTCAACATGATAGTTGTTGATAATGATGATATCTACAACTTTCATGAAGGATACAAAATCAAAGGAAGTAATATGTATAAATATACTCTTCTTGTATAGGAATTAGTTGGAAGTTTAATACTTGAATCCATGATTCTCCCTCTTTATTCTTTTATTTTAGCTCTTCTTTTTGGCAAAATCACATGTAAATACTTGTAAATGTAATAACTTAGCACTCTGCATGACCTTGTTATTTTTGCATAATTAACA
This sequence comes from Ottelia alismoides, assembly GCA_037367405.1. Lineage (NCBI taxonomy): Eukaryota > Viridiplantae > Streptophyta > Magnoliopsida > Alismatales > Hydrocharitaceae > Ottelia > Ottelia alismoides. The sequence goes on from JAZKJV010007150.1 coordinate 704,972, forward strand.
TTTATTTTGCAAAAATAAAAGAAAAGAAAAAGAATGATGTATTTAGAATAAATATAGAGTGACCCAAATCCTAAGAGAAGGTCAAGCCTTTACATGATCGTAAAATAAAATGAGTAGAGAGAGATAGGGTTCACTATGTATGCACATACACACTACACTCATTACCATTAACTAATTTATAAAAATAAAATAAAAATTATATTTTGTACTCCTAAAATTATGTTATAAATAAACAAAATATAAAATAAAATTATTTTTACAAAAATAATAAAATAAAAATACATGTACATAATACATATGTATATTATATATGTATATAATACTACATACTATATATACACTATTTTAATTTTAATAAAAATAATTAAAAACCACAGAAAATTAGTTAAAAAATAATAAACATTTTTTATTTTATACACTTTTAATTTAAAATCGTTTACTATTTTTTATTTGTTGTTCTTTCATTTTTGAAAATCCTGGATTTCTATTGGTCCAGCTGGGAACATTAACCTCGGTCAACGTCCCCTCCCAGACCGGGTCAAGTCGGATGCCTCTCACTAGAGCATTTTCTCTGACTTTTCAGCCCAAACCCAACCACCTCTCCTCTTGATTCATGCGCCCAATCGAAGCCTGATGATCCTTGATCCTCACGGATCCCTAGGCACAGTCAAATCTGCCTAGGGTTCTGTGTATTGCTGCGATCTTCTTGGACCTTGGGCATCCAATAAAACCTCTCTTCCAGTCTCCACAACACCTTAGCTCGTCCCTCGCGTCCCCATTCTTCCCTTGCCCCCTTCTGTGGAGTGACAACCACTCGAGGAGCAACATAGGATCCTTTGGCGACTCTTGGAGGCTTGTAGCTCATACGTGGTCGGACCTCTCCACCACGTGAAGCCTCCCAGTTAGTCGCAACTTGGTTGAAGACAAGAAACATCCCTCCACCTTCGCATGTAGTTCGTGCATCCTCTAGTAGCTTCAGGTATCACTCTTATCCACCGCATTTTCATTCCACGTCGATTTTCATTCCAATCACCGCCGTCATTCGTTGGCTCCGACCACTAGGCCTGGAGCCCGTTATCCACTCCTATCCATTCAAATCACAACCGCTATTCACCCCACTTCTCTTATCATGACCAGATCATCCTTAGACTTGCTCGTTCAGGCAAGATTAAGGTTGAGACCTCCATCTCTCACTGTCACCGGAGGTCGAGCATCATCCCCCGTCGCTTCTCTTATTCCCCTATGCAATAAATCCTCACTAGAGCTTTGCCTTCGAGCGCAGAACCCTTTTCAGGTATAGACGCATGCATGGAGAAATAGTTGGACTCCCAGCTGCTCAGGTGGAGAAGCTCCATGAGAGCGACTACCGCTACACTCATTCGGCCATCCTCGCCTCCATCGGAGCCCCAAGTTCGACGCGCAACACCCCCACGAGTTTGTTGGAGCTCCCAGACCTTTCATTGGGTCAATGGATCTCTTCCTCCGCTCGATCGAAGTTCATCCTGGGTGTGTTCTAGCAGACTACTCCATAGTCATTGGATCATCTACTCGCTGCTAGATCTAATCCGAGCCACCCGATAGGAGCAACTTTTAGGCTGTTAGATCAGGCCTTCTGACACATCTTCCCGGACGTCAGCGACATCCTCTATAATCGTCAGATCTTTCCTGAGCAGCAATCAGAACCGTATACTCGGTCTGCCTCCAGCGTGCACCACGTACCCCTGCCTAGGTATATTTCTCTTTCTACCATGCATGTTTCTATATTTTGCTTTAGTCCAGAAAATAAAAGATATAGTTTAAAGCATTTATAATTTGGACCTTGTGTTTTTAGAAATTTGTATTTTAGTCCCTCCAAATCTGAAGTACGTGTATGCTTACGGGACTTTTGGGTTATTTGCATGTTATGTCCTGGACTTCTCTGTTGTTATTAGATGAATGCCAACTTTTTAGAAATAGCATTTAAGCCCCGTGCATTCAGTTTTGAGCATGTACGTGAATTGATTGGGATTTTTGTAGTATCTACCCTAAGATTTCATATCGTATTATTCTTTGGTTTAGTAATATTTACAACTAGGTCCCTGTGAATTGTGCTTAATTGTAGGCATTGTTTTGGACTTAATAAATATAATATTAATTCAAAAAATTACATAAAAACTACCATTGGCTCTTGTTAGTATGTAATATTTAGTTTAATTTTCTTGGGTTGATTTATTAACATTTTCTATTTTTAAAAAATAAAAAAACCTTAAAAATGTCCATGTTTGCCTTATTAAAATTACAAAAATTTGAAAAATGTTTTAAAAATTCTATAAAAATTCGTGTGTGCCCTATTTGTGTGTTTTAACTTCTGTATCAATTTGCTCGAAAATTCACTTTTAAAACCTAAAAATTACAAAACAACCAAAATCTTCTGTAAATCATATAAAATCAAAGAAAAGTCCAAAAATTGTAATTTCAGTTCCTATTTGTAAATTTTTATCTCTATTTTCTCATAAAATTGCTAATCAGGACCTTAGGGCATTTAGATATTTTTAATTTGCAATTTGGTCCTCACTGTGCACTGTTTGGAGTTTTTTGCCTTATTCAATTTTTATAAAATCATAAAAACATTAAAAAAGCCCATAAAAATTACCAAAAACATTTTAAATATCAAAAAAACCTAAAAATTGTTTATCTTATTTTTCTATATTTTTAGCCTTACAAAAAATCCAAAAAGATTGTTGTGTTTGTTTTCTTTACTTTCGTGCTTGGTTGTCTTTATTCAAAAACCATAAAATAAAAAGTTGAAAAATTAAAAACCACCAAAAATATTTTATCTCTGAAATTTGACTACTTCGTATTTTCTCGTGATCCTTGAGTGGATTTTATTTCTCGTTGATCACGCTTGGCGATTTGGGTCACAACAACCATTGTTTACTTGCATACTTAACCCGAGTTACCGTGTGTGTCATCAGAATGGTGTTGTTGCTGAGGAGCATGGCTTAGTAGTCATTTTTCATTTCTGGCATTTTTGTATCTATTTGATATAACTGCATTCTGACATCCTTTCTATTTTGCTTTTTGTGCGAGGTACCACCCGAGGGATGCTTCGGCTTTCGATTGGAGGAGCTTGCATCCGAGGAGGAGCAGAAGGAGGGAGAGAGTAGCTATACTAAATAGATTAGTTTCATTTCTTGCAGAACCATTATTGTTGTAATAATTGTAGACCTTGGACACTATTTCTGGACTTGAACTTCGGGGTCTGTTTGGCTGAGTTCTGGTGCACTCGGGGGACCTCACTGTGGTTTTTTGTGGTTTTGTTTTTATCGCCTTTCTTTCTATTTGATTCACAAGGATATATCCCCTAGACTTAGGAATTTTGTTGATTGTGACGTAATTAGCTAAGGTCGTGCACCTAATTGCTTATCTGTACCTGTAGATCGTAATTGAACTTAGCTAAAATAAACCTGAAAAGTTTAGCTTGATCGGATACTAGACCACGTGCTGTGAGGAGTCACATACATCGCTAGCGGGAGCCGTTGTGGCGAGCACCGAGTGATTCCTAAGATCAGACCCCGATCTTTATTTGATTATCTGACTCTTGTTCTTCATGATTAATAGAAGTTGCTCGTCTAAGGCCAATTTCCTCGTGCATCATATAGATAGTTTATTTCTTGTCTTTACTTTTATGTGTGGATCACCATGCATGTAGAGTGTTGGAGTCAGTTACACATTTCTATCTCTGCATGCATCATTACATTTGATCATGCATCTGCTTTTTCAACTTCCTCCCCCTATTTTATTGGACTCAAAATAACCAAGGAAATCGAAAAATTCGTTAGGCGTTGCTTTATTTCAGAAAATACCTAAAAAGGTGAAAACCAAATAAAATTAGGACTGCTAATGCATATTGGACCATAAAATACATTTCAGTTAATGATGCTTATTTTGGAAAGAGTCAACCCTCATTGATTGATTTGTCTACAACGAGGGAGTGACCCACATACTAGGTAGAGTCATACCTGAACTCCTTTCAGACTATTGGTCTTGTGGTTGGTTGTTCTGTAGTGAGGACTTCACCAGGTAGCCGGTAATCGGTCTGGGATTTCCTTATTAGAGTGGGATATATCGGCTAGTCGGTAAACGGTCTGCAATCCATACTGGTTAGGAAAAACTAGCTGTGAGATTAGGCCAGTCTCCTGGGAGCATCGGGTTCCCAACAACTCATTTAATCGCTCTAATAGATTGATTTCTCACCTAAATAAAATTGACAAGATAAACGACTGATCTTTCATAGTCATCATCTCAAGTGTTGAGTAGGTGAATTTGGGGTTTGATTTCTTATCTTGTTTACATTCTAGATCTCATACTCATAAGTCCCCATATCACGATGATGGGAAGGAGGTCCCTTAGGCTGCCTTTGATCATCACTTTCGAGGACTCATTTCCAATCATCTAGGGCAGCTTCAGAGAGCTCAGACCCGCTCTCAACCAGAGTTCGCTACCACCATGTTCCCCCTCGACCACACTTCTACCAGTCATGAGGTGATAGAGTAGAGGCAATCACAACTATATGTTCACTTGACGATACCTGAGTTGGGGTTTGACTTTGTAGAGACTCAAGAGATGGCCAGTAGTGAGGAACACACAGATGAGCAGCCACAGGGATCAGCGTTTGTACGGCCACCATCAACAACACACTCTTAGCATCCCTGGAGGCCATGCATCGACAAATCCGTGGCCAGGGAGCATTTATAACCGAGGTGCAATGAGAGCTGACGTAGATGCGAGCCGACAGAGCATATTCGTAGAGACCAGCCTGTGGAGTACTACTTGAAGCTGGAGGAGGAGACAGACAACCCGAGGATTAGTAGGAGCCAGCCAGGCTAGTACGTACGATGAGGAAGTTGCACAACCCTGGTGCAACTCTCACCCACCGTTAGATCTAGCTACCGGAGATTATTGGCAACTTCGAGCTTTGCCTATAGACCATCTAGTTACTGCCCAAGTTCAATGGTCTAGCCACCGAGGAGCCGCACCTCCTTCTGCAAGAATTCGAGATGATCTGTAGCACTATCTGAAGGATATGGTTAGATCCTCAAGCGCATCACGGAAGCGTGAGCGTCGTATCGAATACGACGAAGAGCGACTAGTCGCACTAGTTGCTCGATGCAGCGGAATTTAAAAAATTTTTATTTCGACGAGACCACATGATCCAAGAACGCTTCTCGGATCGTCTCGTCCAAACCACAAACAAGTAATAGGATTACCTCTTGAAGCGTGGTTGCGATCAAGTCTCTAAACGAAGAGACCTCCTGTCTCAAGTCCGATCCGACGGAGGAGACGCTTGCGAGCGCGGGGATGAACCGCGTGCTTCTCGCAATCCATGTTGATGATCCAAGCGGTGGATCTCCTGATCTCGACACACGAGATCCGACATCTTCTTCACGAGCGAGGCGCACCGAAGGAGACGGAGATCCACGAGCAGAAGAACGGGCAGCATAACGACGATGCCGCGGCGATGGAGAACCTCTCCATGGCATCCATGGTGGACGGCCATGAGAGGGAGAGAGGGCTGACCTCCAAAGAGAAAGAGAGAGGGAGAGAGAGATGCTTCTCAAGCATTATGTGTGTAGAGAGAGAGCATGGGTATGCCTCTCTATTTATAGGGTTTTGGGATCCATGGATCTCAATCCATGGGACAACACAAATCCAATGGTTCTCATTGATTGTGTTTCTTTCAATGGCTAAGATTTATGTTGGTAAAAACCAACAACAATTAATTTAATAAAAATCAAATATATGTAGAATATAATTTGATTTATATTAAATCAATCTCAATTAGAGAAATAGGAAAGGAGGCAAGCCTCCTTCCATAAGAGGGGTGGACGGCCACCACATTCCTTGTGGGAATTGTGGTCGTCCACTCTTCCTATATGGAAGGTGGATGCCTCTCCTATTATATGAGATTGCATTATCTCATAATTCTCTCTAATATTTCTCAACAACTTTTGTTGAATATTATTTCACAAAAATAAATCCAATTTATTTTGTGAACATTGCAATCATGCCATTGGAAATTTGTGAATCACATTCACAACCCAAAACAAAATGTAATTTATATTTTCAATTAGTTAGACAATGTGTATCCAATACACATTAATAATTAATCTACTAATATAAATCATATTTAACTCTCTCCAATACATTATAAATCACATTTATAATATATTATGAATAATTGGATATTACTATCCACATTATTCTTATCCATAATAATTAAATCACATTTAATTATATTGGATAACTTATTCTCATGTGCTCAAATAATATGAATCACATTCATATTATTTACATCTTTGATAATCAAATCACATTTAATTATCTAAGATAACTCTCCTTGTAATATGAATCAAATTCATATTATTCATGATAATTAAATCACATTTAATTATCCATTTTCTCAATGCTCGGATCAACAATAGAATTATCCATGAACTCTTTCAAGGATAATGCGCTTTCTCCGCGAATACTTGGAGATAAGGACAGGGCGATTGTATTGTTCCACGTATAGTGACATGGATATTGAGATCATATCTCAAATCCAGATCTCGGGCCTCCCATAGATGCTTGATTAAATCAAGACCGCAAATCTAATCTTCTCATTGAATCTGAATCACATTCAGATCAATGTCCAACATTTGGACTAAGATCAGATTACTTCTCTACTGAGAGGAGTCACTAAAATCCAGACCCGTTTCATCACTCCCTACGAATGGAAGCGTCATGGTTATACAACCGTTTATGATCACATCACCCTCAGGTATTCCCAATACCTGTACATCCTGCATACTGGAAGACTCAGAATAAACCCGAAGTATTAGATCAACTTTACACTGTCTACTTCAGGGTTTTATCAGTAAGTTTCTCATTCGATCATTGGGAGTCGGTATTGATCATATACTTTCCAAAAGCATATATCATACCTAGGTCTTGATCATATACTTTCCAAAAGTATATATCAAACCAACAAATTCAGTCAAGCTTCCAAAGCGAGACGACCGTGCACGGAATTTGATTCTTCCCAATATCTCATGAGTGAGCTCATGTCTTCCGGTTCAGTAGTGAACCTGTATGATCCCTTCGAGAGATCGTATTACTCATATGCCCTTATATGCACACCAGCGCGCCGGTGTATAGACCTTGATTAGGTCATCAACCTATTGGTCTGCCAAATGTACATACTCAGACATATAGTAACACATCTGTCTCTGGTCAGAGGATGTGTGCCTATATCATGACAGCATATGATATAGGACTTTGGTTATCTTGATCTCGTTAAGTCAACTCTTTGACCTAACTCATCCGACACCTCCGAATCTCTATTCCTATGCAGAGGACCTGCATCAAGAGGTCGGTCAGATATCAACCTAACTGAGATAGGATTGCCATCTCCTACTCAGGCTGGAGATCATCTCTTAATAATCATTTGACGGTGCTTGATGAGTCCTCAATCTAACTCATTAGATATTCATCTAAGCACCAGCCTCTATGATTCAATAATTGAATCAACAGCTGTATGATCATTAAGATGGCCATGGTACATAACCCTAATTGTACTAAGGGACCTATTATGCAAATTATGTATTCTTCATTTCAGATCAAGGAGTGAATTGCAACAACATTTATTGCATAATGGCTCGCCGTGGGCTCGCATTTCCAACAATCTCCCACTAGCCCAAAGAGCCATTAATGGGCTAATCATTTAAACCCACACTCATGTGACAATCATAGGCTATTTAGAAAATAGCTAGGTAAGCTGATCAGTCACTCTGTTGCCAAGAGACTACGCCAAGTCCTTTTACGACACTTGCATATCTCCTAGTAACAGTGCTCGCATCCAATGCGAATGTTGCATCTCATGCAACCGATACTCAATTTTGTTGGTTATAGTGTCCATGACACTACATCTTATTAATTATCATAACCAGTATTCCCATAATCCTTATTAGAATACCTTCATTCCTGGAGATCTCTATCCCCTAAGGTAACAGCAGTCAAGACCCTTATAGATCACTATCTACAAGATCTTAAACTTTTGAAGATAAGACTTTGAGATCACTATCTCCAAGTTTTATCATTTTTGAAGATATTATTATTACTGCAATCAAGTGTTTTATCTCCATAGCAGGATTAGTAACAGTTTACTACTCCCACTGCATGGTAGACATCTGGTTCTTGTACACATCTAGAATACATTCAGCTTCTCATAACTGATGCACAAGTGCAAGCAGTTCTAGCATTCACTTCCTCAACTTTTTGAGGTGCTATCCCTCTAGACAGGTCACTACCACATCTTAAGGGAAGGAAGCTTTTCTTGGAATCGTCCAGAAAATGGAATAAGTCCAAGGTGTACTACTAATGCGACAGTCCCAATACCCTCTTCTCTTTGCTTCTGAATGACTTCAGAACTAAGATCTAAGAGGTATCCTTGAAATCGTATCTCAAGGTATGGAACAACTAAATTATAAAACACTTATCATTTATTCTTATATGATTAGAATAATATCTACATTAAGCACGATGAACACAATGGCACTCCCACTAAGCTTCACATGGTTCATCAAGATTTTATCTGAAATCACAACATTTATAATTTCATCAAATCTTATGTTCCATCTATAAGAAACTTATTGGAGTCCAAATATGGAGTTCTTCAGCTAGCACACCTTGCTTTCCTCAACCATGAAGCCCTGGGGCTACTTCATATGAATATCCTCAGGTAGGTATTCATAGAGGAATGCAATCTTGACTCACATCATGAAGATGCCATAGTCAAGTTGTGCAGCTATAGTTAGCAATATTCTGATGGGTTAAAGCAAGGTCACTGGAGAGCAAGCCTCATCGCAAGCGATGTCTTCTCTTCGGTGTGTAGCTCATGGCTACGAACCGTGCTTTGAAGGTCTCTACCTTCTCATCAGGTTCCCTCTTTCTCTTGAAGATCCATTTACACCTTACTGGGTCTGACCCATATAGGTGGATCCTCGAGGGTCCATATACAACACTTGTATATGAAGTCTACATTAGACTTTATTGCTAACATCCATCTTTCCATGTCATGATCCTCAGGAGCTTCATCACATGAAATCCGATCATCGTCAGATTTAACTGACACATGGAATCCATCCTCAAACTTATTTGAAGAGGTATTAATGTTTCATCTTTAATTATCTATTTCAGTTTCCGATTTCAGGAGCCTCATTATCTTTAAATGAGTTCCTTTACTTCATTTTCATCTTGATTCTGCAGAGAGTCATCCTATAAGAATCATATTCTCAAAGATGAGATTTTCTAAGAATCTCAAGGTCATAAAGTAGGTATCCAATACCATCCTTTATTTTCCTAATGAAGTAGCACTCTCTAGTGCTAGATTCCAGCTAACATGTATGGAACCTTATTGAGTATATAATGCAGTCTCTACTACATATATATCTTGGAAACTTAAGAGATAATTATGCTAGGATTAATCATTGATTAAATCATGTCACACATGATCAATTGTATCTCCCTACAACTCCTTTGAGTTAAGGTTCATTAGGAGGATTGAGATAGGAATGATATTCATATCTCCATAAGGTATTTCTTGAATTCATCTAATAGGTACGGGCTACCTTGGTTAGATCGAACTCATTTCATCTTCCTTCAAACTTTGGTTCTAAACCAAAATTGCGAAATCTTTGAACATTTCAAAGGTCTCTTAGGTGAAGAGAAGAGATCTCATATCATACATAATCATTAACAGATATCACATATCCATAATGTTTACTATGATATAGATGATCTGCATACATCAATATGTATGAGATCCTTAATACCTAGGCATCTTACACCTTTCCCAAGGAAGGGTGTATTGGACAATTTTACTTTGAATACAATATTCACAAGTATGTGAGATCTGAATCTTTAGACAATCTAAAGTTTCATGTCTTACTAATCCATTGATTTCATCAACAGACATATGTCCAAAATTTGATGCCAGATCATTGTCAAATGATCTTTATCTTCCTATTGATCTTTTTAAAGGTTTAATTTTCAGTATTAGAAATCTTAATGAACCATTCAATAATTTTCTAATTTAATAGAGTCCTCTAGATTTTAGATTACTATCTGAAATATTTCCATCATAACTCTTTATGATAGATTTATTACAGAATTCATGTTTATATCCAACAATTAGAAATAAACAATGAGTGTATTCTAATATCTAGGTCATAGAGACATTCTCTAAGACTAAGGGCTCCCACTGAAAATATGAAGTCTATTGATCTCATGGAAATTGTTGCAACACTTGCATCACTTTCAACATGGATGACCAATAAACCTTAAGATCAAATTTCTAATACATATGCAACCAATTGCATGTGTCATTAGAAAATTTGAGATACAATTATTAGACTTTATCTTATCAAATAAGTAAGTCAATATCAATGATTATATGTAGATTATACTGATGCTCCATCCGAGTCCTTTTCTGAGGATTCTAGACAGACTTGATAGTCAAACTATCAACACATCAACTTATTGCAGCATTGGCATTCATCCAACTCTTTGGATGTTATATGGAAGTCACAGAAGTACAGTCAACTATTTGATTATACTTCTTGCTTGAGTCCAACCCATGCTTCCACTGCGCTCCCTTTATCTATAAACAACCATTGCTTAAGAATAAGGATCTCTTATGTTAAAATCAAAAATTTCAATATAAGAGTACTTCAACATTTACACAAACTTCATTTAAGTTCATACAATATAAATATTATGAAGCTTCATGAATGACTAGAGTATAGACAGTAGAATGATGACACTCATCATCTACATCCATCTAAACTCTTAAAACATAGGTTCAGGTAGGTATTCAAACAATTTGAATACATTATATCTAATAGAGCTACCATTCTACATGATGTAGAGAACCATGTCATTCATGATTAAATGTCAAGAGCACATATATATGCCAGAATATCTTTATTGATTTTATAAGGATTAATTTTGACAATTGCGATCATCATCAACATGTCACTTCCAAAGCACATTTGATGATATCAAGATCATAGAAACATCCAAACCCTAGGTTTGAAGTCCTATTATCTACTTAATTGTCATTCCTCATTATTATGAGGAAACTTGCATATTGCAAACCACATACATTATGTGTCCAATCGCAAGTATAATATCTGGATCAAGAGTCTATCCATGATATTTCACTGGTTATCATTGAGTATAACATTGAGTGGGTTTAATGAAGGATTTATCTGAAATAAGTAACTTGCATAAATATATATAAATATTTAATTTACTTTGATTTAGGAATTTTTATATCAAAGTTGTCTTGCCATGTCAACAATGAAAGTTCATTCCCTTAATCACTTTCAATGTAAGAGATATACTTACCATTATATCTCAAGCAAGATCTGGGATCTCCTTCCTTATCTTTGTTGCATCCCAATAATATGAGAACCTACAACTCGGATAAAAAGAAGCGGGAACACATTCCGCCTTGCAAGTCCAACTTGCATCTCCCAATTCGGTCTTTAATACCCGGGCCCACCACCCCTAAGGTGATGTTGACCCGTCATTAATTGAACCAACCGTCAACAGGAATACAACTCGCTATGCGCAATCCAATATCGCCCCAATAATATGAGGACCCGATATTGGGGTCACTACGCATACGTCCTTACTCTTTCGAGAAGCGACGAGCCCGATCCAAATGGATCATATGCAGGAGCCGTCACTTCGGACAGGCGTCTCCTACATATAATATCTGGCGACGAAACTCTTCGCCTTGACGGGAGACCATGGATGTCACTTATGTGATCCTCCATATCTTATTCAAATTAAATTAATTTCTATGAATCACATTCATATAATTAATTCTTCCAAGGGAATTATCAACTCTAATCATATTAGAGTATTCTTAATTGGATATAATTAACTTAATCATATTAAATTAATTATCAATCCAATTCAATCAATCAAACTTAATTTTATGCTTGCATATATATGATATTATTCTCAAAGTACGTATTAATTCGAATTTTAATAATTAGAAAAATACATCATAATCCCTCGGACATTATCCCGGCCCTACCCGCTGTCATGGCCAGTACCGACGGGAGTGGGGCGGACCACATACGTTGCAACCCGCTGACCCAGCGATCCCCGACTAGACACCATATCCACCTCAGGAAAGGATAATGCCAAATTGATTATTTTGTACTTGAGATGATCATCGGTTCTTCAACCGAAATTATACCATATAGTAATCAAAACAATTTTGATTTTAAGGAAATTTGCTAGGCAAATTCCCAAGTCCTATTCAAGCAATAAGTTTGATGATTGTAATTCCAATTAGGGTTTAGATCAAATCTAATCAACTAATTGGTTGGGGCCAAGTCAATTAGGCAAATAATCATGTTTCAATATTTCACAAATATTTTTCAAGATTATTTCACGAAATTAACAATTAATTTCACTAATTGACAATCACTTGGTTCTAGATTAGGAAAGCAATTTCAGCAGTGACCCCTACTTACTAAAATTGACATATCTCAATCATATTAAATCCAAATCAAGCAAAGTCAATTTCTAAAGTTTGCTAATTTGATTTAGGACAGAACCTAAGTGATGTTTCACGCATTTCGAGGCAAGTCTAAACAGTAATTAACATTTTAATCACGTTCAGATTCACAGTTCCCGCAACAGTGCATACATGTTCATTAAAACGATCATATCTCGAGCATACGAAATCCGATTTACGCAAACTCAGATCCTATGGTTTCCTTATTTAATGGGGAACAAAATCCAAGTGTTATTTTCGTGTTTAAACAATTTAAACTTGGCCGAAAAATTACACTAAACAGATCTGCGAAATCAAATGCGATGAAAACTTTCGCGACCTTAACGAACCCAAGTCGTCCTCGGTTAGCGAATCATATTCGAAACCATCGACCTAAGGCTCTGATACCACTTGAAGGATATGGTTAGATCCTCAAGCGCATCACGGAAGCGTGAGCGTCGTATCGAATACGACGAAGAGCGACTAGTCGCACTAGTTGCTCGATGCAGCGGAATTTAAAAAATTTTTATTTCGACGAGACCACATGATCCAAGAACGCTTCTCGGATCGTCTCGTCCAAACCACAAACAAGTAATAGGATTACCTCTTGAAGCGTGGTTGCGATCAAGTCTCTAAACGAAGAGACCTCCTGTCTCAAGTCCGATCCGACGGAGGAGACGCTTGCGAGCGCGGGGATGAACCGCGTGCTTCTCGCAATCCATGTTGATGATCCAAGCGGCGGATCTCCTGATCTCGACACACGAGATCCGACATCTTCTTCACGAGCGAGGCGCACCGAAGGAGACGGAGATCCACGAGCAGAAGAACGGGCAGCATAACGACGATGCCGCGGCGATGGAGAACCTCTCCATGGCATCCATGGTGGACGGCCATGAGAGGGAGAGAGGGCTGACCTCCAAAGAGAAAGAGAGAGGGAGAGAGAGATGCTTCTCAAGCATTATGTGTGTAGAGAGAGAGCATGGGTATGCCTCTCTATTTATAGGGTTTTGGGATCCATGGATCTCAATCCATGGGACAACACAAATCCAATGGTTCTCATTGATTGTGTTTCTTTCAATGGCTAAGATTTATGTTGGTAAAAACCAACAACAATTAATTTAATAAAAATCAAATATATGTAGAATATAATTTGATTTATATTAAATCAATCTCAATTAGAGAAATAGGAAAGGAGGCAAGCCTCCTTCCATAAGAGGGGTGGACGGCCACCACATTCCTTGTGGGAATTGTGGTCGTCCACTCTTCCTATATGGAAGGTGGATGCCTCTCCTATTATATGAGATTGCATTATCTCATAATTCTCTCTAATATTTCTCAACAACTTTTGTTGAATATTATTTCACAAAAATAAATCCAATTTATTTTGTGAACATTGCAATCATGCCATTGGAAATTTGTGAATCACATTCACAACCCAAAACAAAATGTAATTTATATTTTCAATTAGTTAGACAATGTGTATCCAATACACATTAATAATTAATCTACTAATATAAATCATATTTAACTCTCTCCAATACATTATAAATCACATTTATAATATATTATGAATAATTGGATATTACTATCCACATTATTCTTATCCATAATAATTAAATCACATTTAATTATATTGGATAACTTATTCTCATGTGCTCAAATAATATGAATCACATTCATATTATTTACATCTTTGATAATCAAATCACATTTAATTATCTAAGATAACTCTCCTTGTAATATGAATCAAATTCATATTATTCATGATAATTAAATCACATTTAATTATCCATTTTCTCAATGCTCGGATCAACAATAGAATTATCCATGAACTCTTTCAAGGATAATGCGCTTTCTCCGCGAATACTTGGAGATAAGGACAGGGCGATTGTATTGTTCCACGTATAGTGACATGGATATTGAGATCATATCTCAAATCCAGATCTCGGGCCTCCCATAGATGCTTGATTAAATCAAGACCGCAAATCTAATCTTCTCATTGAATCTGAATCACATTCAGATCAATGTCCAACATTTGGACTAAGATCAGATTACTTCTCTACTGAGAGGAGTCACTAAAATCCAGACCCGTTTCATCACTCCCTAGGAATGGAAGCGTCATGGTTATACAACCGTTTATGATCACATCACCCTCAGGTATTCCCAATACCTGTACATCCTGCATACTGGAAGACTCAGAATAAACCCGAAGTATTAGATCAACTTTACACTGTCTACTTCAGGGTTTTATCAGTAAGTTTCTCATTCGATCATTGGGAGTCGGTATTGATCATATACTTTCCAAAAGCATATATCATACCTAGGTCTTGATCATATACTTTCCAAAAGTATATATCAAACCAACAAATTCAGTCAAGCTTCCAAAGCGAGACGACCGTGCACGGAATTTGATTCTTCCCAATATCTCATGAGTGAGCTCATGTCTTCCAGTTCAGTAGTGAACCTGTATGATCCCTTCGAGAGATCGTATTACTCATATGCCCTTATATGCACACCAGCGCGCCGGTGTATAGACCTTGATTAGGTCATCAACCTATTGGTCTGCCAAATGTACATACTCAGACATATAGTAACACATCTGTCTCTGGTCAGAGGATGTGTGCCTATATCATGACAGCATATGATATAGGACTTTGGTTATCTCGATCTCGTTAAGTCAACTCTTTGACCTAACTCATCCGACACCTCCGAATCTCTATTCCTATGCAGAGGACCTGCATCAAGAGGTCGGTCAGATATCAACCTAACTGAGATAGGATTGCCATCTCCTACTCAGGCTGGAGATCATCTCTTAATAATCATTTGACGGTGCTTGATGAGTCCTCAATCTAACTCATTAGATATTCATCTAAGCACCAGCCTCTATGATTCAATAATTGAATCAACAGCTGTATGATCATTAAGATGGCCATGGTACATAACCCTAATTGTACTAAGGGACCTATTATGCAAATTATGTATTCTTCATTTCAGATCAAGGAGTGAATTGCAACAACATTTATTGCATAATGGCTCGCCGTGGGCTCGCATTTCCAACACTATCCACGACAGATTCGTAGACGAGGACACTATAAAGATGATTGCCTTTCGTTCTTCTTAGTCGACAGAGCAGCATATTGGTTGAAGCATTTAGGGAGGTATGTCACTACCTGGGAGTAGCTCCAGATCGAGTACTTGGACAAGTACTATCCACTCGGTTGGACCAACATAACACGAGCTATGATCAACAACTTCACGATGATCCCAAACGAGCAGTTTCATGAGGCTTTGGATGGATTTAGAGAGCTCATTGACCAATGTCGACATCATGAGATATCCAAGCCCAACCTTCTTTAGAGCTTCTTTTGTGGGCTGACACCGGAGCTGCAGGGGCTAGTTAACACCTCGTGTGGAGGGTCCTATTTTTCCAAGGATAAGGATCAAGTCCGAGCCATCTATAAGGAGATGATATAAAACTACACAATGATGTCCCAGACTAGGGTCAATACTCAGGGGAAGCCCCTCCCACAGGTCATGTCTTATCAGAGGATTACACGGGTCGATGTCTGTCCTTCTACCTCGTCAGCATCAGCACAGACCAAGTCCATAGACACTGACATGGGCATCATCAGTGAGAAGCTGGACGCCATCAAGATCATTGAGAAGAAGCAAAGCCAGGGCTTGAACCAGATCGATCAGTTTGCATAGACGCTGAGTGACCTGACGACTCAAATCATGTGTCTCCAGGAGGCATAGATGGCTTCCCAGCCTCATCTCTGGTCAAGGGCTGATCCAGGGAGCTGCTCTACCCATTCTTCTGTCACATACTGTCAGGTTCACGACATCCAGGCAGAGTAGATCCAGCCGCCCCAAAGCTACCAACAGCCACCACCATCTGCGAACATTCAGATTATGGTCTAATAGTCGGATCAGCCCGTGGCAGCCCTTCCCCCCACAATTTGAGCAAGAACCGTTGATGGAAGTCAATGAGATTTGGTACGACCGATGTCAGCAACAGCCCGGGATTTGCCGTGATCACCCAAGTTTCTGATGGTCCACTGAAGGCACCTCTTCCCAGCAGCAGCCTCCAGCTCAGGCAAGGCAGACCAGCGAATAGCAGCAACAGCCCCATAACTCCAAGCAATACTACCAGCAGCAGGGTCCCCGTCCCTCATACAAGGGACAGCAGTGGAGGCATCCACAACAGTCTCATTCTCAGTATTCCCAGCCTCCCCCTCATTACCAACTGCAGTCTCAGCCTCATTTCCAGTGAGGCAGCCTGTCTGGTTATCATGGACATGTCTATAAGAACCCAGCCCTTAACGACCTCGCCCGCCTAATTTCTGACCAACATGCATCCTTCCATTGAGATATGGATGAGTTCTGACAGAAGATGAGGGAGATTATCAAGGGCAAGGCTGCCATACCCGCTCAGATCGAACCAAACCCGAACAAACTCAAGAGGAAATCTGAGCAGGTACAGTTTATAGAGACTACCACTCCTAGTGATACTTTGGGTGATATATCTTCCTATGTGTTTGATGTTGATTTTGTGACACTTAGGAGCGGTAGGATACCAGCCGGTGACGCCTCATCTGAGCGACATCCCCTTATAGATTCTGGAGTGCCAGACAAAAAGGACAACGGTGGTGCTGCTGCTCATAATGATGATGGTGGTACTGAAGCCACCAAGATTGTAGATCCAGCCGATGATACTGAGGCCGTCGTGATTCCAGTTGCAGGCAGTGGTACTGATGCCATCAGTATTCCAGTTTCTGAGTCAGAGTGCATTGCTGATACCACAAGATCAGATGTAGTCGGTGGTACTGAGGCCACCATTTCTCCCTCAATTGTCTTACCTCACTATGTATCTCAAGATAGAAAAATACAAAAAATGGAAAAATAAAAAAGAAAAAAATATTAATAAAGGAAAGGTTTCTGTATCCCATGTGAGTCCACCTGTGTTGAATGATGATTTTGGTATGGATTCTAGTCTTCTACATGCTCACGAACCTATTCCTGACCCTCATCTCTCTGGAGAGGGTCCCTCCATCCCCTTCCCTAAAGCACTTCTCTTATGAAAGGGGACTAAAAATTAAAATCCAAAAAAGAGTCACCAATTAGAGTTCAACCAGTAGATGATTGATAGATTTCAGATACAGTTGACTCAAAAAAAGGCACTAGAGCACATCCCCATCTTCCAGAAGAACTTGAGAGAGAAGACCACCATCCGTAGGAAGTGGAGGAATCACAATTCAGAGATCCATGTGCTTACTCGTGCCACTTGCT
Organism: Ottelia alismoides; assembly: GCA_037367405.1. Classification (NCBI taxonomy): domain Eukaryota; kingdom Viridiplantae; phylum Streptophyta; class Magnoliopsida; order Alismatales; family Hydrocharitaceae; genus Ottelia; species Ottelia alismoides. The sequence goes on from JAZKJV010007150.1 coordinate 722,859, forward strand.
TCACCATTCAGAACCGATTACCAGCCAAGAGACCAGATGTAGGTGGTCCATATGTCAGATGTCGTATCCATGAGCATCGATTTGATCGTACCCTATTATACATTGACTCTTCTATTAACGTTCTTCCAACAGCCTTACCCGACTGATTTGAGTTCGGTCCTCTTCGACAGAGCAGGACAATACTTCAGTTTGCTGATAGATATGTCAAGAGGCCGATGAGGTCACTGAAGGACGTGGTCATCACAATTCACGGCCTGAAATTCCTCGTGGACTTTGTTGTATTGGAAATGGAGATCCTTGAGTCTATGAGAGATATTCCCATCATACTAGGATGCACATTCTTGGCCACAGCCAAGGCATGATAGTCGGAAGGTATACTTTTACATTGAGGGTAAAAGTGTAAAAATGGAGACGATTGAGGAGACCATAACGAGAGATTCAGCCTGTCCCGAGTAGTCGAGTGATTCAGAGAAGATGACAGATGCAGAGCAAGACGTTCACCAGGAGTGTGATTTTATGATCATATATGATGAAGCAGTATGGTCAGACCGAGAAGCATGAGCCCTTGTCATGCCTTCAGATATTGTAGATTTACATATTTTTGCAGACGAGAGTTCGTAGAGCACACTCTTGGCACCGTATACATTCGAGGCTGATGATCGTGGTTAAGATAGCAAAGCAGAGTACATTTCATGTTCTTATGATTCAGATCCCTCAGATTCAAACATTTATTGGTATGACTTTGATGATTATTTTCCATGTCTGATTCCTTTAGAGCTGACTGCTAGGGCAGAGAGTGAGCCAGCACAGATGATAGATACACCAGCAAGGCTGTCTTCGTCAGATTTATAGATGCAGCAAGAGAGAACACACATATCTGGTAGATTTCATTTAGACATTTCACAAGCCAGATTTGCCAGCTCCTACATGTCCAAAACTGAATTCCTTTTCGTAGTCGATGAAGTACAGATTCCTTGCAGGTGAGCCGGATATGTTCCCAGTCATTACCTCAACAGATTTGACCAGAGTTCAAGAATCTCATTTGATGGAGATTTTTGAAAGAAACCACAAGGTGATTGGATGGAGCGTAGCTGATATCCAGGGGATAAGGCTGGCCCTGTGCTCCCACCACATTTATCTCGAAGAGGATGCAAAGCCATCAAATGAGTTCCAGCAACGGCTGAACCCGAATCTTCGAGATGTGGTCATGAAGGAGATATCGAAGTGGTGGAGTACTGATGAATACCCATTCATCACTCTTTATTCTTGTATTTTAGCTACAAAAACCTTTGGAAATACATGTAGATTTTTGTAAATACAAATAATTATCAAATTGTATGCTTTGTGTAAAAATAAATAATTAGCATGTTTTTGTGCAAAAATAAAAGAATAAAGAAAAAAAGAAAAAAATGGGAGATATTTAGAATAAATATTGAGCGACCTAATCCCAAGGGAGGGCTCAGCATGGGCCTGACCGCATAAAAGCCAAAGTAGAGAGAGATAAGGAAGCTCATGTGTGTAAATACACCTGTATATAAAATAATAATATTTTCCTCTAAAAATAAAATAAAATGGGCTTGTAGATATTTTTACATATTTATAACTACAAAATCAAAATAAAAATAATAAGATCAAAAAGAAAATAAAAACATCCCTCCTTGTACATATTCACCATGTACATAAACCCACTTCTATATTTATTTTACCTTGTAAATAAATAAATTAAATTCTATAAAAATTTATATATATTCTATATTTCATGGTGTTAATAAATAAAATAAAAACCATAAAAACAAAAACACAATAAAAAGAACAAAGTTAAAAATCAAAAGAAACATTGTAAATATACCATGTACATACTTGTATATACCTATTTATTTTACCCTTGTAAATAAATAATAAAAATAAAATAAAAACACCAACATATTCCAAAATTTATCTTGTAAATAAACAAAATATAAATTTGGAATAAAAATGCACAAAAATAAATAATTGAAAATCAAAAATTAAAAATCAATATTGTATATATACCTATACATAATACTATATTGTAAATACCTAATTTATATTTCAAAAAAAATAATTAAAAATAACAAAAAAATAGTTTAAAATAAAATAAACATTTTTCATGTTTTGAGTTTTTATTAATTCGGCCATTTTCTATTTTAATTGAATTTCCAAATCATTTCCACATGGCCGCTCCTGATTGGTCCATGGGGGATGTTGACTCCCCGGTCAACTCCCCCCCTGTACCACAAACCCGCGGATCCAGTGCCCCGACCCGATTTCTCCGAATTATCGCCACTTGATCCGAGCTCCAAATCCATAAACTCCGGGTCCTAATCCATCTGTGATCATCCCTGATCCACGCCCGGCATGGGTTCTTGGGATCTGCGTGCCGATCGAGTCACCCGACTCCCATCTTCTCGGACTCCTAGCCACTTAAATACCCAGCTCCGCCGCACGATTCTTCATCTTTGGCTCGTGCATTCTCCACCCCAAGACCTCCATCATCTCTGCCTGAGTGACAGCAGTCGACCGGTGGTGTTGCAGCGAGGAGAGGGTGACCGGACCATCGATCCGGCAACTTAGCGCCGCCGTGCGCCGCCACCAGCGTGGTGCTCGAGCCTCAGGCATCGACGGCCCTCGAGGCTAGGACCAGAGCTACGTCAGCTCATCCCCAGTCGACCTCGACCATCAGGTAGCCCTAGTTTCTTCTTCTTTTCGCCAATTCCGATTTACGCCCAAATCGTTCCTTCATCGTCGACCCTCGATTCTGACCACCCTCGTCCACATCTCGACCATTGGATTCGACCATCACCTTCTCCTCACTCCCCCGTACCTTCTTCTCCCATCCGTTCACCCCAGTTCGCACAGGAACTGGGAACCGAGCTTCTCTGCCATCGCTTCGCCGGAGCTCGCCCACTTCGACGCACCGACCATCCCCATCCCCTCTAACCGGGTCGAGGCACTTTGCCCTTGACCCACGAGTCTGTTGCGCCACTTTGCTGGTCAAGCCATGCCCATCTGAGGGCTTGAACATTCAGGAGTAGCAGCTCCAGATCCGCCGTGGTCGCCGGGCCGTTTCCGACGCCTCCAGCTTCATCGGAGGCCCTCTTCAGACGCGGGAGGCTCTGGTGCTTCTTCTCCGATCATCAGTAACCTCCGAGGAGCTCTCCTACACGCACATGAGTCCGGCGAAACTCGCCGGCGACGAGTTCTTGGAGCATCCTCCCGACCGTCCGATCAGCACTCCCACTCCAGTTGTGATCCACACCCTCCATTAGAGGAGTCACATCACCGTCTGATCCTTTTGGAGAACTGATCAGAGCCACACGATCAGATGAAGAGGCACCCATGATTTTCAGCCATTCGATCTCCACGTGCCCTCTTCAGAACCTTCAAATCAGCGAGGGTTTACCCACAGAGCATCGCATCCGTCAAATCAGCCACGTGGGAGGCCTTCCACCGTTGGATCCGCGCCGAGGGCTCTTCGTTGAGCTGCCACCACTTTCAGCCGTTCGATCAGACACGTGGCCGCTGCTCAGCCCTCGAATCTGAATAAGGGGTAATTTCCCTTAGGCCCCTGTTCTTTTAGTTATTAATATTTAGTCCTGTAAATACGTTTCGTAGTTGTTTTTATTTTGGTTATTTTGCATAGAGGACCCTGTTGTTTGTCTGATTTGCATTCTTACCCCTGTACATGATGGACGCGTGCGTCGACACGTGAGTTTTGGTGAAATTGCACATTCTATCCTATGTTCTTTGTGTGTTATTGTTTGCATCTTTTAAAATTGGAATGACGTTTTAGTCCTCCTAGGCCCGAGTCACGTGTATTGTGCGTAGGTCGAGAGGACTTTTACATTTTGGGCCCTAAACTTTCCAGCCGTGTTATCAATAGGCCACTGGAACATATTTTTCTTGCAGATAGGTCCTTGTGCACTGTTACTTGTTTCTTATTTTAATAAAATAGCAAAATTACTCCAAATTTGATGAAAATGGGACACATGGCTCCTTCCACTGTGTAAAATTTTCTCTGATTTTTGGAGACATTTTTGACTCTTTTAAGTATTTTTAAAAATTCAAAAACATCCATTGTTCTTACTGTCCAGATAAAAAAATTCACAAAAAAATATTAAAACATCATTAAAAATTACAAAAAAAATTAGAACTTGCTTGTTTTGTTGTGTTTGATTTTCTGACCAATTTTGGTCATTTTTGGATTTATAAAACTTATAAAAAATGAAAAAGCCCTCAAAACCCATAAAAATTCTAATAAATAATTGAAAACTCCAAAAATAATAAATCTAGTTTTTTCCTTGTAGTTCATACTTTACAGGAAAATTACCTCCAGGCCTTGAAACAACCATTTGGCATTTTTAAATGGTTGTAGAAGCCAGACTGGAGAGTGACTTTGGTTTTCAGTCTTCTTTTATTTTTATAAAATTCTATAAGAAATTAGAAAAATACCAAAAATTAACCAAAAACATAAAAAATTATAAAAAAACATAAAAATATTTTTATTTGAATTTTTGGATGAATTTTGAGTGATTAAATAATTGTGTGAAGTTGCTTGTTTTCTTGTTTATTTATTTTCTTTATTAATTTAAAAATCCAAAAAAATATAAAAAATACTAAAAACCCACCAAAAATAGTTTTCTTTTATTTGTTTTCTTTTTTGACTACTTCGTAGGCCGCGAGGCCATCACGTGCTCCCTGAGTCTGACCTTGGTCACTATACCAGGCTAATCCAATAACCAGGGCCACTATCGATCTTCTTTGATTTTTATTTGTGTTTTGGTGGTCTGATCTCTTATTTTCTTGATTGATTGAATTATCTCCGAGATCCGGGTCGCAACGACCCTTGATCTATTTTATTCACCCGAGTCTTGGTGGTTTTTTGGCCCATCAGAATGGCGCCGTTGCCGCGGAGCACGGCTTAGTAGTTAGTTTTGATTTTTCTTTTTATTTTGTTTTTTGAGTCCGCGGCTTTTCACGGCTTTTTATTTTACTTTTATTTTTATTTTATTTTATTTTATTTTTCTTTTCTTTTATTTTTATTTTTGTTTTTTTTTTGTTTGCTTTTGTTTGTCTATTTTATTTCTATTTCTGCACATATACCCAGTTTACTTTCTTGCCTTTAGTTGCTTTATTTTATTTGGTATTTGACACTCGTCTGTTTTCTTGCGAGGGCTCGAGGACCGAGGCGGCGACTCTAGAGTAGCCTGCGCAACCGCGGTGATCGGAGGCGGCTCCCTTCTGCACGGAGCCGCAGGAGAGCGTGAGGAAGCAGCTAAGTGTGGAGAGGCTTAGTTTAGTTTAGATTAGACTTTATTTCAGCTCATTTGAATTGTTGTAATAATATAGGGACAACAGGACACTCATACTTGGACGTAGACACTCTCGGGTCTGTTTTGCCGAGCACCGGTGTGCTCGAGGGACCCTTTAGTTTTCTTCGTGGCTTTGTACGCGGCTTTTGATTTTTCAATGCCTTTTCCGATTTCTCGCGGTTTTCTCAAGCCCCTAGCCTTAGGAATTTCTGTTTGATTGTGACGTAATTCATAGGATCCAAACACCCTAATACATTTGCATGTTCCTATAGTTCGGTAATTGGACCTATAATAAAAGATTAATAAAATACTTGATTCATTTCCTTCGAGCCTACGTGCCGCAGCCCGCCCTGCCAAGCGCTGCTCCTGAACCCGATTTGTCGGGAGGAGGAGGGGTGGACCGAGACCGGACCCTTTGGATCAGAGGCTGGTGATCAGCTAGTTGTTCTTTCGAGTAGAAATTGCTATTTAGGGACTCGGTTTTCCGCTTGCACCATTTAGGTAGTTTATTTTCTGTCTTTCAATTCTGCACGGATCATCTTGCATGTAGACTGCTGGAGTCAGGTATGCATTTCTTACTCTGCATGCATCATTGCTTTCATCGCGCATTGGCTTTTTCGTCTTCTCCCCCTGTTTTGGACTTAATAACCAGGAGAACCGAAAAATTTGTTTGGCGATTTTCTTTTTATTGAAAAATATCTAAAAAGAGAAATCATAAAATTGGAACTACTAACACTATCGACCCTAAAAGACACTTCACCTAAAAAGTTGTCTTGGGGAGAGCAACCCCCTCATTGTCTGGTTTGCTTGTGCGAGAGAGTGACCCCGAACACTAGGTAGAGCCCTCCGATATTCTTCTCGACTGATTATCGACTATTTCTGTACGGGACAATCAGTTGAGAAAATATTGGGTAACCCAACAGGTCACGTAATCGCTCTGCTATCCTGACTGATCACCAAAATAAAATTGACAAGATAAATTGACCGAGACTTTACGGTCTTCAACTCGCGTTGCATTGGTGAATCAGGGGTTTGCTTGTGATCATAGTTTTTACCAGATCTCATCCGCACTACTCGCCACATCAAGATGATGGGCAGACAGTCTCTTAGGCAACCTCTGGTTGCACCGCTTTCGGGCATGTCTACCCGCTCATCTAGGTTGGTTCGCGAAAGTTGAGACCCGCTCTCCGAACCCGAGTACGACTCCACCCTGTTCCCCCTCGATCCCCCTTCTTCTGAGACCAAGATACCAGTACCAGAGGAGAGACAGACAGATGATTTATCGGCACCTGAGTTTGGATGTTTTGATTTTGCAGAGACTGTGGCCGGCAGTAGTGATGATCACACAAGAGGTCCGCAGCATGAGCATTTCATTCTGGACTAAGGTGCAATCAACGCCACCCTGATCGCCTCCCTCGAGACAGTGCAGCAGCAGTTGAGGGATCAGAGAGCATTCATGTTGGACATAAGGCGTGAGATGGAGCAGTTGAGAGCCGCTTGCGACCAGCGCGAGCCCGAGGATGAGCCGAGGATACCCGATGAGGCCGCGGCAGCCGCCGCAGCAGCCGCAGCAGCCGCAGCAGCTCCACCGAGACCGATGCGGGAGTTACACAACCCCGGATCGACACTGATGCATCATTGGGTTGTTCAACCAGCCATCGTGGGGGACTTCAAGTTCCCCCCGAACATTTTGCAGCTCCTCCCCCGGTTCCATGGGCTCGCCGCAGAGGAGCCCCATATCCACCTCCAGGAGTTTCTGATGATCTGCAGCATAGTCCACGACCGTCAGGTGGACCAGGATACCATATGGATGATTGCCTTCCCCTTCTCCATAGCAGACAGAGCAGCCACCTGGCTGAAGCATCTGGGGAAGTTCGTCTACACCTAGGAGCAGCTCCGCACCGAGTACTTGCATAATTACTATCCACTCGGGCGGATGAACGCAGCTAGAGCCCTGATAAGCAACTTCTCCATGCTCCCCAACGAGCAGTTTCACGAGGCATGGGAGAGGTTCAGAGAGCTGACTGATAGATACCCGCACCATGACATTTCCAAGCCTAAACTTGTTCAGAGCTTTTTTAGCGGGCTGACACCAGAGCTTCAAGGCTTGGTGAACGCTTCTTTTGACGGGTCCTATTTCGCCAAGGATCACGATCAGGTCTGGGCCATCTACGAGGAGATGGCCGAGAACTATATGATGATGTCCCAGACCTGATTGTACACTCAGGGCAGACCCCAGCAACCACAGACCGTGCAGTACCAGAGGATAGCACGGGTCGACGCCGGTCCATCCAGTTCGTCAGCGGTAGCAGCAGCACAGGCAGAGAGTTCAGCCGCAGACATGGGGATCATCAGCGAGAAGCTGGACCGGATGGAGATTATTGAGAAGAAGCAGTGCCAGGGCATCACGCAGATGGAGCAGATGGCACAGACTCTGAGTGACCTGAAGACACAGCTCATGTGTCTCGATGAGGCACAGACGCCTTCACAGCCCCGTCTTCAGGCACGAGGTGATCCGAGTAGCAGCAGCAGCTCGTCCCAATGCTCCATCTCCCACCAGCAGCCTAGACAGGTCCATCTTGTACAGGCGGAGCCGTACAAGCAGCCGCAGCTCACCTACCAGGCACTACCATCCACTGACACTCAGATGGTGGTATACCAGCCGGATCATCCTCTGGCAGTGCTCCCGCCACCCCAGTACGATGCAGAGCCGTTGATGTATGTCAACGGGATTTGGTACGACTGCCCCCAGCCCGGTATCCGACGAGACCATCTCGGATTCCGTGGGCGGACGGAGGTGTCCATCCCCAGCAGCAGCCGTCAGGACAGGGTGGCCAGTACAGCCATCAGAGGGATCACCAGCAGCAGCCCCCAGCATATACCCAGCCACAGCCACAACAGTCACCGCAATATGGTCCTCGTCCCTATCAGCGGGGACAGTCTTTTGAGGCGTGATCAGCCTCATCAGCCGCAGCATCAGCCACATTCTTACCCCTCTCAGCCACAGCACCAGCAGCCTCACTACCAGAGAGGCTACCCGTCGGGATCTCATGGGCCATCCTATGAGAGCCCCGCCTTGGATGACATAGCCCGCCTCCTCACAGATCAGCAAGCTACCTTTCGACGGGAGATGGATGAGTTCTTCCAGGAGATGCAGGACATTGTGAGAGGGAAGGCCGTCATCCCTGCCCATATTGAGCCGAATCCCAACAACCTGAAGAGGAAGTATGAGCAGGTAGTTTGTACTGAGTATGCCACTCCGAGTGATACTTTTGGTGATATGTCTGCATATCTTTTTGATACTGATTTTGTCACACTTAGGGGCGGTAGGATGCCAGCAGGCGACGACTCGTCTGAGCGACACCCTGAGGATACTGCTAGAGTGCCCGACGAGGAGGAGAGCGGTACTTAGGCTGCCCTTTCACTAGTTGGAGGAGGTGGTACTGAGGCCACCCCTGTTGCCGAGCCAGAGCGCAACACTGAGGCCGCCCGTCTACCAGCCAATGGTGGTGCTGATGCCACCAGTTCTTTTGAGATTCCTGTTGTTTTTCCTTTAGATGATGTATCTCGAGATATTTCTGGCAATAAAGGAAAGGGTTTGTTTTCTTCTGGTCCCACTGTGGTGCATGATGTATGTGTGGATCCGGTCGTCGAACTGTCTAGACCCTTTCCTAGTTCTTCATTTGAGAAGGACCCTGTGATCCCCTTTCCTAGAGCTCTTCAGAGGGGGAAGGGGAAGAAAAATGAAAATCCAAAAAAGAGGCAGCAGGAAGAGTTCATCCAGCAGATGATAGATCGTTTCCACATTTAGCTGAATCTTCAGGAGGCTTTGCAGCACATCCCTCTACTCCAGCGTTCTCTTAGAGACAGGACTACAATTAGGAGGAAGAGGAGGAACCACCATTCAGAGATTCATGTGCTGACCAGAGCTACTTGTTTCGCGATCCAGAACCGTCTGCCGTCCAAGAGGCCAGATTCAGGAGCCCCATATGCCATATTCCATATTAGCGAGCAGAGGTTCGACCGTACTCTTTTAGACAGCGGATTGTCGATCAACCTACTTCCGGCAGCCCTTCTCGACCGCTTCGAGTTGGGCACTCTTAGACAGAGCAGGACAGTCCTTCAGTTTGCTGATTGATCTGTCAAGAGGCCGAACGGGTTGCTTAGAGACGTTGTCGTCACGATTCAGGGCCTGCAATTCCCCATGGACTTCGTAGTGTTGGACATGGAGATCCCTGATTCAGTGACCGATACCCCCATCACTCTCGATCACCCGTTCTTGGCCACAGCCAAGGCAGTGACTGACCATGATAGCGGGAAGGTATACTTTCGCATCGAGGGAGAAAGTGTACAAATAGAGACGGTCGAGGACAGCAGAGCTAGAGACAGAGCATGCTCAGAGACTACTTCAGATACAGAGCAGATGACAGATGTCGGGCTAGACATCCACCAGGACTGTGACTTTCTGATCACAGATGATGAGGTAGTATGGCCAGATCCAGATGCACATGCCATCCTCTCACCTTCAGAGTCCGTTGATGCAGAGACGCCAACAGAGGAGAGCTTGGAGAGCACATTCCTTGTCCAGGATACTTTTGAGGCAGCAGAGCCGATTCTCGACCACGAGACTGATTTTTATGATGATGGTGGTACTGAGGACACCTTGGATGATACAGATCCCTCGGAGTCAGGTTTTGACTGGGCAGAGTTTGATGATTATATACCAGATCTGACTTCCACTGAGCCTGCAGCTAGGGAGGAGGTAGATGCTGAGCAGAGCAGAGATAGTCCATCAGGGCAGCCTTCTCCAGATTCAGAGAGTGACAGAGAGTTTTAGTTCTCCCATGCGGATTTGGCAGCTTTCACACGAAGTTTTCAGAGGCCAGATCCACCAGTACCCAGTTGTCCAGAGCTGAAGCCACTTCCTGCGTCGCTGAAGTATAGGTTCCTTGCGAGTGAGCATGAGATGTACCCAGTCATTATCTCCGCCTATTTGACTGGAGAGCAGGAATCCCGTCTGATGGGGGTTCTTGAAAAGAACCGCAAGGCGATAGGATGGAGCGTAGCAGATCTCCAGAGGATAAGTCCGGCTCTGTGCTCCCACCATATCTATCTCGAGGATGAGGCGAAGCTGTCGCGTGAGTTCCAGCGGCGGTTGAACCCGAATCTGAGAGAGGTTGTCATGAAGGAGATATCGAAATGGTGGAGCGTCGATTTTATCTACCCATCTCTGACTCCAAGTGGGTCATCCCTTTGCATGTAGTGCCCAAGAAGACGGGCATCACTACAGTGGTCAGCGAGTCTGGAGAGGAGATTTCTACACGGGTACCCACTTCTTGGCGGGTCTGCATTGATTACAGGAGACTCAACCAGGCCACCAAGAAAGATCATTTCCCCCTGCCCTTTATAGATCAGATCATTGAGAGACTGGCAGGGAAGAGCCACTATTGTTTTCTGGATGGGTACTCGGGCTACAACCAGGTGGCCATCACTCCCGAGGACCAGGACAAGACTACCTTTACCTGTCCCTTCGGCACATACTGATGAATCTGTGATTCATCACATCAAAAGTCAAAAATAGAGCCTTGTTCCCGAGAAAATAGAGGCATATTTCCTTTTATCTTGCATAAATAACACTCATGCATACATCCATAATTCATGCATTTTAGCAACTCATCTGCATTTAAATAAGAAGCCAAAAATCCCCTGTAAAATATCTCTTCATCAAATAACTTCCTCTCTATAATATATGTGTATATTCCTTAATAATATAGGGAGAAATGCCAAATCACCCTTGTAAAATAGCCTAAATATCCTGAGAACCCTTTGAACATTAAAACACACATAAAGCCCGCATACAAGCCCCTACTTAGGTCTACTCACTCTTAGAATACTACATATCAAAAGACCTTCAAAATGAGACTAATTTCATTGAAATTGGAGCTTGTATGAGAAACTTGGGTTTTTGGGTCATTTTGTATACTACCTATGTATATTTATGTATCTCTGTATTTATGTACCATATTTGACCTCATCTCCGTCTTTGGTCAACATGAAACTTGTAGATCTCATCAAGATCTACAACTTTCATGTTTTGAGTTTTTCCAAATTCGGCTTCCTCTTCTCTCTACACGCATTTCTTCCTCCAGCCATTCACAGCAGGCCACGTGGCGCCCTCTGATTGCGCCACGCGGCCCGCTGCCCTTTGTCTGATCCGCCTTCGCCCTCCGCCGTTGGATGGCCATCCTGATCCAACGGCCTAGCCGCTGCCACATACGCCATTCACATAGACCGTAGGATCAAAGCCCACATCTCATCTCCACCGTCCCTTAGCGTCGCGCCCTCAGCGAGCCACGTGGCGGCATCTACGCCGCTCGATCGCGCCCCCGATCCTCTCATCACAGCCGCCCATCTTCCAGCGGGTCTCGACCCTCAGATCGACTCCACCCTTTCATCTGGGCCATCCATTAGCGCCTCGCCCACAACGCGCCACGTGGCTCCCTCATAGCCCTTCATCTGGGCATTCCAGGATCTAATCATAGCCGCTCCATCTCGCTTCGATCCCCACCGTTGGATCACAAGATCCAACGGTGGAGACTTCGTCTCCTACCTCGGGTACCCCCTCTCTCCCACGATCTCCGCCTTGCGGGAGGGGCTGCCCCTTCCTATTCTTGGCCGCCCTCTAGCCACCGTCTTCGACCACCATCACCTCCACGTTCATCGCCACTCGTCCCTCATCCTCGCCAGCCACCCCACTCGTCACCACTTCCACCATAGATGCTCCACTACCTCCATGAACTTCGCCACTCACCCATTCCAGCCGTCACCTTCACCCTTTAAATACCCCCCCTCCGGCCACCTTCATCCGCATCCGCCACTCCAGGAAGATCCCTCGAGCTCCAAACTTCCTCTTGGTGACAGCAATTGGCTGAATTGTTGAGCGAAGACAGAGTTTCTTCTCCGGCGAGATCCTCGGCCCACCGCCGTGTCGCAGCCACTCCTCCGAGCAGCTGCTAGAGCTCGGGGCTTTACCGACCTCTTGAGCGACGACCTGGAGCTCAAAGCTGAGCCCCAATCCCCAGGTAACCCCCTCCATTTCTCCTCCGATCATTTTCTTCTTTTCCCTTCATCTTCTCCGATTTTATTCTCTGTCCACGATCATCTTCACGCCTCGCCTTCACTCATCCGAGCTCCGCGTCGGAGCTCTCATCCTCGCTGACCCCTCCGCATCGTCAGACGCTTCACTCCACCGTCCATCGATCACCAGCTCCGCCACTTGGCCGGAGCAACAGAACTTAAATTTACTGTGAAATGAATTAATTAAAATTAATTAAAGAAAATCACTGAACAATTTATTCAGGCCTCGTTATGCGTGCAAATGATGTGAAATTTTTATGGAGTGTTGAAAATAAAGTCCTCAAACTACTGTGATTTTTTGGTGATTTTTGAAGGCACAGATAATTAATTAAAAATTAAAAGGCAACACTGGGCAAAATATGTCACAAATGAACCAATTAATTCATTAAAAATTCAAGTGACCCAAACAAAAATCAGACACGTGGACTAACATGTAGAGGACAAAATTCTCAACAACATGCAATTTTTAAAATTTCACAATGATAAAAAATGCATGCTATGGACACGTGCTAACACAAGGGTGTAAATGCAATACTGGAAAAATAAAATTTCAATAAGTAAACATGCTGACAGGGACTAAAATGCAATTACCGATACTATGCAGGACTTCTATGCAATTGTTCCACAAGACACGTGCTCCTCACGTGGTGTCTGCTTCACAGGGACCTTTTCGCAATTTGTGAAAGCTCCAGGGGTGTCGGTGCAAATAACCCAGGTCGCACGTGCTCCTCACGTGGGGCGACCTAGGTTCGGAGGCGTCGGAGGGAGGCTCGGGCCTTCTGGAGGTTCGGCCCAGCCTCGGTGCAGCTTCGGGTTACCCGAGCCTAGGCTTGGAGGCCGAGGCTCGGATAGGGCGACGTGGCGGCCTGAAGGCCCTTGGATCAAGATGGATCCAAGGGGTGTCGGTGAAGACGCGTGGCTCGATTAAGATACGTCAGATCTGGGATGATCTGACGGCTCCTGTCTTCTCCCAATGTTGATGACGCGGCGGGCTGATCACCGTTAGATCCTGGGCGATCCAACGGTGCTGGTGAGGCGCGGCTGAGTGGCACGTGGCTCGAAATCAACCGTTCGATCAAACTGATCGAACGGCAGATGGGCTTCTCCTTCAACGGGCCTCCGCCGCCTGCGGAGGAGATGGCTGTGCTCCGACGACGGCGCTGTAGCTCCGCCCGTTCCTCCTGAAGCCGATGAAGCTCTCCGAGGTGTCGGAGATATCCCAGTAGGAGCGTGGCGATGCGGCGAAGGCACTGATGGTCCCAGGATCCCTGGAGGATGGCTGGAGCTCTGTGTCGATGAAGTTCGAGGAGAGCTCCGGCGAGGCTCCGGCCAATGATGAAAGTATCACCTGCAAGCGTTAAATGTAGAGCCGGAGCTCGTGCGTGCGTTTGTGGAGAAGTGGTGTTGGTTGGCGAGGCCTAAGGAGACGTGAGGTGGTCGGGGGACGTTGCTCCGGCCAAGTGGCGGAGCTGGAGATCGATGGACGGTGGAGTGGAGCGTCTGAAGATGCGGAGGGGTCAGCGAGGATGAGAGCTCCGACGCGGAGCTCGGCGGAGTGAAGGCGAGGCGTGAAGATGATCGTGGACAGAGAATAAAATCGGAGAAGATGAAGGGAAAAGAAGAAAATGATCGGAGGAGAAATGGAGGGGATTACCTGGGGATTGGGGTTCAGTTTTGAACTCCAGGTCGTCGCTCAAGAGGTCGGTAAAGCCCCGAGCTCTAGCAGCTGCTCGGAGGGCGGCTGCGACACGGCGGTGGCACCGTGGATCTCGCCGGAGAAGAAGGGCTGTCTTCGCTCAAGGATTCACTCAATTCCTGTCACAAATCGAAGGTTCCGAGCTCTAGGTTCCTCTCTGGAGTGGCGGATAGGGATGAATGTGGCCGGAGGCTGGGTATTTACAGGATGAAGGTGACGGCTGGAGTGGGTGAGTGGCGAAGTTGGTGGCTGTCGTGGGGCGAGTGTGGCGGAGATGGTAGTGTTTGAGGGAGCTGGCGAGGGAGAGGGATGAGTGGGGTGTGTCGTGGGAAGGTCAGCGGCCGGCGAGGGTGGAGGGAGTGCTTCCGAGAATAGGAAGGGGGTGCCCCTCTCGCAAGGCAGAGATCGTGGGAGAGAGGGGGCACCCGAGGTAGGAGACGAAGTCTCCACCGTTGGATCTTGGGATCCAACGGTGGAGATCAACGCTTAGCGATCGGTTAGGATTAGATCTGGGATGCCCAGATGAGGGGTTATGAGAGCGCCACGTGGCGCGGTGTGGCGAGGCGCGATCGAGCGGCTCAGATCAGGTCAAGGCGACGCGATCTAAGGGTCAAGAAGCCGACACTTGGCGTGATGGGGCAGAGGCGCGGGCGGGCGGTCCTGATCAGTCCTTGGCGATCGATCGGTCGGTTGAGATTATTGGGGAGATAACGGCTCAGATGAAAGGGCTGAGAATGCGATCGAAGGGCTCAAGATGTGACGCGTGGCGCACTGTGGGCGAGGCGCTAATGGATGGCCCAGATGATAGGGTGGAGTCGATCTGAGGGTCGAGACTCGCTGGAAGATGGGCGGCTGTGATGAGAGGATCGGGGGCGCGATCGAGCGGCGTAGATGCCGCCACGTGGCTCGCTGAGGGCGCGGCGCTAAGGGACGGTGGAGATGAGATGTGGGCTTTGATCCTACGGTCTATGTGAATGGCGTATGTGGCAGCGGCTAGGCCGTTGGATCAGGATGGCCATCCAACGGCGGAGGGCGAAGGCGGATCAGACAAAGGGCAGCGGGCCGCGTGGCGCAATCAGAGGGCGCCACGTGGCTTGCTGTGAATGGCTGGAGGAAGAACTGCGTGTAGAGAGAAGAGGAAGCCGAATTTGGAAAAACTCAAAACATGAAAGTTGTAGATCTTGATGAGATCTACAAGTTTCATGTTGACCAAAGACGGAGATGAGGTCAAATATGGTACATAAATACAGAGATACATAAATATACATAGGTAGTATACAAAATGACCCAAAAACCCAAGTTTCTCATACAAGCTCCAATTTCAATGAAATTAGTCTCATTTTGAAGGTCTTTTGACATGTAATATTCTAAGAGTGAGTAGACCTAAGTAAGGGTTTGTATGCGGGCTTTATGTGTGTTTTAATGTACAAGGATTCTCAGGACATTTGGGCTATTTTACAAGGGTGGTTTTTGGCATTCTTCCCTATATTATTAAGGAGTATATACATGTATTATAGAGAAGGAGTTATTTGATGAAGAGGTATTTTACAGGTGATTTGTGGCTTCTTATTTAAATGCAGATGAGCTGCTATAATGCATGAATTATGGATGCATGCATGAATGTTATTTATGCAAGATAAAAGGAAATATGTCTCTATTTTCTCGGGAACAAGGCTCTATTTTTGACTTTTGATGTGATGAATCACAGATTCATCAACCCCCTATACTTAAACCTTGCTCGTCCCCGAGCAACTAAATGAAATGCAAGAGTGAAATGATTTTGGGTTCCATACCAAGGTCATGAACAAAAAGTTGAAAATGGAGCCTGACTCGACCTTTGGATTAATTGTGTGGCGGAACCTTATTTGGACCTGAACTTAAGACCTAACAGACTTCAAGTTCCACAAGTCTTCTATTCAAGACGCCTCAATAGTCAGGTCAGAACAAATCCTCAAACGCAAATTTCTGATGACTATGATTCTTACTTGTACTGTGTAAGTGAGATATAGCTCTCCACATCAGAAATGACTCGGAACCAGCCTCCTCTAACAAGGTAACTCAATAACCCGGCCCAGTAACTCTTTCCTCGAGGAGCGGGGTATTCCCTTCTAAGTTCAAGTGCGACCAACTCAAGAGGAGGGGGTAGAGAGAAGAATGGACGGTGTCCAGTGTAGCCACCTATCCCGGGATGCCTGACCAGTGTAGCCAAGTCATCCAGCTGCATTTCTTTACTAGTATACATACTCCGACAGGTATTATTTTTTTCTTTGACTTGGACCTGTCTGATTTTTTTGGAGTTCTTGCATTTTTTTTTCACTATATACAATGTGCAGCATGTACATCAGGAGTTTTTCCTCTTGAGCCAGTAGACTATCCCTCTTTTGAAGCATTATTGCAACCCACAGCATCCTGTCCTTAGATGTCAACACCACCAGACTAGGTTGAGATGCACTACCCTCCCTAGAGGAGGACGGATGTTTCCACCCGTGTGCTACTCCAAGCTAAAGGATTCTACCTCCTCACCACCTCATCAATGAAGAGCTACGTGCATTGTGCTTGTCCAAGTTAGGTCACTGTCTAAAAGAATTATGCGTGTGTACGAGATATTCTACTTAGACTAATCAAGATGACATGTGAACATAGACTTGCGGACTCAAAGAATTAAGTCACTTGACCTGAGAAATCTTAACTCCAGTTCCTATAAGGTTCCTCTGAAATTAGGTGGATTAAGGTCAAATCAAGTCCATCCTCAATATCTACTCATAACTTGGTTCAGAACCCATTAGCTTTTCACTTTGCATATACAATGATATGCAGATGAGATGAGATGTCATGCTATGAAAATGCGAGACTCTTTTTTATATGCAGAGATGATATGCACGAGTAAATAAGAAGCCTATTTTGTTTTATTTTTCTGGTATACAACAACAATTTTTAGTTGATACAATTTGTACATAGTATACATGATTTTTTAGTATCCACCCTATTTTACAACAAATTTTACAAAAGTATGTTTTACAAGAATTGTACAACTTTTTATATAAGTAATATACATATAGTACATATGATACAAGTATATATATATATATATATATTTTTCAATTTTTACCCACCCATATTTATTGCAAAATATATACAAAAATACGCGAAAGTACGAGCTATGGGTAAAGTATATATGTAATATATACACGCCCCCCTATACTTAGCGTGTGCTATGTCCTCAGAGCACGAAGAGCGAGGAAAAGACATAGCTCGTGCTAAGCGTAGGAGAGCCAAAAAGAAATAGAAAGTATAGAAGTCGTCTCGCCCCCCTATACTTAGACTCTGGCAGCCTAAGTGTAGAAGAAGATCAAAAATGGGGCAGACGAGGGAAAGATGGGAAGTGGATGAGTATCAATGCGGGCATCGGCCCCCCCTATACTTAGGCTCTTGGTCAGCCTAAGTATCGGTAGGAATGAGTGTGAGAACCGATGTGATTTGGAGAATGTACAGTGAATCGACTCGGGTGACCCCTCCCCCCTATACTTAGGATCTGGTCATCCTAAGTATAGTCCGAGATAATGATTTGATGATGTGGGGATGGGTTACGAGAATCGTGGAGGTAGAGGATAGGATATACAGGAAGAATGATATATATACAAATGAGTCGGTCTGAATCTTTTGAAGATGCTGCTGATGGCTGGAGTTCATTGCTGCAAGGTCTCATGCACGGCTTGAGATGTATCTGCTGTATCTGTCTCGCGCATGAATACAATCTCCTCTACATGGACTAACTGTTCATTGGATTCGACGAAGTGCTTCAACAGCTGCCCATTTACTAGGAATGTTGGTGTGTCATCTGCGAGATCTGAGATCTCGACACATCCACTATCATGCATCGTTCGGACAACGAATGGTCCCGTCCACTTGGACTTAAGTTTGCCTTGGAAAGTCTTCAGCCTGGCATTGAACAACCATACTTCTGTCCAGGAACAAAGGTCTTTCGTCTGATATATCTATCGTGCCAACGCTTCACCTTGTCCTTGTACACCACACTGTTGTCGTATGCTCGGTTTCTGACTTCCACAAGCTCATTCAGATCCATGTCTCTTTGTTTCTGGCCTAGGTGTGTGTTCCAGTTGACCTTCTTTATTGCCCATTCTGATTTGTGCACTAACTCTGCGGGCAAATGGCATGGCTTTCCGAATACCATTCGGAATGGGGAGGTGCCTAACGGTGTCTTGTAAGCCGTCCTATACGCCCAGAGGACTTGATCCAAGATCTGAGACCAGTCCTTCCTGTCTGGGCGGACGAGCTTTTGCAATATGGTTTTCACCTCCCTATTCGACACCTCAGCCATACCATTGGTTTGTGGGTGGTAAGGACTAGCGACACGGTTTTCGATGCCGTAGTCCTTCAGGAGTTTCTTCACCTCCCGATTCACAAAGTGGCTACCCCCATCTGATATCATCATTTTGGGGATCCCGAACCTAGAGATTATGTGCTCTTTGATAAATTTACAGACAGTCCTGCTGTCTGCGGCTCGTGTCGGGATAGCCTCCACCCATCTGGACAGATAGTCAACCACAAGAAGGATGTATTCAAACCCGTGGCTGACAGGGAATGGGCCCATGAAATCAATGCCCCAGGCGTCAAAGACATCACAAATGATGACCGGCTGCATTGGCATCTCATCCTTGGAACCAACGGTTCCTCCCATTCTCTGGCAAACTGGGCACGACTTCGCGAAGGCGGTGGCATCGCGAAACAGAGTAGGCCAGTAAAAGCCACATTGAAGTACCTTCCATGCGGTCCTCTTCCCGGAGTGGTGTCCTCCTGCCTCTAAGCTATGGCATAAAGAAAGGACACTCTGGTATTCCTCCTGAGGAATACAACGTCTCCAGACACAATCCGGTCCTTCAAAGAAAAGGATCGGATCCTCCCAATGGTAGTGTCTAGCATCCGACTTTAGTCGGTCAATTTGGCTCTTGGGCCAATCCTCGGGAACTTTCTTGGAGACAAGATAGTTCACGATATTGGCATACCATGGGAGTGAGTCGATAACAAAAATCGACTCGTCAGGGAAGGAGTCTCGAATCGAGGAAACCTCGGAAGTATTAAGATCTTCGAGACGAGAGAGATGATCGGCTACTACGTTCTTCTTTCCAGGTTTATCACGGATGTCCAAATCAAATTCCTGGATAAGTAAAATCCAACGAAGAAGACGCGCCTTCGCGTCCTTCTTCTCCATCAAATATCGTAGTGCCGTGTGGTCTGTGAACACAGTTACCTTGGATCCGATTAAATGAGATCTGAATTTGTCCAAGGCAAACACTACCGCAAGCATTTCCTTTTCGGTAACTGTATAGTTACGCTGAGCAGAATCAAGCACTTTGCTTGCGTAGTGAATTGCAAACGGGACGCCATCTCTTCTTTGTCCCAATACAGCCCCAACAGCATAATCTGATGCATCCGTCATGATCTCAAAAGGGAGAGACCAATCTGGGGCTTGTAAAATGGGTGCGTCCATGATCATTCCTTGTAATAGCTTAAAGGCCGCAAGACACTTGTGATCGACAATAAACTCCGCGTCTTTGCCTAAAAGCTCAGTTAGCGGTCGGGCAATCTTAGAAAAATCCTTTATAAATCTCCGATAAAATCCGACATGCCCGAGGAACGACCGCAACTGCCGCACGTTGGTTGGTGGCTGGAGTCGTCTGATCACGTCCACCTTGGCAGGGTCAACCTCCATTCCTCTCTTGGAGATGACATGCCCCAACACTATGCCCTCCGTCACCATGAAGTGACTTTTCTCCCAGGAGAGCACCAGATTGACCTCACAACATCTTTTGAGGACTCGGTCCAGATTCCTAAGGCAGGAATCAAAAGAGTCGCCGTGGACCGAGAAGTCATCCATGAAGACTTCCAGGAATTCGCCGACCATTTCGGCGAATACAGCAATCATGCACCTTTGAAAAGTACCTGGAGCATTGCATAGCCCAAAAGGCATGCGCCTGAAAGCATAGGTACCAAAGGGGCATGTGAAAGTGGTCTTTTCCTGGTCCTCCGGAGCTATGGCTACTTGATTGTAGCCCGAGAACCCATCAAGAAAACAAAAGAATTCTTTCCCCGCTAGTCTTTCTAAAATCTGATCAATAAATGGTAGGGGGAAATGATCCTTTTTCGTTGCGGCATTCAGGTGTCTGTAATCCACACAGACGCGCCACGACGTGGGTACCCTCGTCACGATCTCCTCTCCGTCCTCATTGGTGGTCGTCTGAATTCCTGACTTTTTTGGGACAACATGGATTGGGGCCACCCACTTAGAGTCGGAGATTGGGTATATGAAACCTGCGTCGCACCATTTTTCTATCTCTTTCTTCACAACCTCTCGTAGATTTGGATTCAACCGACGTTGGAATTCACGAGAGGGTTTGGCTTCGTTCTCCAAATATATATGGTGCGAACACAGAGCGGGATTTATCCCACGGAGATCGGAAATGCTCCAGCCTATTGCCTTGCGGTTCTTCTCCAGGATCTCTAGCAAGCGAGATTCCTGCTCCTCGGTCAATTGCGAACTGATAATGACCGGAAATTTCTTGTCTTGGCCCGCAAGGAAGGCATATTTCAGGGTTGTGGGTAAAGGTTTGAGCTCAGGGATGGTATGATCATCTAAGAAGTCTGGCTCAATCCGATCTGGTCTGGTGTTGGAAGTGGCTGGATCCTATCCTGTAGTGGCTGCCACCAAGCTCGGCTCTGGAGTCGGATCGTCAAAGGTCTCCATGCAATCGGCAAACGCCTCGTCTGACTCGTCATCCTCATCTTCCGATTGTCCTAAGGATGTAAGGACTGACAGGCCCACTTGGGCCTCTGTGTCATCGAAGATGTAGGGCGATGCAGGCTCAGAGCTGTACTCGTTCCTGAGGATCTCGCAGACTGACTCATGCACTGGATCATCTTCAAAGGAGATGGACATATCGGTGCTGGCTGGGTTCTGTCTCCATGGCCCAACTAAGTCTACATGCGCACTGTCTGCTTCGATAGAAGAGTACTCGGTGCTGGATTCGGAGTCTGGTCTCTGCCATCTTGTCTGCTTCATCTCTAGTTCCTCCTCTCCGCCTGGAGTTTGGAACTGAATCTTCCCATTCTTATAATCGAATAAGGCCCCTGCTGTTCTGAGGAAGGGCCTACCCAAGATAATCTGGGAATCTCTCCAATTACGAGGGGTCTCCATATCAAGGACAGTGAAGTCCACCATGTATTCTTGCCCCTCGACTTTGATCACAATGTTCCTTAACTCTCCTTGGGACCTCTTAGTGGATTTGTCTGCAAACTGAAGAATAGCTCTAGATTTCCTAAGAGGTCCGAGATTGAGCCGCTCATAGAGGGCTGTGGGCATCAAATTGATCGAGGAACCATTGTCCAGGAGAGTGCGTGCAAACGCGATGTCATCAACATGACTCACTACATAGTGTGCACCCATGTCTCTTCGTTTCCGAGGAAACGAGTTCTTTATTGCACAAGTCGTGGCTACTGATAGAACGTGTTTCTCAACACGGCTTTTGGTCTTCCTGCTAACCCTAGTAGGTGTGCATCTCACCTTAAGGTATTTTTGGAATGCAGGGGTCATTTCCACGAACTTGTCAAAAGGGAGTGTGACCTTGATATGTTTGTTACAAAACTCAGCCATCTCAGGGTCATCTTTTTTTATTTTTGTGTTTTTCTTCTTCCCACCCTTAAGAGCTTGGGGGAAAGGGATTATTAACTCAGGTTCTGGAACTGAAATATCTTCATTAGCTACTGAAACTGAGTTCTGAACAAGACTCTGACTCGGACTTTTATACAGACTCTGACTCTGACTCTGACGAAAGGGAAAATGCTTGGGCGAAACCGGTGATGCTTCTTCCGCTTCTTCTGGCTGGTCCTCCTCAGATGGAGGTGCGGGCTCGTCGGTGTCGTCGGACTCTGGATGACTGCGGGGCTGGTGCTTCGAGGACTCAGATGTCCTCTTCTTCTGCTGGCGGTGACGGTGGTGCTCCTCCTCTTCCTCCTCCGAATTCTCCTCAGGTCGAATTTCGGAGGCTCCTTCCTGTTGTGCCCGTGCCCGATCAGGTATGGTCACGGTCCTTCCGCTCCTGAGAGACATATGATTAACATTATCGTACGAAAGGATCTCATGTTCAGATAAATAGTTATCTGAATAGTATACCTGATCTCGGGGTCGGTTCTGGCCCTGCTGTATGCTATTTGGGTTGGCCTGAACCTGTGCGGGAATTGGAGTCCTTGGCGCCATGTGTTGGTCCTGAGCACGAGAGACCCGATTGATGTCGGTTCTCATGTCCAGGTAGTCGTTTTGCATCTGCTGGACCCTATCAGACAGGGTCTGGATCGCCAAGGTGAGGGACTCCAATTCGGTGGGCTGGGCTGGCTGCTGAGTGGATGCGGTCCTGAACTGGCCCTGCTGGCCATGCCGATACTGCTGCTGATGGGGCGGTGCTGGCCCCTGCTGGTAGGTGCGGTGCTGCGGCTGGTACCCCTGTTCTGGCCTGGACTGATATCGCGGGATTGTGACGGGCCTGGTCTCCTGGTAGACTGGGGTTGGGCGGTGTGCCTGATACTTCCCCATCTCGATTTGCCGGACTAGTGGGTCACGGCTATACCAGAGCCCGTTGATCTCGTAAACGGGCGGAGGCTCCTCGTACTCTGTCTCCACTGGTGGGGGTGCATGATGGTTCTGCTGGGGGTAAGTCTGATCCCAGCTGCTCTGAAACCCCGGTGCCTGTTCCTGTACAAGATGGACTCGATGTACAGGTACAGGTGGTGCAGAAGGGGTGGGTAGCTTAATCTTGGCTACCTTTTCAGAGAGTTCCTCCACCTTCTTGGGAAGGCTCGAAAGAGACTCCATCTCCGCGACTTTCTTGTGGATCTGCTCGACCATGGTAAGCTTGTCTGCAATCATCCCCATGCTGGGGATGAGGTCCTCTGTCAGATCTGCAACAGTCCTTTTAGTTGTCTCATTGGATAGAATCGAGGGAGACAACTGATAGGCCCTTGTGGCCTGTGACCTGCCGGTTTCTGCCATCTGCTCCAGGATTTTCCACACGGCGTGCTCGTTCTTGTTCAGATAGCTTCCTCCGCAGGCGGCGCTGACTAACCCCTGCATCTCTGGGGTTAGGCCGCAGAACAAGGTCTGGACCAAGATTGCCTTAGAAATGCCGTGGCATGGGCACTTCTGTACTAAGTCATTGAACCGGTCCCAAGCCTCGTGGAACGGTTCGCAGGGTCCTTGGGCGAAGCTGGCAATCTTCGTTCGCATCTGATTGGTTCTACTGAGTGGGTAGAACTTCTTCAAGAAGAGGTCCTTGAACTGCATCCAGGTAGTACATACCACCCCTAGGTTTTTCAGCCAATGTGCAGCCTTATCTCCTAAGGCAAACGGGGTGGCTTTCAGTCGGATATAATCTTGGCCAACATTGGGATGGCTCAGATTATTGCAGACTAGTTCGAAGTCACGGAGGAAAGTGTACGGCTCTTCGCTGAGGTTTCCGTTGAACTTCGGCAGCAGGCTAAGGAAGTGGGGCTTCAGCTCGAATGCCTGGTCGGGAACTGCAGGTGCTAGCCAATTCTGGATTTCGTTCTCCGCCGGGTTATAGGTATCGACCATTGGTCGGTCGATCCCTTCAGCTACTATTATCTGCCCCATTCGTGCAGTGAGATCAGCATTTTTCTGTTCAGCTTCAGCAAGGCGTCTAAGGATCTGTCTCATCTGGTCCTCATCGGGCGGCATCCTTGGCGGCATTTCTTCCTCTAGCTCTGGGGATTGGAAAATAAGGCTGGTGTTAGAGGGTGAATCAAGGAAGGGATTACCGAGGCAATGATCTTCCTCGGTAATCTCGGAGGAGATAAAAGGGTTGGTTTGAGAGTAACCACCCTGAGCAGGAGGGAACCAGGACTCAAGAGGGTCATGAGTCCTGGGTGGTCCAAGGTGCGCTCGGACCGATAAAGACGAGTTACTTGGGGGACTCATAGAGAGATCAGTGAATAGTGCGTCGAGATCTCCCCAGTCACTCATCTTGGTTAAGCAAGAAGAAGATAGGATTTTACTCCTACCTGAAGCAAGCACAAGATCAATCCAAGACCCTGGTTTTCACACTCAACACAGTGAAGGACTCAAAGTTGAGTCCAATTTATCTTGTAGTTTTTAAGTGTGATTTTCAAGCAAATCTAGCAAGGATTACGCAGCCTAGAGGGAAGTCGGCTCAAAGCCGGATGCGTCTTCCCTGTTTATCCTGTCGTCTAAGATACCGCCGCTCCTTCCTTTCTTCGCTCCTATCCCAAGCCGAGGGATTCAGTGACCACGCCCCTATCTACCTGCAAGCAGGCGGAGGCTGACAAGGCCGGAACTTCACCCCTGGGGGTTACTGGCAGCTTGTCGCGAAGTACCGCAATTTCGCCCCTATCTACCTGAGATAGGCGGAGGCTACTTGGTACTAGTCAAAGAATCTGAAAATATCCGGCTCGTGATATTTGCTAGGATCAGTTAGAGCGTGATATGGAAGACGGGGATTTGGGCTCTACCTTAGGGTGTTCACACACACTCAGGTACCCTCACTCAGCCTGAAAACAAGGTCGGGGATTAGTCTCCCGCAAACAATTTTCAGCTTTTATTCCCTTTTTATGGTCAATACTGTTAGCAGTCCCAGTTTTAAAATTAGGTTATCACTGTAATTAATCACCACAAAGCACGCCTATCGGACAGTCCCAATTTCCTTTTTAATTAAGTGAGAAAATCAGAGGGGGGGAAATCGAGAAAAGCCGATGCAAGTTGAAATCTATGATGCGTATGCTAAGTAGAGAATACTTACAGTGGTCCTTCGCTTTTTGAATGCAGGATGCTGTACAGAATTGAAAACTTTATTCTATATGCAAATGCAGGCGATGAAAGCCGCTCCTAGACAGGCAGTTCTATTAGCGTGAAGAACAGTTTGATTTGAACTAAGTCCTGCGGTCTAGGTGCGTCTTTTAAGTGTGTTGTGTGGTCCTATTGATTACGAGCACAAACAAGTCCTAGAGTGGCTCGAGGAGCCGCTAGTGCAAGCTAAATTACCAATCAACCACACAGCACACGGGACACGGTTTCCACTATTTTTACACGCGCGAGATCCCAAACGGGAACCGCTGGAAATAATGCAAAAGAAAAATAATTAAAAGAATACAATGCCTCTCTTTCTCTCCACACAATCTAAATGCTAAGTCCTCGAAGCGTCGCCGACTCCTCGCGGTCCTCGCACAAAAATTAAATGAAGGTCAGAGAGTGACACAAAAATAAAATAATGCAAAAATAAATGAGAGAAATAATTACAAGAAAAACCGGGGGTCAGACTACCCGGGGATGAGAAAATCAAACACTCAAAAATATGATGTAAATTAACCTAAGCCGTGCCTCCCCGGCAACGGCGCCATTTTGATAACGCTCCCGCACCCTTAGTTAATTCAGGCAGATTAATGTCCAAATTAATGTTAATAATTCGTTGCAGTCGGATACGAGAGGTTGATCAAAAACCACTTAAGTCAGATGTTGGTCAATTTTAAGCGGTGATATTTTTTTACTTGGTGGAGTCCAAGGTCGATCTCAGGGAGGCAACTGTCTCCTTAGGTGGATTACAGCAATTTACAAGTGTTTGATATTCGGGGGACAATTTTTTTGGTCTTTTTAATTCTTATGCAGACATATGCAGACAAGTCTTAGCCAATTTAAAGTTAGATTTAATTGATGTATCAAACTAAGTCCAAAAATAATGAAAATTGGCCAGAAGGTTATTTATGATGAAAATGACCTACACTAATTTTTTTGGAATTTTTCGACTCAAAATAAATTTTCTGTGAATTAAATAAACAGACAGAGTGATTTTCAGTGTTTAATTTTTAATAAATATCAAACCACAATTTTTCTAAGAACTAAAATTATCCTAGGAAGGTCTAATGATCAGGGACCTAGGAAAATTAACAGAACTTAAATTTACTGTGAAATGAATTAATTAAAATTAATTAAAGAAAATCACTAAACAATTTATTCAGGCCTCGTTATGCGTGCAAATGATGTGAAATTTTTATGGAGTGTTGAAAATAAAGTCCTCAAACTACTGTGAATTTTTGGTGATTTTTGAAGGCACAGATAATTAATTAAAAATTAAAAGGCAACACTGGGCAAAATATGTCACAAATGAACCAATTAATTCATTAAAAATTCAAGTGACCCAACAAAAATCAGACACGTGGACTAACATGTAGAGGACAAGATTCTCAACAACATGCAATTTTTAGAATTTCAAAATGATCAAAAATGCATGCTATGGACACGTGCTAACACAAGGGTGTAAATGCAATACTGGAAAAATAAAATTTCAATAAGTAAACATGCTGACAGGGACTAAAATGCAATTACCGATACTATGCAGGACTTCTATGCAATTTCTCCACGAACCACGTGCTCCTCACGTGATGTCTGCTTCACAGGGGCCTTTTTGCAATTTCTGAAAGCTCCAAGGGCGTCTTTGCAAATAACCCAGGCCGCACGTGCTCCTCACGTGGGGTGGCCTAGGTTCGGAGGGCGTCGGAGGCTCGGAGCGAGGCTCGGGTCTTCTGGAGGCTCGGGCTAGCTTCGATGTAGCTTCGGGTTACCCGAGCCTAGGCTTGGAGGCCGAGGCTCGGATAAGGCGACGTGGCGGCCTGAAGGCCCTTGGATCAAGATGGATCCAAGGGTGTCGGTGAAGACGCGTGGCGGCTGGTGAGGCGTCCGATCCGAGGGGTGATCAACGGTCGCGGATGATGGCGGCGAAGGGACGCGTGGCGAGGCGAGGACCGTTCGATCAGAGGATCGAACGGTTGCTGCTCCTTCTTCTCTATCGATCCTCCGCCGCCTGCGGAGGAGGGGGGCTGCGCTCCGGTGGAAGCAGCCGAGCTCCGCCTCGGTCGTCAAGCTCCGGTGGTGAGCTTCGTCAGCTCCCACCTTGCTCGGAAGAATCGTCAGTGCGCGGCGAAGGCTCCGGTGGTCTCTGGATCCCTGGAGGAGGGCTGGAGCTCGGTGTCGATGAAGCTCGAAGAGAGCTCCGGCGAGGCTCCGGCCAATGATCAAAGGAGTACCTGCAAGTGTTAGACGTATAGCCGAGGCTCGTGCGTGCGTTTGTGGAGAAGTGATACTGGTTGGAGAGGCCTACGGAGAAGTGAGGTGGTCGGGGGACGTTGCTCCGGCCAAGTGGCGGAGCTGGTGATCGATGGACGGTGGAGTGAAGCGTCTGACGATGCGGAGGGGTCAGCGAGGATGAGAGCTCCGACGCGGAGCTCGGATGAGTGAAGGCGAGGCGTGAAGATGATCGTGGACAGAGAATAAAATCGGAGAAGATGAAGGGAAAAGAAGAAAATGATCGGAGGAGAAATGGAGGGGGTTACCTGGGGATTGGGGCTCAGCTTTGATGTAGCTTCGGGTTACCCGAGCCTAGGCTTGGAGGCCGAGGCTCGGATAAGGCGACGTGGCGGCCTGAAGGCCCTTGGATCAAGATGGATCCAAGGGTGTCGGTGAAGACGCGTGGCGGCTGGTGAGGCGTCCGATCCGAGGGGTGATCAACGGTCGCGGATGATGGCGGCGAAGGGACGCGTGGCGAGGCGAGGACCGTTCGATCAGAGGATCGAACGGTTGCTGCTCCTTCTTCTCTATCGATCCTCCGCCGCCTGCGGAGGAGGGGGGCTGCGCTCCGGTGGAAGCAGCCGAGCTCCGCCTCGGTCGTCAAGCTCCGGTGGTGAGCTTCGTCAGCTCCCACCTTGCTCGGAAGAATCGTCAGTGCGCGGCGAAGGCTTCGGTGGTCTCTGGATCCCTGGAGGAGGGCTGGAGCTCGGTGTCGATGAAGCTCGAAGAGAGCTCCGGCGAGGCTCCGGCCCTCCTCCAGGGATCCAGAGACCACCGGAGCCTTCGCCGCGCACTGACGATTCTTCCGAGCAAGGTGGGAGCTGACGAAGCTCACCACCGGAGCTTGACGACCGAGGCGGAGCTCGGCTGCTTCCACCGGAGCGCAGCCCCCCTCCTCCGCAGGCGGCGGAGGATCGATAGAGAAGAAGGAGCAGCAACCGTTCGATCCTCTGATCGAACGGTCCTCGCCTCGCCACGCGTCCCTTCGCCGCCATCATCCGCGACCGTTGATCACCCCTCGGATCGGACGCCTCACCAGCCGCCACGCGTCTTCACCGACACCCTTGGATCCATCTTGATCCAAGGGCCTTCAGGCCGCCACGTCGCCTTATCCGAGCCTCGGCCCCTCCGCATCGTCAGACGCTTCACTCCACCGTCCATCGATCTCCAGCTCCGCCACTTGGCCGGAGCAACGTCCCCCGACCACCTCACGTCTCCTTAGGCCTCGCCAACCAACACCACTTCTCCACAAACGCACGCACGAGCTCCGGCTCTACATTTAACGCTTGCAGGTGATACTTTCATCATTGGCCGGAGCCTCGCCGGAGCTCTCCTCGAACTTCATCGACACAGAGCTCCAGCCATCCTCCAGGGATCCTGGGACCATCAGTGCCTTCGCCGCATCGCCACGCTCCTACTGGGATATCTCCGACACCTCGGAGAGCTTCATCGGCTTCAGGAGGAACGGGCAGAGCTACAGCGCCGTCGTCGGAGCACAGCCATCTCCTCCGCAGGCGGCGGAGGCCCGTTGAAGGAGAAGCCCAGCTGCCGTTCGATCAGTTTGATCGAACGGTTGATTTCGAGCCACGTGCCACTCAGCAGCGCACCTACCAGCAGGGGCCAGCACCGCCCCATCAGCAGCAGTACCGGCACGGCCAGCAGGGCCAGTTCAGGACCGCAACCACTCAGCAGCCAGCCCAGCCCACCGAATTGGAGTCCCTCACCTTGGCGATCCAGACCCTGTCTGATAGGGTCCAGCAGATGCAGAATGACTACCTGGACATGAGAACCGACATCAATCGGGTCTCTCGTGCTCAGGACCAACAAATGGCGCCAAGGACTCCAATCCCCGCACAGGTTCAGGCCAACCCAAATAGCATACAGCAGGGCCAGAACCGACCCCGAGATCAGGTATACTATTCAGATAACTATTTATCTGAACATGAGATCCTTTCATACGATAATGTTAATCATATGTCCCTCAGGAGCGGAAGGACCGTGACCATACCTGATCGGGCACGGGCACAACAGGAAGGAACCTCCGAAATTCGACCTGAGGAGAATTCGGAGGAGGAAGAGGAGGAGCATCACCACCGTCATCGCCAGCAGAAGAAGAGGACATCTGAGTCCTCGAAGCACCAGCCCCGCAGTCATCCAGAGTCCGACGACACCGATGAGCCCGCACCTCCATCTGAGGAGGACCAGCCAGAAGAAGCGGAAGAAGCATCACCGGTTTCGCCCAAGCATTTCCCTTTTCGTCAGAGTCAGAGTCAGAGTCTGTATAAAAGTCTGAGTCATAGTCTTGTTCAGAACTCAGTTTCAGCAGCTAATGAAGATATTTCAGTTCCAGAACCTGAGTTAATAGTCCCTTTCCCCCAAGCTCTTAAGGGTGGGAAGAAGAAAAACACAAAAATCCAAAAAGATGACCCTGAGATGGCTGAGTTTTGTAACAAACATATCAAGGTCACAATCCCTTTTGACAAGTTCGTGGAAATGACCCCTGCATTCCAAAAATACCTTAAGGTGAGATGCACACCTACTAGGGTTAGCAGGAAGACCAAAAGCCGTGTTGAGAAACACGTTCTATCAGTAGCCACGACTTGTGCAATAAAGAACTCGTTTCCTCGGAAACGAAGAGACATGGGTGCACACTATGTAGTGAGTCATGTTGATGACATCGCGTTTGCACGCACTCTCCTGGACAATGGTTCCTCGATCAATTTGATGCCCACAGCCCTCTATGAGCGGCTCAATCTCGGACCTCTTAGGAAATCTAGAGCTATTCTTCAGTTTGCAGACAAATCCACTAAGAGGTCCCAAGGAGAGTTAAGGAACATTGTGATCAAAGTCGAGGGGCAGGAATACATGGTGGACTTTACTGTCCTCGATATGGAAACCCCTCGTAATTGGAGAGATTCCCAGATCATTTTGGGTAGGCCCTTCCTCAGAACAGCAGGGGCCTTATTCGATTATAAGAATGGGAAAATTCAGTTCCAAACTCCAGGCGGAGATGAGGAACTAGAGATGAAGCAGACGAGATGGCAGAGACCAGACTCCGAATCCAGCACCAAGTACTCTTCTCTCGAAACAGACTGTGAACATGTAGACTTAGTTGGGCCATGGAGACAGAACCCAGCCAGCACCGATGTGTCCATCTCCTTTGAAGATGATCCAGTGCATGAGTCAGTCTGCGAGATCCTCAGGAACGAGTACAGCTCTGAGCCTGCATCGCCCTACATCTTCGATGACATAGAGGCCCAAGTGGGCCTGTCAGTCCTTACATCCTTAGGACAATCGGAAGATGAGGATGACGAGTCGGACGAGGCGTTTGCCGATTGCATGGAGACCTTTGACGATCCGACTCCAGAGCCGAGCTTGGTGGCAGCCACTACAGGACAGGATCCAGCCACTTCCAACACCAGACCAGATCAGATTGAGCCAGACTTCTTAGATGATCATACCATCCCTGAGCTCAAACCTTTACCCACAACCCTGAAATATGCCTTCCTTGCGGGCCAAGACAAGAAATTTCCGGTCATTATCAGTTCGCAATTGACCGAGGAGCAGGAATCTCGCTTGCTAGAGATCCTGGAGAAGAACCGCAAGGCGATAGGCTGGAGCATTTCCGATCTCCACGGGATAAATCCCGCTCTGTGTTCGCACCATATATATTTGGAGAACGAAGCCAAACCCTCTCGTGAATTCCAACGTCGGTTGAATCCAAATCTACGAGAGGTTGTGAAGAAAGAGATAGAAAAATGGTGCGACGCGGGTTTTATTTACCCAATCTCCGATTCTAAGTGGGTGGCTCCAATCCATGTTGTCCCGAAAAAGTCGGGAATTCAGACGACCACCAACGAGGACGGAGAGGAGATCGTGACAAGAGTACCCACGTCGTGGCGCGTCTGTGTGGATTACAGACGCCTGAATGCCGCAACGAAAAAGGATCATTTCCCCCTACCATTTATTGATCAGATTTTAGAAAGACTAGCGGGGAAAGAATTCTTTTGTTTTCTTGATGGGTTCTCGGGCTACAATCAAGTAGCCATAGCTCCAGAGGACCAGGAAAAGACCACGTTCACATGCCCCTTTGGTACCTATGCTTTCAGGCGCATGCCTTTTGGGCTATGCAATGCTCCAGGTACTTTTCAAAGGTGTATGATTGCTGTATTCGCCGAAATGGTCGGCGAATTCCTGGAAGTCTTCATGGATGACTTCTCGGTCCACGGCGACTCTTTTGATTCCTGCCTTAGGAATCTGGACCGAGTCCTCAAAAGATGTTGTGAGGTCAATCTGGTGCTCTCCTGGGAGAAAAGTCACTTCATGGTGACGGAGGGCATAGTGTTGGGGCACGTCATCTCCAAGAGAGGAATGGAGGTTGACCCTGCCAAGGTGGACGTGATCAGACGACTCCAGCCACCAACCAACGTGCGGCAGTTGCGGTCGTTCCTCGGGCATGTCGGATTTTATCGGAGATTTATAAAGGATTTTTCTAAGATTGCCCGACCGCTAACTGAGCTTTTAGGCAAAGACGCGGAGTTTATTGTCGATCACAAGTGTCTTGCGGCCTTTAAGCTATTACAAGGAATGATCATGGACGCACCCATTTTACAAGCCCCAGATTGGTCTCTCCCTTTTGAGATCATGACGGATGCATCAGATTATGCTGTTGGGGCTGTATTGGGACAAAGAAGAGATGGCGTCCCGTTTGCAATTCACTACGCAAGCAAAGTGCTTGATTCTGCTCAGCGTAACTATACGGTTACCGAAAAGGAAATGCTTGCGGTAGTGTTTGCCTTGGACAAATTCAGATCTCATTTAATCGGATCCAAGGTAACGGTGTTCACAGACCACACGGCACTACGATATTTGATGGAGAAGAAGGACGCGAAGGCGCGTCTTCTTCGTTGGATTTTACTTATCCAGGAGTTTGATTTGGACATCCGTGATAAACCTGGAAAGAAGAATGTAGTAGCCGATCATCTCTCTCGTCTCGAAGATCTTAATACTTCCGAGGTTTCCCCGATTCGAGACTCCTTCCCTGACGAGTCGATTTTTATTATCGACTCACTCCCATGGTATGCCAATATCGTGAACTATCTTGTCTCCAAGAAAGTTCCCGAGGATTGGCACAAGAGCCAAATTGATCGACTAAAGTCGGACGCTAGACACTACCATTGGGAGGATCCGATCCTTTTCTTTGAAGGACCGGATTGTGTTTGGAGACGTTGTATTCCTCAGGAGGAATACCAGAGTGTCCTTTCTTTATGCCATAGCTTAGAGGCAGGAGGACACCACTCCGGGAAGAGGACCGCATGGAAGGTACTGCAATGTGGCTTTTACTGGCCGACTCTGTTTCGCGATGCCACCGCCTTCGCGAAGTCGTGCCCAGTTTGCCAGAGAATGGGAGGAACCGTTGGTTCCAAGGATGAGATGCCAATGCAGCCGGTCATCATTTGTGATGTCTTTGACGCCTGGGGCATCGATTTCATGGGCCCATTCCCTGTCAGCCACGGGTTTGAATACATCCTTCTTGCGGTTGACTATCTGTCCAGATGGGTGGAGGCTATCCCGACCCGAGCCGCAGACAGCAGGACTGTCTGCAAATTTATCAGAGAGCACATAATCTCTAGGTTCGGGATCCCCAAAATGATGATATCAGATGGGGGTAGCCACTTTGTGAATCGGGAGGTGAAGAAACTCCTGAAGGACTACGGCATCGAACACCGTGTCGCTAGTCCTTACCACCCACAAACCAATGGTATGGCTGAGGTGTCAAATAGGGAGGTGAAAACCATATTGCAAAAGCTCGTCCGCCCAGACAGGAAGGACTGGTCTCAGATCTTGGATCAAGTCCTCTGGGCATATAGGACGGCTTACAAGACACCGTTAGGCACCTCCCCATTCCGAATGGTATTCGGAAAGCCGTGCCATTTGCCCGCAGAGTTAGTGCACAAATCAGAATGGGCAATAAAGAAGGTCAACTGGAACACACACCTAGGCCAGAAACAGAGAGACATGGATCTGAATGAGCTTGTGGAAGTCAGAAACCGAGCATACGACAACAGTGTGGTGTACAAGGACAAGGTGAAGCGTTGGCACGATAGATATATCAGACGAAAGAACTTTGTTCCTGGACAGAAGGTATGGTTGTTCAATGCCAGGCTGAAGACTTTCCAAGGCAAACTTAAGTCCAAGTGGACGGGACCATTCGTTGTCCGAACGGTGCATGATAGTGGATGTGTCGAGATCTCAGATCTCGCAGATGACGCACCAACATTCCTAGTAAATGGGCAGCTGTTGAAGCACTTCGTCGAATCCAATGAACAGTTAGTCCATGTAGAGGAGATTGTATTCATGCGCGAGACAGATACAGCAGATACATCTCAAGCCGTGCATGAGACCTTGCAGCAATGAACTCCAGCCATCAGCAGCATCTTCAAAAGATTCAGACCGACTCATTTGTATATATATCATTCTTCCTGTATATCCTATCCTCTACCTCCACGATTCTCGTAACCCATCCCCACATCATCAAATCATTATCTCGGACTATACTTAGGATGACCAGATCCTAAGTATAGGGGGGAGGGGTCACCCGAGTCGATTCACTGTACATTCTCCAAATCACATCGGTTCTCACACTCATTCCTACCGATACTTAGGCTGACCAAGAGCCTAAGTATAGGGGGGGCCGATGCCCGCATTGATACTCATCCACTTCCCATCTTTCCCTCGTCTGCCCCATTTTTGATCTTCTTCTACACTTAGGCTGCCAGAGTCTAAGTATAGGGGGGCGAGACGACTTCTATACTTTCTATTTCTTTTTGGCTCTCCTACGCTTAGCACGAGCTATGTCTTTTCCTCGCTCTTCGTGCTCTGAGGACATAGCACACGCTAAGTATAGGGGGGCGTGTATATATTACATATATACTTTACCCATAGCTCGTACTTTCGCGTATTTTTGTATATATTTTGCAATAAATATGGGTGGGTAAAAATTGAAAAAAAAAAATATATATATATATACTTGTATCATATGTACTATATGTATATTACTTATATAAAAAGTTGTACAATTCTTGTAAAACATACTTTTGTAAAATTTGTTGTAAAATAGGGTGGATACTAAAAAATCATGTATACTATGTACAAATTGTATCAACTAAAAATTGTTGTTGTATACCAGAAAAATAAAACAAAATAGGCTTCTTATTTACTCGTGCATATCATCCCTGTATAAAAAAAAAAAAATCCTGCATTTTCATAGCATGACATCTCATCTCATCTGCATATTTCTGCATATGCAAAGTGAAAAGCTAATGGGTTCTGAACCAAGTTATGAGTAGATATTGAGGATGGACTTGATCTGACCTTAATCCACCTAATTTCAGAGGAACCTTATAGGAACTGGAGTTAAGATTTCTCAGGTCAAGTGACTTAATTCTTTGAGTCCACATGTCTATGTTCACATGTCATCTTGATCAGTCTAAG